>VWZF01001535.1:556053-588880 GCA_013396755.1 Sclerurus mexicanus | reverse complement strand
CCTCCCTCCCTCCGAGACAAAAGACCCCGGCGGACGTCGGGAGCATCTCTCCTCCTCTCCCGCACCCCTCCGCCCGCTCGCCCCCATCCCGTCTCACCTGGCTGCGAGGCACCTGCGGGAAGAGGTTGAGGGTTGTACAACCTCCCCAGGGAAGTGGTAGAGTCCCTGTCGCTAGAGGTTTGCAACACACCACTGGACAGGCTGCTAGACAGTCTCACCCAGGCTCGCTTTCCCACGCAAGGTTCAGCTAAGTGGTCTTTTGAGGTCCTTTCAAGCCTGGGCTGCACTATGATTCTCCCATCCAAAGCAGACTGTGCCCTTTCTTGGTTCCTGTCCTGGCAGCTGGAACTTACACAAGCACATTTTTATTGGTGGTTTGGTCCAACCCCTGCCTGGAGCAGGTCACTTGGGGCCTCGCCCATCACACCTGAATATCCCCACAGAGAATGCACTGCTGCATTGGGTACTGGCACCATGTGCTGTACTACTACTACTACTACTTTTTCTCTCTGGGGTTGGAATTTTCACTGCACACCTCTGAGAGGAGTCAGGCTCCTTCTTTCCTGTAACACCCACCGGGCAGCCAGGACAAGCAGTTCCATCTCTCTTGTCTTACCCATATAGAACAAGCCTTCTCTCACCTTGCATTTGCACATTTTGGGACCCAAAGCTGTTCAGAAGAGATGCCCAAGGAGTGGGGTCTCCAGTCACTCACTGGTGTGGCTGTGCTCTGGCTGAGCACAGCCGCACTCTCTCCCCTTGTGCCCTCTTGGAGCAGGGTGGCCACCATGGCCTGTGAGGGCTTTGAGGAGCAGGTGTCCCATTGTGCCACCTGGGCTGAGCCCCTGTGCTGAACCACCACACTCCTTGTGGTTGTGTTCCTCGGCAAAGAGGCACCGATGTCCCCCAGCAGCTGCAGCTGTTTAAAGGTCAGTGGTTTCCTTCCCAAGCCGCCTTCCTTGCATTAACTGGTGCTTCCACATGCACAAGCTGCTGCAGCCAGCAATAAAGGTGGTGACTTGGCATCAGTGAGTTGAATTCCCTGTGTTATCAGCTGTTTGTGATGACTGGAAAGCTCATCAGCGGGCAGAGGTGGGGAAGGATTTTTTTTGCAGCTGATGGTATCCATGTCTCCAGCTGCACAGATGCCCCTGAGCCATGGGAGAAGAAACAGCCCCAGCATCTCTGGCAGCCCCCTCCGAGATCTCTTGTTGCTACCAGCTCCTAAACTGTCAGACAAAAGCCAGCACAGGCAGGATTCCGTCTGCTGCAGGCACAGTATGAACCTTCTCATGGGGGACATTTCACCCCAGTGTCCCTGTTGCAGTTCTGGAGGTACTACGTGAGCATCTGGAGAAGCACTGCACCAATACTTGCCCTCTTGAGGCTTTAAACATTTAAATCCCTTGTTTTGAGAGTTAGCCTGCATAACGCCAAGTTCTGTGTTTCTGTGGCACGAGTTTTCTGTGACAAATCACATGGATTTTAACAAGGAAACTGAGGCATGGGAAAAGAACTGGAGGGAAATTCCAACTGAATAGATTATACCTAGCCAAGGTAGGTACATTGGATTCAGCTGGCAATGCTCAACCTAGACTGCTAATGATGCTGCCTCAGTAATTCTGTAGCTGTAGCAATCACTCAGAAAACACATAGAGGAGGAAAAGTCCCAGAAGGATGCAGAAAAACAAAACAGTACCCATTGTGATGAAAAGGGCGCCCTAGGAGGCATGCAGCACTCCAGGTTCAAAAGCTAGGAGGAAACTACACCACTGCAGGTATTCCTTAATGGCCCGTAGCTCAACAAAGTGATTTTGAAAACACAAAACAATCTATCACCTTACCATCTGAGTGAGACCTACAGTGATCTGCAAAGCAAGAGAAGGGACTAGATGTTGGGAAGCCTTTCCAACTGCAAGGACACTGCCCCGCCAGAACATGCTGCCTCAGGAGCCCTCTAGAAACAAGTTAATGTCACCTAAGGTCAGCTTGAGCACACTTATGCCTCAGCACAGATGCAATGGTGAAGTGTTTTCCCAAAGTCCTTTCAGCCTGTGTGAGAGATTAAGGAGTGTGAGAGAGCAGTACCAGTGCCCAGATTTTGCAGCAGGATGAACACAAGATGCACACCTGGATCCCAGTGCAGTCACAGGGATGCTCATGCTTCCCTGCAGATCCATCCCTGGGACAGATGTGATGCTGGTGTGCTCCTGCTGATGCTACCTCCTACCTGCATGGTGCCATCCCAATGGCAAAAAGTCCCAGTGTCCAGCAACTGGCCTCTCTCTGATGGTCCCAATGCTGTGGTCCATGGGCCCCAGGAGGCTGGAGCAGCATGAGCCCTGCTGCAATTGAGAGGTGCTGGGAGTACCAGTCTATCTAGGGGAATCACCTGCACCGGGACTGCTGCCAGCCCCAGGAAGCTGCTTGCTTCCCTAGGAATGAAAAGCTCTTGCAAGAGGAATGGGGTGATATGCAAGATGTTGCTTGAGTGATTGAAGGCTCTTCCCTGCTCCCCTACTCCTGCAGCTTTCACTGGCCAAGGAGTAGTGACAGAACCTTCAGCCAGAAAAAGCATTTTGTGAGCATGGGGTAGCAAGAGTGACTTGCTGAGCAGAGGGGACAACTGTGCCCCCTCTCCCTACCACCACCTGTCACTGCTTTGCTCCAGCTTCAAACTGCCAGGAGAAACCTCTCTGCCCCCAGCCTGGCACAGCCACAGCTGGCCCATGCATCACAGGGGCAGCTTCACAGGACAGCCTCTGAAAAGCTGCATGGAGTAAGCAGCCACCTTGCTGCTGTATCCTTTGCTCCCAACCCATGGACCTGGCTCCCTGCAGGTCCCTGGATTGGCAGATTGGAGGCTCATGGCAGCTGCTTCCCTCTTTGCAGTGGGTCCCGCTGGCCTTCTCGGGTTGGCTGCTGTTAGCGGCACATTTGGATCAGTGGCAGTGAACATCAAGAGAAAGCCCCTGGCATTTCCAGCAGACTTATTATGCTGAAAAAACAGAATGTTTTGGTTTTTTATCTCCAGATAGCTGTACAAAGATACATGGCTGGTCCAGGCCTTTTCATGCAGTCCACAAAGGTTCAGAACAGCCCTGTATTGGCTCTTTTCCCTTTGGGCATTTGTTCTAGGGGTCTCAGGTATTTCCAAGAAAGGTGTTTCTTAATATTTTTTTTTTCTTTCCTGCATTAACCATTTTCCACAGTTCCTGGAATACAGATCAGGCACCAAGATTTTATGAACCTCTGCCTGTCTGTTTGCTGGGATCCATCTTGCTGAAACCAGGGTTTGTCACCCTGGATTTCCAAGCCACCAAAACAAGGCCAAACTGTGAGCAAAGGTCTGCTGCTTTGGTTGCAACCATCCCTCTCAATACAACCATCCGCTGCCACTGGCAAGGCAGAAGTGGTATCCCTCATCCTAGTGGTCCTTGATCCTCCCCAGCTGGCCTTCTGCCCTGCCATTCGACAGCTCCAACGGCAGCTCTGGTCCTGCAACAAGCCCTCTCCTCTGTCTCACATCACTTTTCATTCACCTGGGACTTCTTGTTGAAATTAAGGTTCTTTTCAGTCATGCTTAGGATTATTCCTTATTCTTAGTACATGGTTTCCTGTCCATGAGGTTTGGTCCTTATCAGGGGGCAGTTCCCTTTTGCACAAACATCAGTCTATGCCTCCTTGCAGTTTGCGTGTGTCTAAGCCACTGTTTCTGAAGAGATGCTAAAATAGCCCACAGTGAAGTCATCTTTGTTTTTCTGGGACAAAAAAAAAATCCTAAACCCCACTTCTGTTTGGGTCTTGACCTCTGCACAAACTGTCTGTTCCATGGGGTTTTGTCATTAAATATCTCTGCCCAGACTCCCCACCTCACCAAGGTCACTGATTGTCCCCAGTCTCCTTCGCAGCCCTTGAGCAGGGTTTGTCCCCTTGCTCCTTCCCAGTGTTTTCCTGCTCACCACTGGGTTAACGTGCCTGCCCATCTTTCCAGAGACTTGACAATGGGTTGAGAAGTTAAGAGCAGCTGGATGCCTCCAGCCTCCTAGCTCCCTATGCTCCCCAGAGCCTGTTTCCCCCTTCCCCATTGCTCTCTGCTCTGGTGTGATCTAGCGAGCCAGCAGCTTGCTTTCACCTAACATTGCTTGCTCCACTGCCAGGCTTTCACCAGTTGCCTGGCACTGCAGAGGTGACAGGGGCCTGCCCTCCATCCTACGTACCACAGGTGCTCTGTGGCACCGGGAGCTTGCCAAGGGTAGGACATCAGCATGGCCACCCTCAAGCCCTGATCCCGGAGTCAGGCAGCCAAGCCAGCCATCCCCACATGATGCAATTAGCTGGCTGATGTCAGCCGCGAGTCATTAGTGATTTGCTGGCCCCCACATCACATGGAGACTGGGCCAAGCTGCTCCCTCTGGGCCTGATGCTTTCATCAGGCAGATCCTACAACTCTGTCGCCCCTAGGTCGCTCTGGATGGCAATCAGCTTGGAAAGCTCCCTGGCTCTCACCTTCAACATTTGGGATTGAAAAGCCCCTTTCACTGCCATTGTTATCACCACTTTCGGTTCTGCTCCTCAGGCAATCCTCCATGTCCCATATAAACCATTTGGACATATTTTTAGCAGGCATTTTTCCTGAGCGTGGTGAGCTTCTTCCTTTACTGTGTTTATGAATAACTCATTGCTTCCCCTCGGGCAGCCTCGCATCCCCCTCCCACCCAATAGACTCTCAGTGCACTCGGACACTTGCGCAAAGCAGCTCTGAGCTGTCCCCAGGGGAGGCATGGGGCTCGCTGCCAGAGCCTGAGCAAACCCTCTGCTGAGGGTCAGGCCTCTGCATCGCAGCACAGGACTGCAGAAACCTCTCAGTAAACTGTATTAAATGGGCAAACCAGATTAGTTTTCCTCCTTCGCAAGGAAAGGCTGCAGCAGTTGAGCTGCAAGTCTCCCCCTGCTCTTTACCCTCCCTGCCAAACTTCAGCCAAGGGCTGGCAATCTGTAGAGAAGTAAAAAATCCCACTCTGAGCCCCATGGTGCTATCAGCAGTGGGGAACTGGAATGGGTAATGGGAAGCACCCAGCAACACACCCACAGCCTCTTCTGCCTCACCTATTGCAAGCAGGAGGATCTTATGCCCAGCCCTCGATGTGGTCATGCCCTCATGAACACCCAGCACTGGGTTTGCCTTTGGTTTTGCCTCCAGCATTATCCCTCCTGCCTTCAGCACACACAGCCCATGAGCCCAGGCTGTCCCAGGGAAGCCTGGCCATAACATCATGGAGCAGGAGTAGGCTGCAACCAGAGCAGAGATGTAGAGAAGCAGCTCCATCTCTGAGAGCAGCCAAGTTTCTGCTGTGAAGGTAACAAATCAGACCAAGTGGCACAGCAGGACACCTTCATCTCCCAGGAATGAGGTCTTGCCTGTACCATCCTGTCTGCAGTGAGGGATTCCCAATAACACAAATTCAGTTTTTAATTTTAAATCTGTGAAAAATTACTCTGCCTTTCCCCTTCGCACTAGGTCTTTATCACTTTTGCACAGGAAGCATTTCCTCTGAGGGAGAGAATGATCTTCAAACCATTTGGTTGTTACTTCAACATTTTTATCCTTTAGCATGAAATACATTGACAAAATGCAGAATCTCTGGGTTGAGAGGCATTAGTTGTTAGCTTAAATAAGTAAGTTTTAAGTATAATGAGTTAGAATGGCTTATACAAAGTTATAATATTGTGTGATTTACTGTGTTGTTCACTCAGTTTTGCTTGCTTAGCATCAGTAGCTGGATCTGCTGAAGCCTTGGGATGCAAACTGTGAGCTTACATCTAGAGATGTTTTCAGCTGGAACTGAGTTAATTATCTTCATAATTTTCCTAGTAGCTGGTACAGTGCTGTGTTTTGTCTTTAGCATGAGAAGAGTATTGATAACATACTGATGCTGTGGTTGTTGCTGAGTAATGTTTATCCTAAGTATAGGGCTTTTTTTAGTTTCCTGTGCTCTGCCAGCAAGCAGGTGCATGAGAATCACAAACCAGAAGACAAGGAGACTCCAGCTTGTCAGCAGAAGCTGCAACTCCACAAGATAAAAACAGTGAATGGCCTGCCTACACAGACACAGAGAAAGAACCTAGTAAGGTGTTAGAAGACCCCAGACCAAAAATCACCCTGAGACCAAGAGGCATGTGGAGAGCACATCAGGGCTGAGTGCATGAGTCATAACGGTATAATTGCCTGGGAATGTCTTTGTTGAGTGTCCCTCTCCAGAGGCATCCAGCTCAAGTTGATCTGCTGCTGTATCACTAAATTATTTACTTTTATAAAACCAATGTCTGGGACTCTGCTATGGGAAACCTAGGGCTGTGCCTGAAGAAGAATGAATCAACCTGAGAGTAAGTGTGTGTGTGAGCGAGGGGTTGAAAAGGGCACCTGTCGATTCGCTGGAGCTGCCCTCTGAGAAGGGCACTGGTCCCAGCACTTAATAGTGTGTGTGATTCCTTGAATGGTGTAAGAATGCTCAAGCAGTGGCTTTTCCTTTAACACCCTGCGTATTTCCAAATCCAATGTAATTATCAGTTTATCTCCACGTTTCTGCCCCCATGGACTTCTAGGGAAGTTCAAATAGTGGTGTGAACCCTGTCAGGCTGTCGACAGTGTGCCCCAGGGTGCTTAGGATGGATGGGAGACCCACTTGCAGCATTAACATGGGATTCACAGCTACCATCTTTATTCCACCTGCTGCCTCCTGAGGTCAGAGCCACTTCCTTCACCCCTGTTTCACCAGCCTCCAGGTCTCCTGCCTCCTAAAGGCCTGAGAATAGCTCTAGCTAAAGGAATCTAGAAGGCCAGAAAGAACACCCTGGGTGAGCAGAGGACAGTTCTCACCATGCCAGCCCAGCTGCAGCTTCAGGTCCAAGGATGCATGTGGGGATAGGAGGCAAAACCCATGCAGGACCCTTGTTGCCACCTCACACATCTCCTTAATTTCGGAGCATGCTCATCAGGTGCCGGATGCTTGCTGGTCATCCCACTCAAATTGGGGGCAGGCCCCTAGTTGCACCCAAATCCTTGGGCTCATCCCTGAGGAACAAACTCAAACCTCTCCAGCACAATGGGAACGAAAAGGCACCAGCTTTGAGATGTTTCTTGTCCCTTGGGTTTGGCTGGCTCAGAAAGGATCTGCACTGTGCTGCAGTGAGGAGAGGACATTGCAGAGCACAGAGGATTGGGACTGTGGCAATAGGCATGTTAAGCAAGCATCCTTGGCCTGGTGGTTCTGTGTGAAGGCTGATGGCCCTGCTGGCCCCACTGGCACATTCTGCTCATCCCCCTCCTTCTCCCCATCCCTGTCACACTTACCCGGGTGGCCAGGCTCTCCTTGCAGTGCAGGCTGATTCCACACTCATCAGTAATCTCAGAGAGGTCTTCATCCTCAAACTCCTCAAGGCTGATGTCATGGGTGAGCCTGGAGGGAGTGGAGATGTCACGGTCAACCACCTTGCTGGTGGCCAGCAGGAGGGTGCAGGGTGCTATGCTCCCTTTGGGCTGGGAGCAGCACTGCCACCCCGAGAGAGGCTCTACTGGCAGCTCCTTCCAGAGGGGATAAGTCTGTCTCCATAGAATGGCTGGGCTTGGCACACTCCATGGCTGTGGGGAGGCCAGAGGAGTGTACCCCAAACCAGTTCCTGCCTGACCAAAGACAGCAGGGACATGCAGGTTGGGAGAGCATGGGACAGAGAGCATAGCCAGCCCTATCCCAGGAGGTTCATTCTGCTCCCACCATCCCAGGGAGCCTCTGAGATTGTCCCAGCTGTGCACAGATACCCAAAAGCATAAAGGCCAGGGTTACAGGAACTGGAAGGGCTGGGACTCCTGACAGGTCACAGCTGGAGGATGAACCTGCTGGGGCAGGTGACCACATCAAGACCCACAGAACTTGTAAGCACTGCAAATCCCTCACCCATGGCATGACCAGCCCCTGAGCTGCGACTGGGAGGGATGTCCCAGCCCAGGTGCCTGCAGTAAGAGAGGGCAGCAATTTTGATCTGCACCAGAATCACTCCCCAGGGTGACTACGGGCATTGCTGTGAACATTGGTACTGCTGAGCTGGCCTGCAGGGCTCCAGTGGTTCCTCAGGGCTGTCAGCCCCACAGGATCATTACACCCCTTCAAAACATTTACAGAGATATCCTTTTAGCAGCTGAAAACTTGCTGACCAACCCTGGGAGGGTGGTGAGATGCTCCTGGCTTTTGTGCATTAAAACATTTCAACATAGTAGTACCTCAGTGCTCCTCTCACTTATTCATTACCACAGTGGTAAATGAAAGACCCCAGCTCAAAAGTCCTTGGCCAACCAATTCAGCCCCCTTTGTTTTGTCTGGAGTGGCCATGGGCACTGCTTTGCTTGCCACTATTTCCATTTGTTCACCACAATTTCCATTTGCTCCCAGCTCCCCTGGCTAGGAGATACTTGAGTAAAAGGACTATCACCCCTCTCTAGCTTGGCCCTCAGTAGCAAGGAAGGAAGGATAAGGGTATTTTGTGATCTGCAGAGCTCCCACCCTCACTCTAAGCATTGCTTGCACACCTTGGGAGTCCTCCCCACAGTGGCACAAAGCCAGTGCCATAGAGGGGTAACACTTCCCTTGTCCCAAACTCTGGAGAGGGAAAGAGTAGGAGAAGCCCGTGGAGAAAGCAGCATCTTCCTTCTGTGTTTTTGAGGACCCCAGCAGTAGTAGTCTCCTGAGGTGAAGACAGCTGGGAACAACAATGCCCATGGAGGCAGCCCCTGTAAGATGCATCCAGAGTGCAAGGACACAGCCTTCAACACAGGGTGGGGCAACCGGACCCCCCACTCATCTCCTCTTGCTACCCATAGTGGAGAGGGAACATGGAACGAGAGCCTCATGACGAGCCTTCAAAGCACAGATTGATTTCTTCTCTGGTTACGCAAGTCACCAGGGTGGGACATCATCCATCGCTAATACTCAGGACCTCCACCCACCACAGTGTGGGAGCACAGTGGGCACTGAAGGGTCCTGGTGAGAGACACAACATGCCAAGGGGCTGGAAGGGGCTCCCTGGCTCTGCAGGAGCAGCCTGAGGGGGTGGCAGTGCCCCCCACTCTGCAATGGGAACAGGCAGCCCTGTTAATGCTCACAGGGATGGAGAGATGCTGCACAGGTCCCCAGCACTGGTGCTGCCTGCCAGTGCTGGGGCGAGGGAGGATGTGGCCAGATGCCTTTGCCACTCTGGTGCCCGGCTGCCACACAGCTCCCTGCGCAGCCAGGAAAACTTTGGGCTCGACGGGGTGCCAAGTTTGCTCCTGTTCTGTGGCCACTGCTCACAGAGAAGCGTGAAGTGCCCAAGAGGAAGGGGCTGCCCCTCGCCCCCTGCATGCCCGCGGGACAGTCCCCCCTCCCTTAGACCCAGCCAGTCCCCTACCATTTCTCCCACTGATCTTCCAGCCAGCTCTCCTCCTCGGTGCTCGACTCCATTTTCAAGGGCAGCTGCATTGAGGAGGACCCCCCTTCACTGGGAGACACACTCCCAAACTGAAAAAAAACTGCAGGCCTGCTGTGAGGAGGACTGAGGGAGATGACAGCTGAGCCCTGGGTGCCCACTGCCTCTCTGCCTGCCCCGTTGCAGTCTGTGGCTGCCGGCGCTGCTCTGTAAGCTCACTGCGCAACCTGGGGAAGCTCATTAAAAATAGATGGAATCAGCTGTCCTGGAGGGTAAAAAAAAATAAAAAATAACCTCCCCAGCTGAGCCAGTGCCAAGTCCCTGCACTCTGTTGGGGATGCTGACTGCCTCTGCCTGCCAGCCAGCCAGCCTGGCTCCTGGTCCTGCTCCAGCACCCGCTCCCTAGCACCCACAATGGGCACAGGGGATCTGCTTACCCTGTCACAGACACCCACACCACCCGGCCTCCTCCTGCCCTTGCAGCATCGCTGTCCCCCACAGCAACGGGAGACAGGATTGTTTGTCTGGCTTCTCCACCTGGTGGAGTGAGGCCGCTCACTGATGCAAAGGCCAGAGCCTTTCCAGCACAGCAGTACCAGCGTCCTGGCCAGCTGCACTTCCAAGCTGAGGGAAGCAAGAGGAGCACCTTTGCAGAGCAGTGCTGGCAGCACTGCCCCTTCCCTGCCCCCACCTTACCCCCAGACCCACTCCTGCCTCAGGCACAACCATCCCTGGGCTTCCCCAATCTCGAATCCATGTCGAGGGCCAGTGAAATACCTGGTGAGCTGCTCTATGAGCTCCTACCCCTCTTCTGCTGCTGAAGGAAATAGGGGTTGTAAGTGTAGAAAACTCTTACGGAAGAGCTACTATGAGGAGATGAGGGTTTGTTTCACTTAAGAAGGCTCTCCTGCCTAGAAAGAGGCATCTTTCCCAGAGAGAGTTTTAGATGTTTTCTCCTCCTGCATTCCAGAGAAGCTGACTCCCTGGGTATGAGAGAAGACTAGTTCTTGCAGATCTCTCTGCAGGCCCTGCAGCAACAGGGATGAGGACAATAAAAGCCTGAGAAGAACAGGAGGCATGTTTTCCTTAGGTCCAGTGCAGCTTGTATTGAGATGTTATGTGTTCTCAACTTTTGGAAATAAATTCTAAATCCGTCCACTGCCTGATATTTTGGGGGTACCTGCATGCATTTAACCCTTATAGAGGTCTTTCCCGGGAGGAGCTGTCAGATGCTGACAAACTGTTGGCACAGTGGCCTCAGATAACCCTCCAACACCCCCACACCTCTCAGACACACTTGCTGCCCAGCTGAACATTGCAGACCATGAGCCTTTGTGAAACTCTTTCCCAATCAAGATGGAGCCAAAGCAGCTCTAGGAGAGGCACCCACCCTGATTTCCAGATGGGGATAGGGCGCCTCCCCCTCCAGCTGCACATACCCCACTCTGACATGTAGTAGGGTGGTACCCCACTGCCACCCATCACAGAATTACTCTCCTGCCCCTCAACGCCATCCACTCCAGGAGCTTCGAGCGATGGGTGCATCTCCTATCAGTTGCTTGGGACCTGGCTTTGCTCCTGGCCCGATTAAGGTGGGTGATGTCCACAGGAGCCCAGCTCACAAAGTGGCCTGGAGTACTCTGCTGAGCTAACCTGTTGCTAGCTCTCTCCCCACCAGTGCCATGCCACTGGTGAATGTCACTCCTGATAATACATTCATTGTCTCTCAGCCCCACAGGAAAGGTACCCATGACTCCATCTTCCCTATTAGCTTTGCCTGGAGGCACCTCATCTGCTTGAAACCTCATCACTTAATGCAATGAATAAAGAAATCTCTTATCTCCGTATTACTTGCGCCCTTTGCTTCTCTCACATGGATGCTCCAGGACTTCCTAGGAGATACAAGGAAGGCTCATCATTACCCACCCCTGCTCCCTGTGCTGGAAACACTCCTCCCTTTCTCTCTTGCGTCTCAAAGAGACTAAAAATACCAGCAAAATGAAACAGGTCTGACTCCTCATCTCCATCAATGGTAGTAAAAGTCTGAGCAGGATCTACATGTGTATTTCGGCCAACTTCCCTTTCGAGTAGCCATGGCATCACAGGTCTGTGGGGTGGGAAAGCCCTGCCCCTGCAGAGGTTATGGATGCTTTCCTGAAGGATGTGCCAAGAGGATGAAGCCCTGTTGTATGCATGAGAACGGATAAACTCAGGATATCTGCGAACTGTGAGAGTGCACACATGGGTGCATGAGCAGAGGCAAATATTACCTGCCCATGGCAGAAGCAGCTCAATCACAGTCCTAATAACAGCCTTATAATCAAGTCTGGCTGCTGTGCCTCCCTCAACTCCATCCCCTGACAGGGAAAAGAGGACTTAGAGTCTTTCCTCCCTAGCCCACTGCTGCTGCATGGGATTTCTCACAAGGGGATTTTTCCAGGGCAACAAGACATGATGGAGCCAGGGGCTCCAACAAGCCCAACTGCCTGAAACGTGTTCTGATAGTCTGCTGTCAGGCAGCACTGTATAGAAGTCCTGTAACCAGCACCAGTGGGAAAAATAGTATATCCTACATTTGGCTGGCCCCAGGCTTTTTCTTCCATCACAAGAACCACAGAGACTCTTTTATTCAAACCAAGAAGAGGCACCTCTCTCTCTCCATCAGGGAAAGGCAGCCTTTTCGTCTCCCCTCACAAGAAGAGAGGTAGCCCCATTCTGACGCCCATTGCCTCCAAACAGGCTCTTCTGACAGCTCCAGATGAGCACGACAGACACATCAAACAAACCATAGTGCTAGGATTGATTTTTGCCTCAGCCTAAAGGTGCTTGTTTGAACTTCCCAAGTGGATGGAGGAATCTTCTTCCCCCAGACATCTCCTCCCTTCTCAAAGGACCACGATTTCCACAGGGTTCTCTGGGGAGTGGGGTAGTTCCCACTCTCCTAACCTATGCAAATAATTCCCTAAGGGCTTCTTTCCCTAGGAACCTTCTAATCCAGCAGCTAGGTGGACGTCCTTTGCTTTCGTCAAGGAAACCTAAAGAAGATAGAACAGTCACGGACTGCTTCCCAAGTTCCAGGTACCTTCCTGGGGACAGTGGGGCAGGCAGCATTACAAGTGCCACGGGGCCCTGCATCCAGCTTCACCCTGCTTGTGCCAGTACTCTCTGTCTCTCTTATGCTGGGTGCAAGGATCCCCCTATCCCAGAGAGGTCTCAGAGAGGCCCTCACAGGAGAGCCTGGCCCAAAGCATTAGCAAAGCTTCTTGGCAGCGCAAGGAGTTGCAAAACAGTGTCCCAGAGAAAGATATTTAGAAAGTCCAGTGGACACAGCCCCAACTGCAAGGCTTTGTGAGGCTTAAGGACAACAGGGAGGCTGGATGAGAATAACTTACTTTTGCTGTCTCCTAAAATGCTGTTGTTCTTGACATGACGAGCAGCCCACCCTGAAGATCCTTCTGGCTAAAGAAGTGCTCATTTCACTATCATTCTCCTCCCAACTCTTCTTAGACAACACCGAACCAACCCTGGCAACGAAGACCTGCCAGACCACCATGCCCATCCTCTTCAGAGCTTCAGATCATTGGGCTGCTTACTGGCCAGGATCAAGTCCTCTCTCAATTCAAGCCAACCGATCAACTAAGGCTTGTGCCAGCGTGTTGCCACTCAGGGAACTGGGAGAGCAGATGTACGTACCAGGGAGCAGGTATCTGAAACACTTTGTCCTGCAAGCAGGGGCAGAGGGCAGGGCTCACCCAGGACCCTGCTGCCAGCCATAGTCTGGGCCTTCACCCTGAATTGCACTTATTGTTGCTGGGTCCACCTTGACTGCAGGGGACAGCCCCTCACTGAGCCCTGCAGAAGGGATGCAGGACCTAGGACAAGCACAATGCAAGCTGTGATATGTAAATGTTGCTTATAAATGTTTCACTAGCATGACTCCCTTCTCACACGACGCTCCCTGCCATAACATCGCCTCTAATCTGCCAGACCCAGCCCCAGGCTCAGAGACATCACCATATCTTCTTCCACTTCAAGTCTCACACTCTGAGCTCAGTCCTTGGGAAGACTGTACACTCCTGCCTTCATTCCCCAGTTTTCCACCGAGCTGCACAGCCTCTTTCACAGAGGTCAGTTCTTCCCTGGGGCAGGCTGGCAGCACACTAGGCTCCTTTTCCAAAGGTCTGAGGCACAGCAAGAAGCAGCACCTCGTTCTCCCTTCCCAGGCATTGCTGTTTGCTGGGGAGCAGGAGGGTGCCATGGGGACAGCCACTACACCCAGGACTGTGCCAGGCAGTAGGCCCAGCACTGCTCAGCAGCTCAGTCTCCAGCCCCTGGCTCAGTGGCCAAGCCCCTTCTCCATGGTGGATGTTTTCAGAGGCAGCATTTAATCACTTGCTTTGCAGGGTATACCAGCCATGTTGCAAGAGCTCTCGCAGGCAGCACTGCAATAGGAGGCAGCTGCCAAAGCCCCGGAGCCACTGGTAAAGGATGTCTAGGAGCAGAGCCCTGCAAGGGTAAATTGCCTGAAAACCACCACAGCTCATCTGCACCTGCCTGCTTCCTTGCAGGGACCCATGGGGTCCCCAGCCTGAGGGGCTGGGCCTGACAGGAAGGCATGAGCTTAGCTGTGGCCCTAAGTGTGGAGCAGCCCCTCCTTTCCCCCCCCCAAAATCTCAGCACGCAAAGCAGCCGGCAGCAAACCCCCCTTCTCAGAAAGGCTCCCCGACAGCTCCGCCAGAGCCCCCGTGGGTGGCAGAGGCAAGCAGAGAGCAATGGCTGACATGGCACGGCCGCCAGGAGCAGCGAGCCTCCCCCGATGGCAAGCGAACGGCGCCGGGCACCGCACCTGCGGCACGGGCAGCCCTGCACATCCCCGTCCCAGGGCTGCCCGCAGGAGGCACCGGACGGTACAAAGCCCCCAGCCACCCCTGGCCTGGCCCATGCCATCGGAAGTCCCGGTGACAAGCCTCGCTGGGTTTCAGAGGAGACACAGCCCCTTGCGTCCTAAATCGATAGGAGCACTTGGTATTGCTAAGAGGATCAATTCTGGCACTCTCCCACCGTGTCTCACTTGGGGTTCCTGTTTCACAGGGGTGGGAAGGAAGCAGGAGCACCTGGGATTTCCAGGAAAGGGCTAGAAAAAGGCTTTCCTGGGGGTGGGAAGAGAGATTAAGCTTTTTTTTCATGACGAAGAGGCGTTTGAAGAGAAGATAATACAGGTAAGNATGCAGGCGGAGGGCGGGCAGGAGGGAGGGAGGCAGGGAAGGAGGGATGGAGGGAGGGGGATACTGGTGGTGCCGACGGGGAGGGACATACCTGCCGCCGGGGCGGGGGGAGCGGGGGGCGCGGCCTGGGGGCTCCATCCCGCGACCCCCGGCGGCAGCTGCAGGACAGATGCGGCACAGCTGGAAGCGACACCTCGCACCCCACCCGAGCCTCGGGAAACGGCGGCCCCGGCGGGGCGATGTGTCCGCAGCTGGACCAGGCCCCCCAGATGTGCCCGCAGCTGGAACCAGCGCCCCCACAGTCAGATACGCCGCAGGTGGCGGCGGCAGCCCCAGAACCCCCGGTGCAGGGGCGGCCGGGGTCTCCCCAGGCCTGGACAAGCTACCCCAGGAGCTCGGCGGCAGCAGCCCAGGGCGAGGGGCTGGACACAGAGGGCCAGTTGCAAGGGGCTCCTCATCAGCGGGGACACGTCTGGAGGCAGCAGGAGCAGACTCTAAAACCAGGCTCTGCTTTTCCCACCCCTGGAAGGTTTGCAGCACCCGGCTGGCAACAGGTCTGGCAGTCCCAGCATAAACCCTGTCCCTGCTGAATCTTGCCGGGGTTGCAAGCACCACAAGGGGAATTAAAAAAGCAGCGTGCACACACTTACCATAGGCATAAGGAGGGGAAAAACTGCATCTCGAGGTCTCTCCCCAGAATGGGAAGACCTGCTCTTGCATTCTGCTGTGTCCCAGGGAGCATCTTACCTTGAGTGAGTGCTCATTGCTGCTACCCTTCCTCACCACCCTGAGCAAGGTTTCTCTCCCCTTCCTCTCCTCCTGATTTGAAGGCTATCTCAGAAAACTGTGCAGGATGTGCTAGACACAGCAGTGGACAGCATCACTATTTTTAAGTCCCAAGGCTACTTCTGTACCTAAACAGAACTCTTCCTGTTTTCTGCATGCCCACTCTCCTCCCATTTACTGTCTGTGATGGTCCTGGACAGCACTGCTTTAGCAGTTCAAACTTTAAAGATAGAGCCAGTCACATCAGTGTTTCTCAAACCACAGAGCTGACTGCCATTGAGACAATGGTATTAGTTCTTGGCCAAGACCCAGGATGTCAGCTGCTCCTTCAGAGAAGAGCAAGCAGAGCCCTCTGAGGCATAAAGCCTTGCTCTCTCCCTCAGGAGTCTTGGTCTCCTGCCAAACTGGAAAGAGATAGATCTCCTGGGCCATTGTGGAGACAAATACATGCCCACAGGGTCACCATGTGCAGGTAGCCCTGGGGCAGTGTCCTGGGAGGGATCTAGGTGTCCCCTTCACTGTCTGGATGCACAGACTGAACTGTACTACATGCAGGACCCAAGAGACTCACCAGCATTCATTCAGGGAGCTTTGATACAGCTCCATCTCAAAGCATAAACCCCACCTACCAAATTCACTCCTCTGCAGCATGGCTATCGTTTGGCCTCTGACCTGAGGCAGAAGGTAAGGGTGGCTGCTTCATCCCACAGTCAGATCACCACCAGCATATCTCACCTTCTGCTCGGACACCAAACACCAAAAGCTCACCACGTCACCAGTCAGGTCACCAGCCTTTAATCCCAGCCCTGGCTCAGGCTGGTCTGGCAGGAGACCCACTTTGGCCTTTCTGGATTCACATCTGTTCCTCAGATGCACAGTAGAGCCCAGGGCCGCTGGGAGAGTGCACGCACGTCTCCTGCAAAATAAGGGACTACACTTCCATCCTAGCCAGCGTCTCTGACCACAGGGCATCTGCTGACTTTTTTGTCTCTTTCAAATTGTTCAACTGACCATCAGGTTCACCTCAGACCAACTGTTGTAAGCCTTAAATGAAATCTGAGAAAAGGTTATGTGCTGAGAGGTTTTCCTGCTCCTCTAACCCAGCTGAACCATCTGATCTCCCACTAGATGCAGCTGTGATACCAGACCAGCAGTCCACTCTTGATCAGCCATCCTTCTTACTGCTATTTCCCCCTTTTCCCCAGTGACCACATCTGTGGCTCTCATCTCTTCATATCCAGGTGCTTTCTACTTTCAGACTTTTCAGCAAGCCTCTCCTGAAGCCACTCCAGCTACTTCCTTGTGCAGAGAGAAGAGACACGGGGGAAGGGAATTTTCTCAAGCACCAGCACATGGAGCAGGCAGCCAGTCTCTGCTAGAAATCCAAGGTTAGCCACTTTCAGTCCTGAGCAATATCATCATCATTCCTTTGACAGGGAAAACAGATATTCTGGCCAGCATGGAGAAGGAGACTCAAACCCAGCCTCTCCAGGTTTAATTTATATTATTACACTCTGGGTAGAGAAAGCTGGACTCAGTTTGCTGTCATCCTGCCCCCTCATCTTCTAAGGCATAGGCTGCTGTTTTCAAAAGGTTTTTGTCATGTGGGAACCACTCCAAGCACTGAAGTATTACTTTTTCAAGACCACAAGGTCACTAGAGACAAGAGAACAATTCAACAACACCATGAGCCTTGACTGCACGCCCCCTCACAGTTAACCAATGCACTATACACATTACCCATCTTGTAGACCAGACATGCTCCAGTACCTCCTGTTGAGAGATATTAGTTGTTTAGCTTAAGTAAGAGAGCATGTAAGAGGGGCAGGTGCATGAGTCATAAGGGCATTAACTGCCCAGGGATTTCTTTGCTCCTGGTCCCCCTCCACAGGCACCCTGCTCAAGCTGATCTGCTGCTGCACCACTGCATTTATTTATTTTTATAAATCTGACACCTGAGACTCTGCTACAAGGAACCCAGGTTTGAGCTCCAAGCAAGGAATTGGCCCAAGTGTGGTGTGTACATGTGTGTGAGCACAGGAGCCAAACGGGCACCCACCAGCTCACTGGAGCTGCCTGCTGCAAAAGGCGCCTGGTCCCAGCAGTTATAAGTCTCAAGTGGTCTGTATGTGATTCCTTGAATGGTGCCAGAATGCTCAGGCAGCAGCTCCTCCATTAACACTCTGTGAAACACCCGAATCAGCATCTTCCAAAACTGCCCTTTTTGTTTCTAACTAGCTGAGCAAATTAGACACCAAATTTTAAATGCCTATTTACACGAAATCAAAACTGTGTTTTGGTTTTGTTGGCTTGTTTGCAATAATAACTTAGCTGGTATTCGGACTGGTGGTGTATGTACATGCCCAACTGAGGCACAGAGTCCAGCACTGCTGTCCTGCATCAGCCCCACTGATGAACATAGACAAGGAACTGCATGGTTACATGCATTTCCTGAATCTTGCTGGGTACTAGGAAAGTAACATACCTCATGTAATCCTCCCAAGATAAAAAAAGGTTCCAGTAACTAACTGGCTCTACACAGGAGCACGGAGGAGAATGGCATAACACAAGAACTTGACTCCAACTGCATCCTAACTAGTTGCTAGGCTACTAAATGTGGTGTATTTAATATCAGTTCATGACTTAGCTGGAGAACTGCAAGAACCAAGGCTCAATCACTGACAGGAGACCCATTTTGAACAACTGTTCATAGCTCTGTAGGACTAGCTCTGAGCCCCAGCCCAGCGCTCACCCTCAGTTGAAAAGAACCTTCATGCCACCCTGGGGAGCATCCCAAGAGCCACTACTGTCAGCGCATCAAAAGCCAACTGCTCCTCCTGCCCAAGGAATGAGCTCACACCATGCTTACATTGGGGCTGCCTATGTCAGGTCAGATATTGCCACCTAGCCCCAAGACACAGAAAACAGTCATTATCCCAGGAAACCAAGTCTCCAGTCTGGCATCCATTTCATGCTGCTTCCTTTATGTCAGCCTCCAGCAGGCCTCTGCTGCTTCCTGAAACAAAGATGGTATCTTCACTAATGGTTACTGATGGCTTTTTCTTTCCCTGTGAATTGGTCCAGTTCTTTTGAACTCAGTGAAACTGTTAGCACCCACAACTAAGGAAGATCTTGCCACAAAAACTAAGGAAGGTGCAGCCTTGTTCATTCTGCCATGTCGTACTTTAACCAAACATGCCCAATTCCAAACATTACTGAAAACTGTGAACAATCATCCCCTATGCATCAGTTTTACCCACCTTTATCATTTCAGCTGGGAGATTAGTACTAGAGTGGATGAATCATGCACTACTTAAAAGGTTTCTTGCTAGAAGTTTACCCCTTATTTGGTAGGCCTCATGTGTCTGTGTCCTTCCCAGTGCTACTACCTGAGCCGCAGCTCTTCCAAATGCCACCATCCATATCCCAAGTGCTGACAGAAACCTTGCAAATGTGATTTCCTCCTCCCCCACAAAGCCTTCCAACAGATCACTTAGGAGATGTGGCCTCTCCTCCCTTTGAGTCCTTATCCCAAAGATCCAGCCCCAAAAATGCCACTTACCAAGCAAAATAATTTGGATGACAGGAAAGAGAGGGTTAAAGACATTTATAAAAAGTTGTATTTACAGACCATTGCCTAAGCATGAAACTCCAAATGACAGAAGTCACAATTGCTGTAACTTAAGTATACAAAAGTGCATGTCTTTCCCCCTTCTTCCCTCTGCAGCAGAAGATGGGGGTGGGGGAGTATCTTTTTCTTTACATCTTTCTACCCCCAAGACAGTAGGAGTAATATCTGGGTCAGACTGAAGGGAACATAACCTATTGATGACTGGGTTATCCATCAGGCAGGCTATGAATAGTAGTCTAGAAGAAAGGTTAGGAAAAGTGACTCTGTGTTTACTTGTTCAGTCTGCCCCATGAATTCCCTTGGGAAAAAATATAGGGTCAATGCCTCAGGGGGTGGGAAGGAAAGGTTATTCAGCCATTCAATAAATTTATTCACAGACTCAACTGAACCACTTCAGGTTTCTCAGATGCACTTGAGTCAGTTTCTATTCACAGCCCTACTGCTCTGGGTTCAAACATAGGCTCCAAAACTGAATCTGATTATCCCAGTCAGAATGGGAGGCAACTCCTGTACTCCCTAAGCTTTTAGTTGCAAAAGCTCACATATAGCCCCACACTATCTGTGCCAGGCGGGGATGAAAGGTTTTGGACAGCAAATGAAAATTTGTGCAAACAGCAGCCCACTGCATGGGACCAGCTACTCAATTCAATCCCTCTTGAAAACAGCCACAAGAGAGAATCTTCTGCAGTACTACTACCCTCCCTTGCACTTTCAGTGGCAGGCAGAGGCATTCTGCCAGCACTGTGCTGGAGTGACATGTAACAGAACTGGGCAAGGAGTGTATGGTTAAGAGCCAGGAAAGCTATGTAATCGTCCTGCAAGGCTACAAAGCACCAGCGTGAATGCAAATGGCAAGGAGGAGTAGTGTGCAGGGCACAAGGTACAGGAGTATACTGTGTAGAAACTTGAAACACAGATGCCAATACAGAAAAGAGCAAACAGAACGGGCACACAAAATGGACACTGGACTCTGAGCTCGAGGAAGACTCACTTCTCTGAGCTGATGTGTAATACATCCTCTATCAATATGAGGCACTCCACAGTCTATACACCAGACGTAGGTCACCTCATTTGAAAGAGCTTTCATTCAGGGAAGGAAATGCTGTAGAGTGCTGGGCTCAGGTGTAGCTCCCTTATTCTTTGGACCAGACCTATTCTGAGAGACTGCTTTGTTCCTATCAAGGCATGATCTTATTCTCTGCAGAATTCCTTTTCTCTCAGAGTCCCTCTTCCCTAGATGTCAAATAGCTCTGAAGCTGCCTGTTCCAGGCAACACCACTACGGCTCACCTTGCAGCAGGAAAGTTTTGTTTGGTTTTTGTTGTTGGGGTTTTTTTCTGGGAAAAGTTTAAGTGCTTTTCAAGTGTGCAGTTTGTATCTGTTCTTGTGCTATAGCTGATCTTCATTTTATTTCCATCCTACAGGAGTACTAACTTGATTTACTCAGAAAGCATTCCTTCCCTTGTCAGCCTAGCTCAATGAAAGAAACACCAAGTTTTCCTTGTTCTCTCGTGGGATGGGTACTCTATTTTCGATATTGTAGCAGTTTCCTTCTTAACACCTACTTTAATTTGAATTAATCAGCACACATCACTGCCTAGTACTATTGATGAGAATGGATGTTCACTATTTGTGAGACACGCAGATGCTGATTCCTACATCAATGCATCAAGTCACATGCACTGAGCCACTGTCAGAAAATAAAGATACACCTGCGAGTGAACAAGTTGACAGAAGTCTCTTGTCCCCTTAAAGACGGGCAGATTTTGGGGATGGTTGAGAACAGACATACTTGGCTCTTTGGAGACCGGAAAACCAAATATTCCCAAGCACAAGTAATGCAGTGCCCTTCTGTGGCAGCTATTGGAATTACACAGTTTTGTGAGACCCCAGATTTTCTGCTGCGGATCACAAGTTCCAGTCCCTCTGTGGCAGCAGTCCCTACTCTTCTAGTCACCTCTTCAGCACTCTCCCTCTTCACTTGCAGGGTGCTTGTTGCGAGCTGTAAGAGAAAGCAGAAGAGAGAAATTGCTTTGATCTCCCCTCTCATACTGAAAAATTGCCAGAACATGGGACCAGCTCTTTCCCTCCTGGAATCTGGAGCACTGGAGGTAGATGACTGGACCCAATTTTCTCCTCCTCTAGCCCATACCCTCACCACATGGGCACCTGGCTGCAAACCCACTCTGTGGAAGGAGAAGCAGCCTCACAAGAGCAAACCCACAACGGTGCTCCATACCTACTCCAGCAGCAGGGCATTGCTCTCCACTGGACAACTGAGCTAACAGCTTGTCATGCCAAACAACCAGTGGACAGATCCCTGCCAAATTACAGGGTTACAGAATTACAGTTAGGAGACACACCGCTCCACAAGAAAGTCCGTTTTGTTCATTAAAATGTAGGGAGTAAATGAGATTGAGCCTTGTTAGCTTCCAGAACCAGGTAGTTTAAGCCAGAGCACACTAGGAACTACTCACAATCATAAACTCTTGCCAGGGATTTCTGAAGCAGGGAGACCTGTCACTTTGGCTCGTTTGTACAGTTCTTCAGTGCATGGCTCTTCTGCTCCCTCATGTTTGCGTTTTGGAGAAGCTTGGTCTGCTTGCGTCAGCCTCACCGCTGTAGAGGAAGAACAGTCACTGCAACAGTTCTGCCTTTAGATGGCCTCACATGTACACCCTGGCCTAACCTGCCACAAGCCTGGGAGAAAGACTGTGCAGTGCACAAATACAGAGATGTGTTTCCACAGCATCCCTGGAAACTTTTAAACAAAGCTTTGTTAAAAGCAGAAGTCCCCCAGAACAAACACAATAGTATCCTTCTTTGACAGAGGATAGCTTAATTATACCCGATTACCCCTCCAGTGATCTGTACTTCTCTCAAGTGGTTGCATATGATCCCATACAGGCAGTAAAAGAGTAATGTTAACAAACTTTTATTCTTCAGCTCTTTTAGAAATGAAGGCTCACTGGGGACTTCTGAAGAAAGTTGAAAGGAATGTGAATGTGATCTACATTTTCCTAGCTACATACCCTCTTGCTATCAGAAAAAGATCATCTTCTCCTGCCTATAACCTTTAAGTTGACATGAAACTCAAAAGCACACAAATTGCTCCAACTCACCTGTACTGGTGCTGCAGCCCTGCCCTGAAGCTGAGTCTGTGACCGGGCCACTGAGATCTTCCACACATGAAGGGACCGATGCCAGTAAACCTAGAAAATGGCAAGAGGATCTAAGAAACAAAACACACATGGGGTGCAAGAAGACTTTCACATAGGAACACCTTAGTGATCACCAACCAGCACATCCATACCCCAAGGCAGAAGTCTAGAGCTGCGCTCACCCGGTGCTGACCAGAGACAGGCCCTGTGAGCCAGCAGTGTATTTATTTAGGATGCACTGCCTAGGTTTTCTTCCAAAGTGAAGAATCAACCATTGGTAGTATATGGATAGCGACTTTCCCTCAAAACTAATCAAACTCTACTCAATGGAGCTCTCCCTGGAAACCAACTGAGCAGATTTGGCAGGGCCTGCTTCCTCTTGCAAGGACTGGCCAGAGAGACAAGTGCTATCTATTTTAAATCATAACCTTTCCTCCCAGCATTTTATCTCATATTGAAGACAAACTTTCGCAATTTTTGGTACTTACAGAGGCCTCTATAGCGTGACAGCTGCTGGTAGATCTGCTTCATGCGTTCAATATTCAGTCGGCTGGTCTCTGCGTGGTTTACCATGGGTTTGGGGTAGTCCACCCCAATGATGCACTTGGCTGCCTTCTGCACAGACTCTGGGGCATTCCATGGTTCATAAATATATCGTGAGGGGAAACCCTTCAGTTTGGGCAGATACCTCCTGCAACACAAGTAAAAAGCAACATAGCACACACAATGCACAGAAAGCACTATGCAACTGTCAGCCACTGATCAACTTGGCTTCACAGATCCAGCAACAAGCAAGTTCCAGTTGTATCACTTACTTAACATAGTCACCGCTGGGGTCTGTGCGACGTCCGAAGCCCACAGGACAGTAACAGTGGAAGAACTGCTGGAAGAACGCACTGCATGAAAGCCACATCCAGCTGCCTGCATTTACACTGAAATCCGCATCCAGCAACAGTTCGTCAAATACCTGCAGCAATTGAAGGAAAAGGCACTGAGACCTTCCTCAGACAGGACTTTGTGGCAGTAGGACCAAAGATGCTACTTCAAATGGCAGACACTGAGGTATGAGAACAGAGTGGCAGCAAAGAGGCGATCTGCTGGCTGAAGCCAGCTGGCTGGTCCATACATCTCACTTCCCAACACTTTCACATAGGGAGGCATGGTCTGCTCACACTGATAAAGTGCTGGCTTATCTTTCATGCAGCTACAGACTGAATAACTACCTAGTGTTACAGCAAGCTTTGGGTATTGATGCCTGGCAGGCACAACAAGTGCAAAGCACCAACCGTGGGAAGGAGAGGATGCTGCACAGAAGACCAAAGCAAGAAGGAAGAACCCCTCTGAGGGTCCCAGAGCACACTACCACCGAGAGGCAGAAAGATTTCAGCAGTACCTCACTCACATCCATGCACAGATGCTGCGCTTTAAGCAGCATTTTCAAGTATGCTCTGCTTTGTCAGCTTCATGACTAGACGCCCCTGCCTCCACTTTTTGTGAAGGGCAGTATGTACACCGGATAGACTCAAGCTGTCTGTCCCTTCAGATGGCCCAAGAGGAGGGTCTTTTACCTCTTTCCTTGAGACTCTAGACTCAGATTTCACAGTCATGGAGCGTTCCCTGACCGGCACGGTGATGGATTACACAATGAGGAAAAAGGTCTGGTTAAGAAGTGACATTTAACTTTCAAAGAAAACAGATGGACTGAGAGAAATTTTACCAAAAATCCCCCCAAAACACAAAAAAGCCCCCAAAACCCTCATCCATATTTACCAGTGGGTCCCACATACATTTAGTTATGGCTATTCGAGTCTTGTGATACTGTCAGAGCCTCCACAGTAGAAGGCAAAAAGAAATCAGGCTGACGGCTGGCCAAGAGCCTGCTAGAAAATCCTCTCTTCCATGCACCTTTTACACACAAAGCAAAAGCCATACCTGCATGCCCATCCTTGCAGCAACTGCCAGGAAGACTTTGTTTTCCTTATGATCTCCTGCAAATACCCGGAAGCGCCAGGACTCACCCTGACTCCTGACTCCCAGCTGATCCAGAGGTCACCCCTGGTCAGGAAGCAGGCCACCGCATGCCTAGCCAGATGGTGGATCCACCCTTCTTGTCTCAGTTGGGTCATGATTGCATCAATCCAAGGGAAGCCTGTCTTGCCCTCTGCCCACTTTGCCAAGGCTTCAGGGTTCCTGTCCCAGGGTATTTGTATGCAGATGGGATTCCCCTCCATGCGATCAAACTTTGGGTTGTTGGTGGCTGCTGTGTAGAAAAATTCCCGCCACAGAAGCTGTCCATATAGAGAGAGGGGAGGTGTGCTGTTCCGCTTCACCTGTGGAGAAGGGAATAAGGATATTCATAAGCACAGGAGGATTGGCTTCATGAAGCTGAGCTGTAAGCCACACAAGCATTTATACACATTTCCCAAGTCAGTTGCTGACCAGTGCAATAAAGAAGATCAACTCCAGATCGGCCCTTACCAGAAAACCCCGGGGGTTAAGTCAGAGCACTGCTTTTGGTTCACTCAGTACACTGACAAGTTACTCTTAGTTTGGCATCATTGCAGTCAAAGGCTCTACATGGCTCATAACACAGAAGACCAGACTGAAGAACAGGGTACTAGCAGATTTAAGGTCTGCTTGAGTATTTACAGGAGAATCACTTTTCCTCACCCAAGAGCCTCTTCTTTAGTAGCAACAAGCTCAGCCCAACAGTAAAACACGAGGGAGGCAACTGGAACTTTTGTACCTATTCTAGCACTGTCTGGGAACCAGCACCATGCTATACATACACTCAAACACAGCCTGCTCTCCAGGTGAACCTTTTGTCTTACCTTCTTATACAGCTCCCAGAGACGATAGTAAAACAGGCGGCAGGACAAGCAGCCAAAACGCAAGTAGGGACTGAGTCCTGTAGGGCTGGCCAGCAATGAATTGGCATTCATCCTTGGTCTTTCGTAATTTGCAACCCATGCCTAGATAAGATTCAGAAGAAATAAGCCAAAACCCCCATGTATTTGTGGAACACTGCTAAGGGCAGGCCTCTGTGCAGGTGGTGAGGTCACCTAGCTCGGACAGCACAGTCTCTTCCATTCACTTCCAAGCACTGCTGGGAGAGATCTCTAGTGGGCAAACCCTACCCCCACGCCCCATTCAAGAAATGCACACCCTTTGCTCTAGGATTTAAACTAGTTTGTTATTTTGGCCAAGAAAAGGATTAAATTTGCTTTGCATGCAGGAGCTAGTAATTCCAACAGTTCTTAGGGATACAAGTTAATACAACTGTTTATGTCCAGGTATGGTGATCTCATTTCACAGACTAAACAAGAAAAGTAGGGAAATTCAGACCTTTTGTGGAGCATTATGTTGAAAGTTTAGTCCCCCTTCAGCACAAGTATTTACGCTTTGATTTTCAAAACTATCACCAAGCCACCCAGCATTAAACTGGTTAAAATTGAGCCATGCCTCTGCAGCTGGGTCACCTTTCATTATTTTGAAATGGTTTGCCTTGTGCACTATAATCAAGAACACATTGAAATGAATTTCATTATTTCATCAAGAGGCTCAAGGAATGCCAGTCAGTGAGACAACCTATTAACAGGCTGATGGACAAGGGGAAGGCATTCTTTCGTAAGCATTTACCTGCACTAATACCTCAGCTAAAAAGAGACGGTGTGCAGTGTGCAGGAGGGACTGAACAACTTATGGGAGAGTTTCCAAGTTTGCAAACCTCTAAAGAAAACTGAGAGGCAGAAACAAGGAAAAGAATCCTCTCTGCTTCAAACAGCAACATTAATGATACACAGCTATAATTCTCTGGGTCTGAGGAAGCCCAGGAGCTCCCTGCTCCACACACAATCCAGGATTACAGAAGTACTCCAAAATACCAAAAACTCCTTTTTAGAGGCAAATGCTGTGACCACTGCTAGGAAAGGCAGGGAACAGAGTAATGGGCAATACTACATATTTCATTTGGAGGCACAGTCTAAAGGAATTGCTACTTAAGTAACAGGGTTACCTTTCTTTCCAAGTGTTTATCGAGCCGTGCCAGGGCTTCTGTCTCTCCTCCCTGCCAAACTGCAGGGGCAAGACCATCTGTAGGAAAGCCTGAGAGAAAGAACTTTTTAAGATTTGAAGCAATGCCTAGACAAGGGATATAGATGTCAGATTAAGCATTAATAACAGCAAGACACTAAATACTGTGTTTGTCTAATGTGGCTTATTTGCTGCTCTAATCCTTGTACAACAGGCAAATTACATGGAATATGGGGAGAGCCTGCTCACGACACTGCACTATAAGGGCCTCTCCCTGCAATGCTTCAGGCAGCCTTAGAGTGACTTTCCCCATTGCTTACTGCCAGCACTCTCTCTGGTGTGTCAGCACTACCCACAGGGCTCTGCTCCAAAGGCAAGAGCAGCTGGCAATGGAACATCTGCTCCACAGCTCTGCCTTGCAAATACCTTGCCATTGACATCAGCAGCTCACTAGATAGCCTGGCTAGTCCTGGTGAGGCTCCTATTCTGCTGAAAGCTGGTGGTAAGGAAGGCACTGGAATAGTGCTAAAAAACAACTGCAATGGGGGAAGCAATAATGCAGTCTCTGTGCACTGCTCTGGGCTGACGGACGAGCCTGCCCTGGCAGCAAACAAAGCAGTGTAAGGTTACAGGCAATCTCACATTAGGCCAGCCAATAAAGAAAGTACCTTAAGGTCCTATATAGCTGGTATGAAGCCTCCAGTCACAGACATGCAGACAATATTCTGCATTAAAATCCTTTCTTTCCTTGCATTTAGATTCACTCCCCTGATGTAGGTGTTGCATTCTGCATGCCTCAGCCATTCATTTTCCTTCTCCAAGGAAAATACAGGACCATAAGGCATAGAAGGAGGAATGAAAGAAGCTTCTGTAATCTTTTGTCTTGCTAAGCTCCCAAATTAGTGCTGCTTGGCAATAACTGAATGAAATTATCTAAGCCTGGTACACAGTTAGTTTACCTCTTCAAGTCTGTTATACAACATGTCTGAGGTGGCAGTAGGGGGAAAGCAGCTGGCGAGGACAAGAGATACTGATACAGTGGTTACATGCTCAGTATAGCAGAGAACATAAGGACAGATGCAGAGCACATCAGAGCAATGCTAAGGGGGATGCTGGGCATCAACAGCACTGCAAGGGACACCAGTGTGTTATCACAAGCTCCAGCACTCACTGAAAACATTAGCCTGCTTCTACAGCTAGAGGCAGCCCATGTCAGGTGAGAACAGGTGCCAGACATCAGAAACAGTTTCAGTAGATCCCATTTCAGCTGGCAGTTAATCCTTGCCTTCGTTCTTGTCACATACCCAGCTCTTCCAGGGATGGGACCCCATAAACATCATCATGATTCTCCTGGATGTCCACTTTACACGTCTCCATCTGCTGACTTATTACAGTGCTCACTGGCTTCTTTGGGAGCTCCATACGGCTAATGATGGCCTGGAAGCGCTTGTAGGTGAGGGGTGGCTTGTGGCCATTCAGCTCAATTATTCTGGAGATAAAATAAGCACGGTGAAACAGAACAGCCTTACTAACAGAAGACACAAGGAAATGACATCCAAACCGCATCCTGCTATCCCTGCTCAGGATAGCCTTTAACTTTGGATACAAAAATCCTTTATAGACCTTTCACTTGATGCATCCATCAAAGCGATATTAAAATCAACCAAAAAAAAAATCCCAAAATACATCAGAAAACAAAACACCACATACTTACTCATCTCCATAGGAAAAGAAAATGAACACTGCTCCAGCTGAATCAGACTTACTATCACACCTCCCTTCCAGAGCTCCTCATGAAACCTCTGTATGAAATCTCAATCTGATTACTGCTTTTGTCTCCCCAAGATGGCAAATCCTAGACCTGCACATCTGTTCCCCCAACACCTTGGGATATCCTAACCTGATTCTGACCTTACTTCCTCCCTGTATGTCACAGAGGACCTAGCCTGTTGGTGACCCCTTCTCCACCTATCTCAGATGAGACAAATCCCAGTTTTCGTCACTGCTCTCTCCCTGTGATTAGGGAAATCACCATCCTCCCCCAGGACATAAGGTCAAGAGCGGTCCTGTCTTATGCTATTCACCTGTGTCAGATCATGCTACAGAAAGACAGTCACGATTCCCCATTCCTCTACTTCACTAAGCATCCACAGCCTGCTGGGGCCACGCACTCTTATTTCTCCTGGGACAGTGAGCTTTGAGAAGCCCCCCAGGCACGGTAAGCTTCCCCAGGCTGAAAGATGTTATTTTTAACCCCTCTCCTGCAGGGAGAGGAAGGAGTTAACAGCACAGGGATCGCCAGCATTACATAAAGCTGAGGCAGCCAACCCCACAGCTCACACAGGAGCTGCAGCAGAGCAGCCTTCCCCACCCATTACAATCAACAGCTTATGCAAGGGGCCAGGCTTTAAGCCGAGTGTTGGGGCGCAGCCATGTGCCGGCCCTGGGCGCGGGGCCGCACGTGTAAGCGGGGCGGAGCGACACGCCGGCCGCGGGCGCTCCCGCACGTGTGCGCCGGGGCGAGGGCAGCCTTCCCACGGGGCAGCACGGGCGCCCAGACCGAAAACGAAGCCACCTGCAGTCTCCTCCCGGGTTTCTGCTTTGGGGCTGTGGACACTGAGAGATGAAAGACACAGGAAAGGGAGGGAGGGCCATCGGGATGTGCAGAGTACAAAGCACTGTACGTTTTTAGTGCCGGGTTATAAACACGGCCATGGCGTGGGCACAGCACTCTGCCACGCCCCCAGCCCGGCTGGCATATTTGTATTTGCCTTACAGCCAACACATCGTGTCCTGCATCACCACACCAGAGCTCGTCTCCTCTGCTTTCCCACATGTACATTTTAGCTGTCTCTGTGTTAACACCCGAGATAGCAAGAATTGACAGAATTCTCAAGAATACTACCCACCACAATCTTCTGTGTGGCTCACTTCGAGCTCGAGCCCTCAAACAAGTCCAGCCAAAGATCCACAGAAAAGTCAGTGTTGCCACTCCAGTTACAGCATTCTAGAGAGGTTCACTTGTTTCCACAGGAATTCAGAGCTTAAAAGAGGAAAAAATGACAAAGCTGCACCGTGTCTGCCCTGAGGTGCTTGGGATGGCGCAGGGAAGCTACTTCTTTCACACTGCCTTTGTTTTCAGTCTTCTTGCATAGACCTGCCTGGATCTGTTTCAGATCCAGACCACTATACCACATCCCAGATCCACAGGGGCCAGTGTCTGGATCTGACATCCTCAAGACTGTGAAAATGAATGAAGTTACCTGGTACAGCTCCTGAATTCCTAAACAGACAGTTTTTGGATCCAGGACACAAATCTTTTAAGATAGGACTAGGACAAGTTACGCATTTCACAGCACCTGACGCTGGCAAAATGCATAAAATCTGGATCTTTCACAATACTACCAGGGAAAACAGTATTGTATATTTGGTATTGCTCTATATTGGATTATTATACCACACATACCGGGTATTGTAGTACTGTTTAGCCTTCCGTACAAAGATTTGTACAGGAAGCTCCTCAAACAGGAGTCCTTTCCATCCTCATACTGTTCGTCTAATCCATATCACCAATGAGAAAAAAAGGTCTCTCCCCAGGATTTAATACTCCTATTTCATCTGTCTTCCCCAGCACAACCCACAGACTGCATGTGGCATTTGTTCTTCTAGTTTGCTTGAAGTGGAACAGAGAAGAGCAGAATCATTGTATTCATCACAGAGAACCTAAAGTTAGTTAATAAGCACACAAAATGGCTGTGCTACCAAACTAGTACTATACTTGCCCAGCACCACCTGACAGTAGTACCTTGATACCAGAAGTTATGAGGGTATTTTTGACCATCAGTCACACACACTTCACCTCAAGAAAGCAGGCAACCAAAACCTGACCAAACATAGTTCCAGCACTGCTACAATAAGGTATCCTACAGACAGTCACCTGTGACAGCGGAGTGTCTGCATACTAGAATGCACACCCTCACAGGTGTGAGCTTCTGACTCACACTCCACAGCAGTGCCCCAGCAGGATGGCTAATGGAATAGGGAAAGCTGCTTGCCTCAAAAACCTGACACCTCAGCTCACTTACAAATAACAGGGCCATGTTCTGGCAAGGGACCAAATGTACTCCCCCCACTTCCTTGCATGAGGAAGAGCTGGCTGCCAGCACTCAGCAAGCAGGCTGCTCAACGCACCCCAGTACCAATTCACGCGGACCATTTAGTTAGCCGTGCCAGCTTATGCAATTGCTCTGATCTAAATCCCTGCTCCAGAGAGCTCATGTAGGGCTCCATGTACCTAAGACAAGGGGTATTTCTACAGATTCAAAGAAGAGATGAAAAGATAACCAACAAATATGCTCATCCAACAGATGCTGAACAACAAACAATTCAACTTCCGCAGACACATACTGAGCAGACAAAAGATGACAGGATGGGCATCTGCACTGGGGGAAAACACCTGACACCAGAGCACCGTGCAAGACAGAAGAGAATAACAAGATCTGGCAGGCAAAAGTTTGATGTAACTTTCTTAGATGAAAATAACCCACCTTTTTAGCACAGTGTACTGAACTGCAGAACCACCAAGGTGTTCATGCTTCCCCAGTGCTTGGTTAGGATGTGCTTCTATTAAAACACGTTTAACTAACATTTCAGCCTTAGGCTAGGGTATTTGAGGAAAAGCTGCTCCTGGATGGATGCTACAAATGTACAAGATCACAGTGTTCTTTTCTGACCTAAACCACTGCCCCTGAATAACCCAGGTCTGCCCGGGATTATGGAAACCACAGTGCTGACCATCACTGCGCACACTACAAAGGATTTAGATCCTAAGGAGGAGAAAACAGGCAGATCCAGAGAGGAGACAAAACCCATCAGCTGAAAGCTGTCAGACAGAATAATAGTCAAGCAAAGGCTTTGAGCAGGCTAGGCTGATACTCAAGAGATTATCTTTTCTGTCTGACTTCTACAACCTGAACATTGCTAATCTTCACTTGGAGTTCCCAGATTTTTTTAGGAGTATTTTCCAGCACTGTTGTTGATTTTCTATAGCCCTCTCCTTGTTTTGGGGGAGAGCAGGGGAAAGATCCTCTGATAATCACACAGTGATTACGCAGCGCCAACAAGGGCCATATTGCAATCTTCCTACTGGGTAAATTCACAAGTTAATTGAACATACTCTTGGTACATGTCTAAAAGGAGCTGGTGGAGGTGGTTCCGGAGTGCCGCGGCCCCACCCACAGCCTCCCTGGCAGCAGTACTGTGTTGGGGGAGGGCAAGAGGAATCATTTATGGAGATGTGGAAATTTAGTCTAAATTGCTTAAAACCAGGCTGACAATGTTGTTGGAAACCTGATTAAATAAAGATGAGAAGTAGGATTACCACCAGGTACTATTACCACCAGCTAAGCATGCAGGAAAAACATTAGGGTGAGCAGAGGGAGAACACATACTGTGAGTCAGACCACTGGGTAACACAGCTGGAGGGTGATATACTCTGAGGCTTCCAGGAGAAATACAGTATCAGAAGTGTATTATACCTGCTGAGAAATCCCAGAGATGCCAAGAACCAAGAAATGTCAGTAACTGGAGACTTCAACTGCATCCACACAGACTGGGTAGCTGTCAGCCAAGACCCAATTTTCTAGTTGCCATAAAGGCCTGCTCCATGGGACAACTAATCAAAAACCAACAAGGGGGGGCAATTCATGATTTGGTCTTAGGCAGTGCTAAGGTATAGTTGAAAATATTAGCTATCGCTTGCCTGCACTAACTGTGGCTTTGGCTTGAAGCAAGTTAACACCTTTCCAGGAGCAACAATACCTTAATGACTTTTAGATCAGTAAGAGAAATGCATAAAAAAAATAAGGAAGTGTGCTAAGCAAGAAGAACAAGCTGAGATGCAGATCAGTGAGAGGGTAATGATGTTGGGTGGGAAAATAAAAAAGTCAACAATTGCACACAAACCATGAAAAAACGTTTCAGAAAAAAGAGTCAAAACAATAACATCAGCAAAGATAACAGAAGGTAGAATCCTTCAGAAAAATGAAGACAAAGATAGAAACCCACAAACTGGTAGGTTAAATTAAAAAACACAGCCTCCCTGCACCTCCCTATGTAAATGAAAGTCTGAGAAGCCTTTTAAAAAAGGCTTAAGTAGTAAAAAAAAAACAAACAACAATCTCCTTTACAGACACTCTAGGATATTTACAGGGCCAAGAGATGATCGAGTCATTAAAAATGCAGAGACTGTAAGAGCACAGCAAATCCCCCTGCATTATTTTTGCATGTGTATTCACTATAGAGGTTATGACATTTTTTTTTTAAGGAGATGTATCAGGTGTCATCAGACTGGGAGATCAGGAAGAAATGCCACATAACAACGCTATCTCTGAACATCAAAACCTTGCCAGGACCAGCAAATATTCACTCAGGAACTGTAAAAGCCATCGTGAAATACACAAATAGCTGCTGAATGTAACACAAAACTGTCCGAATACTATGGGGGGGGGGGGGAGGGGAAAACAATCAGAAGTG
>VWZF01001535.1:482756-547511 GCA_013396755.1 Sclerurus mexicanus | reverse complement strand
CCCCGCGGCCGCGGGCGGCACTGCCGCGCACAGACCCCCGGCCGCGGGCGGCACCGCCGGACACGGCAGAGAGCCCCCAGGGCCGCCCGCACCACACACGCACCTGCGGCCGCGAAAGCTGGCACCCTCCCAGATTAAACAGGAACGTATTCCGTGCAGAAATGGAGGGCTCTTCTGTAGACGTGGCCAGACATCACTCACAGGGCATGGTACATCGTGCAGTACGCATGGGGCAGGCTATGAAGCAATGGCAGGCATGGACTGCCCAGGATCACTATCCAAGTAATTCCTTATGTTTAAAGGGGTGAGGGATTTAGAAAGCTGGTGCAACATCACAGCTCACTACAGCATGTCGCTGCTGACCCCTGGGATCAGAAATTGCAGCACAGAGTGTTGCATAGGACCAGATGGAAGGGGCAGAGACTTCTGCAGAACTAACTGTTCAGCCACAGGTTCCAAACAAAGGGATCGATGCAACCGAGCAAACTAGAATTTTTTTGAGTTGAAGGATTCACTGAGCTGGCCACGGGGGTGTTTAAAACAAACAAGCCAAAAGACAAAGTGTAAACACCAGAGGAGATGCAAACGAGGTATAGAACAAGTCTCCTGAAACAAGCCTAATTAGTAACAATCCCATTTTTAAGCACAAACCTACCCCCAACACAGAGCGTAAAGAGACATGTTGTGAATTCCATGAACTGGGATCTCCATTCTACAGCAGCAAGTATTTAAGAGTACCTTTTTTTCCTTCTGCTTGTCATGGAGAGGCCAAGCTCACTCCTCCATGAGAAAGTCCACTGGAATGAGCCTGCTCTCCCTCATGGGACACACTGCAGGGGGAATGAGAAGTTTAATTCCTGAGTCTTGGCATGCTTTGCTGAACTGAGAAACCAGGCGTAGAGCAACACAGAAAAAAAAAAACTCAGAAGGATGTGATACTGACTCTTTAGAAAGGAGATTTGGAGGCACTGCTGTTGCTTAGACTTGTACATAGCCAGAAGGGAAGGAATTTCCATCCTCTACACTGAATGGGGCAACAGGAATAACAGCTGTTGCAAAAACCTTTTGCAGCAGAGCAGTTTACTGGAGTCAAACCCAGTCTGGCTACTTGCCTCTTTCTTTCCTGGAGGTTCAGGACTTTGTAATTTCAGACTGCACTCATTCAGTTAATGCTAGATCCCTCACTACACAAAGCTCCCAGCCCAGTCTTTGTCTGCTAAGAGCCCACCCTCCCTCCCCCAGATACGCAAACTTCCCAGATTAGGTCAATAGCAACATTCATTTTAAAAAACAATCACAAAACCCCCAATTGATCTCTATAACACATGCTTTCCCCAACTCCAATAGGGATGAGATCCCATGGATAAAACATAATCCAGTCAGGTCTTTGGCTCTGGTTCCTGACACAGTTCCTTGTACACTTTGCAGGTGAGTTTTTTCCTGATCCTTGCTCTTCTTCTTCCCAGGAGGCAATAAGCACCAAAGGTTATCCCCCCAGGCACAAAAATGGAGGTGCAGGAGCTGCCTACACACCAGTCTCATTTCTTTCGCTGCTTTTGACATTAGGATCCTCTTGCACTTTCCTCATCTCCAGTCCTTTCACCCATGTGTAGGCAAAGGAGCCCCCCAAAACCATCAAGTTACTTGTCCACCACAAGAAGCTCTTTGTCTCCTCAAAGTAGATAACAGCCAGCACTGTTTGGGCACAGGCCTTGGCTGTCCCAGACACATTGTGGGTGAGTGGGCTAGTGAACTTAATCTGAAGTCCAGTCACATACCCAATGGCAAAGCCAAACACTCCCCCCAGGGTCATCATGCCCCAAAAACTGGGGCTTCCCAGTTTGTCAAAGTGGTAGAGGGTGCGGAACTCGCCTAGCAGCATCATGAGGGGAAAAAACAGCACGCAAGCATTGACGTTGTTGTAGAAGGTCAGGCGCCAGATGCTACCATCCACCACAGGCAGCACCTTCTTGGTGTAGATGGCATTGAGAGAGACACACAGGCTCGCCAAGATCCCAAAGAATATACCTGTCCACGACAGTGTGCCCTCTGCTCCTTCCTGGTCAACACCCAGCCAGAACCCACCTGCAACCAAACAAATCAAGCATCATCTGAACAACTGCTGAAAGGCTCAAAACATGGTCAGAAATTCATCATCTACTTTATACTGAACAATCACAATCACAAACAGGCTTAAGGGCTTTCCCTTTGTATTAAATGAACCCACAAAATGTCATGACCAGTGTCCTGGGAAGATTTATTTTGGGAGCGCAGGTAATTTACTGTGTGGGTAATTCAACCTCCAAGGACTAATTCCCACACTGAGCAGACAGCACTAGTTCAGAAACTATTATTCCAGCTAGTCTTTGCATATAGGTAATTTTCAGGAGACTATACGATTGTTTTTAAATTGAGAAGGCAGCAAACTGACACATGGTTAAAAAATATACTCTTCAAGGTTTGGGGGGAAAAAAAGCCTCATGGGCTTTGCTGTTAACAGGAAGGAAAAGACAGCAAACACATGGATGTAATATTAAGAAGCATGGTCAAGAAAAGATCACAATGCAGAAACTGTGTGCAGTATCTTCAACATATTAAACTTTGATGGGTAATGCACTCTTTAACCACCTCCAAAACAGGAGCTACAGGCTTTGTGTCTCCTTACCTAGCTTATATGCAAAACATAAAAGGGAAGATGAGCTACTGGACCATATTTTCATAAGTTGCTTCACATTGGAGGTTGCCTGGCAAGTTACCTGTAGAGCAGCCCAACATGCTTTAAACTAAGCCCAAACACAAATGGGTTCAATGCACTGACAGGAAGGGCTTTGTGTCAGGCCTCAGCTATGCTGCTCTAGGCACACTGGCAATGCTCTCATAGCAAAAGGAGATGGAGCCAGGGGGACAGAGCCTTAGAGAAACCCTGTAAGGCTGGCAGACATCGTACTCCTGTTCACCTGTTCTATGGAGATGGAACACTCATTTTCATCAGAATCCATCCACTCAACTATGCACCAAAGTGAACACACGTCCACCTGGAACCAGATTGAAATAAACATTCCACCATTCTTGGCATCTAAATGACCCTGCATTGAAAGGCAGCTCTTGGCGTTATCGGTGCCTTTGGAATTAAAGACTTGAAAGCATCCCCGTTAAGCCAGTCAATGCCCTGCCCTACATCCTAACCACATAACCAGATCTTCTGGTAGTGTTTTAAAATTGGCTTGATCAGCTAGCCATTGATCATACGCACTCAGCCTGTCTGAATTGGCTGGCTCCATCCTACAGGCCCAGTGATGCTGACTTATTGTTACCAAAGTTAATAATGAACAAGCACTTGGGAACAGGGAGAAAGCCATCTGCTGTTTTATGGCCTGTGTGGGGAAAAACGAAAAAAGTAAGGCATCTTAAACTTCATTAGAGGCCAGATAGGTCTGAGTGCTCAAAGGAAAAAGGGAGCCATGGTCAAGTAAGGGTAATTTCCTCTCAATGAGTTATCTCCGTCCTCCAGACATACAAAATGGGTTGCCGCAGGCAGAGCAAGGCACGGCCCCGAGCCATCCCACCTCACCAGGGAGCTGCCATGCAGGTGGGGAGGACTTTCCAGGGAAGAGACACCCCACCTGCCCCTGCCTGGGGCTGGCTGCGGGATGGGCGCAGCCCCTCCTGTCCCCCTCACCTATGATGACCGCGCAGGCCAGGAGGGCGTAGAGGGAGGTGGTCTGCTTGAGGAGCAGGTAGGAGAGCAGCACGTTGAAGACGGTGGTGAGGGAGCGCCCCACGTTGTAGAAGGCCACGCCGACGTGCTTGAGGCAGAGGTTGTTGGAGGTGACCATGCCGATGAAGACGGCGGAGAGGGGCAGGACGCTGCGGGACACCTTGGGGTCGAGGCGGAGCGCGGGCAGGCCGGGGCAGGGGGGCCCGCAGGCCGCCCCCAGGCTGAGGCCGAGGCAGAGCGCGGCCGTCAGGGCGCACTGGAAGAAGGTGACGAAGNCCCGGCCCGGCCCGGGCGGCGCTGCCTCACATGGGGGGGGATGTCTGAAAGTGTTCTTAGGAAAGGATGCTCCTTAGCGTCTGCTGTCTGTACACCCCCGAGCCTAACCGGCAAGGAAGGGGATTTGATCGGCGAAACGGATAGCAGCGAAGGAGCGAGGTCTAAGCGGTGGCCAGCTGTGAGAAAGGTGAATTGTCTGTGGAATTGCTGAGGGCTCGGCGTATTGCAGCGATCTCAGACCTAGGGGCAGGGGGACAAAGCCTGGGANATGGGCTTTGCTGTTAACAGGAAGGAAAAGACAGCAAACACATGGATGTAATATTAAGAAGCATGGTCAAGAAAAGATCACAATGCAGAAACTGTGTGCAGTATCTTCAACATATTAAACTTTGATGGGTAATGCACTCTTTAACCACCTCCAAAACAGGAGCTACAGGCTTTGTGTCTCCTTACCTAGCTTATATGCAAAACATAAAAGGGAAGATGAGCTACTGGACCATATTTTCATAAGTTGCTTCACATTGGAGGTTGCCTGGCAAGTTACCTGTAGAGCAGCCCAACATGCTTTAAACTAAGCCCAAACACAAATGGGTTCAATGCACTGACAGGAAGGGCTTTGTGTCAGGCCTCAGCTATGCTGCTCTAGGCACACTGGCAATGCTCTCATAGCAAAAGGAGATGGAGCCAGGGGGACAGAGCCTTAGAGAAACCCTGTAAGGCTGGCAGACATCGTACTCCTGTTCACCTGTTCTATGGAGATGGAACACTCATTTTCATCAGAATCCATCCACTCAACTATGCACCAAAGTGAACACACGTCCACCTGGAACCAGATTGAAATAAACATTCCACCATTCTTGGCATCTAAATGACCCTGCATTGAAAGGCAGCTCTTGGCGTTATCGGTGCCTTTGGAATTAAAGACTTGAAAGCATCCCCGTTAAGCCAGTCAATGCCCTGCCCTACATCCTAACCACATAACCAGATCTTCTGGTAGTGTTTTAAAATTGGCTTGATCAGCTAGCCATTGATCATACGCACTCAGCCTGTCTGAATTGGCTGGCTCCATCCTACAGGCCCAGTGATGCTGACTTATTGTTACCAAAGTTAATAATGAACAAGCACTTGGGAACAGGGAGAAAGCCATCTGCTGTTTTATGGCCTGTGTGGGGAAAAACGAAAAAAGTAAGGCATCTTAAACTTCATTAGAGGCCAGATAGGTCTGAGTGCTCAAAGGAAAAAGGGAGCCATGGTCAAGTAAGGGTAATTTCCTCTCAATGAGTTATCTCCGTCCTCCAGACATACAAAATGGGTTGCCGCAGGCAGAGCAAGGCACGGCCCCGAGCCATCCCACCTCACCAGGGAGCTGCCATGCAGGTGGGGAGGACTTTCCAGGGAAGAGACACCCCACCTGCCCCTGCCTGGGGCTGGCTGCGGGATGGGCGCAGCCCCTCCTGTCCCCCTCACCTATGATGACCGCGCAGGCCAGGAGGGCGTAGAGGGAGGTGGTCTGCTTGAGGAGCAGGTAGGAGAGCAGCACGTTGAAGACGGTGGTGAGGGAGCGCCCCACGTTGTAGAAGGCCACGCCGACGTGCTTGAGGCAGAGGTTGTTGGAGGTGACCATGCCGATGAAGACGGCGGAGAGGGGCAGGACGCTGCGGGACACCTTGGGGTCGAGGCGGAGCGCGGGCAGGCCGGGGCAGGGGGGCCCGCAGGCCGCCCCCAGGCTGAGGCCGAGGCAGAGCGCGGCCGTCAGGGCGCACTGGAAGAAGGTGACGAAGAGCGGCGCGTCGAGGCGCAGCGAGGGGCTGTCCAGCAGGTACTTGTTGAGGAAGNGCTCGGCGTATTGCAGCGATCTCAGACCTAGGGGCAGGTGGACAAAGCCTGGGAAGAAGGATGCGCCACCGATAGTGGACACAAAGAATGCAGAATTTACGGGCCACAAGGACACTTGGCAGAACTCCCAACATAAGGAAGAATCTAACAAAGACAAGTGAACCTTTGTTCAGTAGGAAACAATGCCTTTGCTTGCCAAAATGGCGAAAAGTTTTGGTAGCCGTGGTGTTGGCTTTGTGGATTTGCCACCCAAGCCCCCCTCCTGCACAGAACTGGAAATGAATCAAACGCCTCGACTCCGTGTGTGGATTGTCCTCTTGCACACTGGGTGAAAGAGCCTACTTTGGGACACAGGAGCAGGCAGCAATGGGGCAGTTTAGTGAGGAACAGTGGAAGGGGCTGCCCACTCATGGTCCTTAATGGTCAGCAGCGCTGGCCGTGATGGGCAGTGACTGACAGGAGGGCACTGGTAGCGGTCCCTCTGTTGGGAACAGCACTGATCTGCTGGCTCGTGTCAGCATCCTTTGTGTGCTAGCTGGAGCAAGTGGGATCTGGGTGTTGGACATGCATGGGTCTGCTAACACGGGTTTTGTCCACAGCCCACACAAAGCACAAGTCTGTGCTCTGCTGCCTAAGCCTTCTGTACAGAAATAAGGTTTGCACTTTTAAAGTAAATAAAACCTTCCCGATATGACCTAAATGAAGTAGGCATGGAGACACTGTGCAAACAGCTCATAAGGACAGCACAGGGAAGTGTTGGCTGCGTAGTTCCCCTTCCTGCAGTGATAACTTTGAAATCTAACCAGGAGAATGTGCCTGCCAATGCCACTAACCTGTCTGGTACTGCTGTGCAGTCTGTGCTGAACTCTGCATTACCCTGCTACATTGCAAGCAATACAGGGGCTAACTACTTTCAAGGTTACCTGGGCACTGGGTTAAGCTGCGCATATTCTCATGCTCAAGCAGTTACCCCACAGTCCCATATCATCATTCAAGGTATAAAAGACTCATCTGCCCATACTCACATGTCAAAATGTCTCACCTTCTCTTAACTGTGCTTTTGTAACAAAGGAGCCTTTTCAATACCACACTCTAGCATGTTGTGATTTCAAATTGCTGGACAGGATGAAAGAAATTAAAATTAATGCCAGATTCCATGTGGTGGGGGAGGCAGCAGTGAGCTCTGTGTCAAACATTAGTCAGTATGATCCCCCACTCCTCATTTCAGCTGAGACTGCTGCAAAGTGTCTGGTCTGCAATGTCCTGAGGCCCAGCAATTTGCAGAGGACATAATTAAGAGGATTTTGGAGGCAAGGGCAGCAGCTTTAATTGACCCCATAGTAGTCCATGTTCTTGTAGTTGTGAAGGACAGAAAGATCGTAGGGGTTGTGGGGAGAAAAATGATGTATTTAATTAGACTGATTGATGCATCTGGAAAATGTTTCAGGCGTAATGTGCTTTTCTCAAATCTCTGAAGTCACAATGGATTTTTTTTCTCCCAGCTGCATCAGTTGGTTTCGTAAAAGATGTTGCCTTTCCTCACAGCATATGGATGCTGATGGAAATCATGTTCCCTCTGGACAGAAAAAGTTAGTGCCTATGTGCTTGCTTTCGATTGTCCAAATGCCCTGCAGGGTGCTGGAAAGTTCTGGGTGCGTGCTGAGCACCATTTCTCACTCCTGCACCTTGTGATGAGTTCCTGGTAGAGCCCTTGCAACCCCAAGTGAGTTTTGCCTGCTCACCTCACCAACCTACCCTCTCTGCCTGCCTGCACAGTCAGGAGAGCTGCTGCATGCATGGTGCTTGCCTGAGCTGACGTGGGGTATGAGATCCCATGGATGCAGGCCTGCAGCTCCTGCCATGGAAACAGCAGAGATCACAACCCTGCAGAGGAGCTGGCATTCAGGCAGGGAAAGCTGCTATTGAAATGACCAACCAGTGGCCCCCCTAGCTCAGCTGTGCTTTGATCCTGCTGGTGGAAGTGCAGCTAGCACTTACTCATTGCAAGCTTCCTATACTGCGTCCCTTTCCGTTCACCTTCTTCCTGTGCCTGGCCCAGCACTCCTCCCATAAATATCATGGGTCAGGGAAGAAGAAGAAAGCAAACAGCCTGAGTGTGGGGCACTCGGTTGGTCCTAGACGTCCTCATGGCCTGTTACACATACCTGTGGCCTCAGCATCACACATTTGTCTTGTATTTCAATGAAAGGACTTCTTGTACCACTAATGTTGCAAGAATGACAGTGCCTCTTCCAGAATCAGAGCCAGATATAGGTAATTTTTTCCCCTCTCTGCCACTTGCTAGTGTTGTTCAAAGTGCCTTTTCTAAACTAAACACAGAAGTTGGAGATGGCAAAAAACCCAGACCTCAATTCCATCTTGTCTGCTCATTCAGTGCACAGAAGATTGCTTTGTCCTGCAGAAGTATGAAATATCCCAGTCAATAAAATGTTCATTACTTCTCCTGGGGGGTTATTCTTACAGCCTTATCACACATGTATGGCACATCTACGTGGGAGAATTGACCAGAATAGCTCTCTCAGCTCTGCCAATATAACTCCCTGGCGCTGACAGTGCATTCCAAAATAAAAGTGATTTATTCTCAAATAATCAGGTAGTTCTGTGATAGTTGTGCTGGTCAATCTCCCTAGGCAGAGCTTGTCTACAGGATGGTTGTTGACAAGTGTTTTGAATAGAGGCTTTCCAAGGTACAAAAACTGCCTGGCAGAGTTACTCTGCATAGCTGTGCCTGCCTACCTGCCTCACAAGGATCTTCACTTTGGGGGGAAGGTGGTTCAAATTTATAGGTGATTTAGAAATTTCAGAGTAAAGGTGTTAATGAATAAGTTATGATGCTAATTGCAGCTGTTGAGACAATGCAGCCTGGTCTGCTGCACAACACCAGCCTTAAGCTTCCCTGAACTAACTCTCACTTGAATTAAAGCTGACATTTTATGAAAAAAAAAATCAATTTTGATTAAAAATGCTTCCATGGAGACTGAATTCTATAGGGCATTAGCAATGTTATTCTGGTGGCTGTTTTTTTCCCCACTAAATAATGCACACTCCTTTTCATGCTTGGTGCTGCCTGGTTCAAGTTTTCAACTTCTGGATCTTGTTACAGCTTTGCTGATTTTTTTACAAGTAAGCGCTTACAGGCAGATTGAAGTTACCTTTTAACCTAGTTTTTCAAGAAGATAACTTCCTTACAGAAGATGTTTATTACACTACTGCAGCAATGATTCACTTCCTTATGCAGACAAGGCCTCGATATTTTCCTGCCTTGCTGCCTGGTTGTGTATTAACACAGTAGCACATATTGTGAGAAGCCAGCACAGGATTATTTCTGGCTCAGGAGTGTGCTGCTTCATGTTCCCTGAGTGCTTGCAAAATAAACAATTATCACTAGTGGAGGTCTGAGGCTGGAAAATAAGCAGCTTTGACAGGTTCCTCGTGTTGGGAAATCTGGCTGGTGGTGTCCTTGCTCTCCTGTCTGTGAGGTGCCTGTGCTGCTGCTGGTGTCTGTAATGCTCGATACCCTGCCTGCTGCTGGCATGCACACACACATACATGCACTCCTGTATCTTATTTAATCCTTTCCTATGTGAACAGAAAACCTTTTAAAATATGACAGGTGCTGTTCAGCCAAGGGGAGAACTCTCCCCTTTCCCCTTAAATTAGGTGACCTACTTGAAAGTATGCAAATCAGCTGATAACGAGTGGTCCGGCTGACAAAACAGCAATAGGCTTTGGGGTGTACATCAAATCCAGTGGTGAGACAGCATAAATTGCATTTCCTGGCCACACAAGAGACTGGACATATCAACTGGTGTGTTATTGTAGGAATAGGCCCTCTGTAAGTCTGTAGAATAGCAAATGAAGAAATGAAAAACATTGCCAATTTTGTTTCTTGGTCTTCAGGAAGAGGTCTTTGGAGTTAGAAATAGGACTCATTCCATTATGTGGAATGGAATATGGGAAGAAATCAGCTCAGCAGTGAGGTCATTCCAGTGTATTTAAGAATTTATTGTTCCTTGCAAGTATAGGTATCTGATTTTCAGTTAATAGAATCATCCTTGATGCTGACATTTATCAATCTAGCTCTGTATATGTATAGACACACATATAAATACAAACATACATGAAAGTATATGTATATCTGTACATATGCATATGTTTGTGTGCGTGCACAGACTACATACAGGCAGTGTGATGCCACAATGGTGTCCAAGCAGGGACCAACAACCCAGGAGTGCTCACCTGTGACAGGTGTATTACTTCACTGAATCTACTGGTCATTCTTCTGGTTTGCTGTGTATCTCAGCAAAATTAGCTTGAGCCTTCAAAATTTCAAGTTTGAATTGAAGATATTGCCTGATAACAACAGGTCTCAGCTGGCTCACCCTTACTTAGTATTTGCTGATAATTAATACAGGAGAAGAAGGCCAATGCAAAATCTAAGCCTGACTTATCAGATCAGAAAAGCTGAATCAGGTCTCTCTCTGCTAGGGTAGTAAACATTAATCAGGGTAATCTCTTAGTATTGTCCTCAAACAACACCTCTTTCTAGAACTGGGGTTTCCTATTACAATACAGCATCTTTCCAGAATCCCCGCAGTTCTTAGGAGATATGGCCTTGGCAGGGTAGTGCTGCCGTAGGTCTCCATTCTACAGGATAATAGATATTGCTGCAGTCTCATCGTGGAAAAACATGGAGCACCGAGGGAGTCCAGTGCAGAGGCAGCCTTATGTCACTGCAGAATAGGGATATTTTTAATCTACGTGGATTAATTAACTGTGGTTCTGTGCTAGCTTTGCGGGCCCAGACAGCTGCTGCAAAAATGCTTTGGTGCCTGCCCCACATACTGTCCTTCAGCAGCTTGGTGGCACCAGCTGGAAAGTGCTTGAATCCAGGCTACACCCAGCTCAGATACCTTCCCGGACCCCAGAACATGGGGGACTCATGCAGAATCTGTTTAAGCTCAGCCCAGAAGGGGCTATCTCTTAGCTGGATCCAAATCAGCTTTGAAACTGGATCAAAACTAGCATTGCCTGCATATCTGTGCATGTCTGGTGCCAGGCCCCTGGAGCAACTGTGCTGACTCAGCTCTGTAGAGAGGCAATGGGGTCCAGCAGGACTTCTACAAGGGCTCTGCTACATCAAAACAGCCCTGGGCTTTGCAGACCTGAGTTGTTTCTGGAAGCAATGCAGGTTCCCCATCAGCTAATAAACTTGGCCACATTTCAGACTCTCTTTGTGTCTGGGGCATGCTGAATCCCCAGCCTGAGTAATCTCACTGTGCATAAGTGGTTAGAAATAGGCTGGGCCAAATGGTGGAAATGGGTTCAATCAGAATGCCCTGGCATAGCCTCACTCCCATCCCAGGTAGCTGGGTCTCTGCATCAGCTGCTCCCTGCAGGGAGGAACAGCCGGGCTGAGGGGACCCTCCCTCCGAGTGGCCATTAACATAAGAAATAGTTAATGAAGGTTTCTCCTAGTTGTCTCGTCCTTTCCTGGCCTCCTGGGGATTTTGCCTGGAAATAGTGGGGATCTGCTTTGACCATGGGCAGAGATTGGAGGTGAACGCAATAGCAAGTTCCTTCAATCCCAGCATCACCGTCTGGCAAATCTCTGAGCCTGGGTCCTTCCACGGCCCTCCTCCTCCGGCATGAAAGTCAAGCTCTGCCTGAGACAGTCACATCTGCGTCTCTACTGAACATCTGTAGCAGTGGTGCTGGGGGAATGAGCTGGGTTATAAGGTGTGGCTGTGGCAGAAGTAACACTAGAGGGCAGGGCTGGCACACGGTTGGAGTCTTCCCAGGCAGGGCTGGGACGAGGCTGGGGCTGGACTTGGGCGCACTCGGGCAGGACCGGGGCGAGGCTGGGGCAGGGCTGGGTCTGGGGTGGAGGGGACGCTGGTCTGGCTGTCCCGCTTGCGGCCGTGGGAGGCAGGGGTGAGCGCACACCGTGCAGCGAGCGCGGGGAGCTCTCCGACTGCTGGGGTGAGCGGGGTTGCTAAGGCACGGGGCACATTGCCAGCTGCACATGCCGGGCTGCTCGAACCACCTGGCCTCTGTCACCACCCGAGAACAGTATGGAATCAGACCCTAAAGGCCTGGATGACAACTTAGAAATCACAGCATGGCACAAAACAGCACGGACTATATACACTACCCAGTTCCTTGTATGTTTCCCGTGTACTCCCCACACTCCACCTTAGCCCTGTGTGCTGTGGTAGCCTCTGCTTTCCACTCATGCCAGGCAGGAGCTGTCTGGGACCTGACTGCCTGAGCAGCAGAAATGACTCAACAAGGCAGGGTGAAAACTGGCAGCACACAAGTAGGTGTGAAGAAGCTGCTGTTTTGTCCCTTTGGCTGTGAAGAAAAGGGGATAACCTTGGGGGAAGGTGGACACCACCTCAGAGTGGCCCCCAGGTTTGGAAGGATGGCTGGGGATCTGCTGTCATGGCTTGGGAGCAGCCTGGCTGCAGAGATGCTGAGCTCTCTGCCTGGAGCTGGAAATTCCCCCACTGCCATGGCCAGGTCAGGTGAAGGAGCAGCAGCCCAGCTCCCTAGGAGTAGGGTGGGCAAGGAGCAGGCTGTGATTTATGAGGCAAACCCTTGGAAATGCTCCGAACCTAGTGCTTAAGTGCTTCTGAATGGCAGCATTAATTACTATTAAAAACACACATTTATATCTCTCTCACCTGCTTTAAATCCTGTGAAATTAGATTTCCTACCCATCCCTTCCAGCCTCTGTGGCAGCTCAGGGTGTTTTATAGGCCTATAAAGCCCCACAGTACCTGCTGTCTACATGGGCTCTTATTTATGAGGCCTTTAACAGTCTTCCTGGCTGTACCATCTGAGCCCCCTAATCATTTAGTTTCCATGTCCCTCAGAGGGAATGGTCCCCTCAGCCACCCCGCAGCTATTCTACCCTGCAGGGGCAGCTGATGCAGAGACCCAGCTACCTGGAATGGGAATGAGGGCATGCCAGGGCATCCTAATTGAACCCATTTCCAACATTCGGCCCAGCCTCTCTGGTTTTATGTAGAAATGGGATTCAGTGAGACAAGCGCCTTGTGACAGGGTTGTGAATGTCCTTGTTTGCAGGTCTTTTACAGCAGAGTCATGCCAGGCATCACCAAAAGCCACCCAGCACTCATCAGGGCTGGGCTAAGACCCCGGATTTACTGAGCACAGATGGTAGTTTTTATGTATGTAAAGTTATGTTTGTATGGGTTCTATGGAAAAAGCAAATATCATTTCCATGGACTATTCTTTCTTTGGAGGCAAACTGTGTAGAAGTATCTTAAAACAGCCAGCTTTTCTCTAGTGGACTGCAGCCATTTTGCATCTCATCCTAAATTGAATGCTTTGATGGTGCATTTAAAAATGTACTATGCCTTTGGACTGAGACGTGAACCTCATTTTGCTGGGCATCTTCTTGTCCCCAGATCCCAGGGGACAGGGTAGGGTGGAGTCAGGACCTTAAGTCCTCTCCAGGTCTCCCCCATATAATTTCCCTGCCTACCCCCTCAGCACTTCTGAGTCCTCAGATCTGTTGGAGACCAGATGCTCCTCTGGGGAGCTGGCCAAATTTGTGTGCCTGTATCAGCCTGCCAGGGAGGAAGTGATAGATACCTCTGCCTCCTGACTCCCAGGCTGAGCATGTTAATTTATAGATTGTATCTGCCACTCCTGATAAACGATGTCTTACTTCCCTAATGCTGCCTTCAAATTGAGATTTTAAGGCTAGGTCAGGTGGAGAAACCAAAGGGTGACTCTGCTGTCACTTTGCTCTGGCTTTGTTCTCTGCACTTGGCCTGAAGTTGGCTTTTCAGGTAAGAGGTGGATCTGGTGTGACAAGGATGTCCCCCTGCTTTGATGGCCAGTTGGGCAGCATTCACCCCTAACAGGGCTTTGAAGCCCCCTGCCTGGCTCCCTCAGGCACTTGGTTTGCTCTGATGTGGTTTTGGGGAGTGCCAGCTGAGGCATCTCTCTCCTCATCCTCCTCCATCCAGTTTTGTTCCCAGTCTCTTACAGAACTGCTGAGCTAACTGAGATGGTGGAAGAAGACTCAAGGCCTTGCTAAAGAGAATGCCAGAGCCTGAACTTCTTCAGGAGCATAAGGAGCACCAGAAAGCTTTCAGCACTGGCTTCTGCCCACACCTGAAACCAACAGTAAACCTGTTGTCACCCTTGAGGGAAAAGTGGCATTTTCCTTTCTCTGCATATTTCAGGTGGGATCTGTTGAGCATTAATCCTTTCAGGAGATGTGTCTGAATGAGCACAAGCTTTGGTGAGCATCCTTCTCCAGCAGCAGAGAGGACAATTTTCTGGAGCATAGCCAATGGCTTAGAGCTGTACATACGTGAGTAGCTTTGTTCCTCCTCCAGGGAGCTGACTTACAAAGTTAAGAGTCGTCCAAGCAGGCCAGGATTAAGCATATCATTGCTCTAACTCTCCTGGGGTTATGGTGGTTGAAGGCACGTGTGTAAGACCTGATTAGCTTGTTGTTATTAAGCCTTGGCTATTTTCTTGTTCCCCAAGAACAGAGTTTGCTGAAGCCACCTCTTTATGCCCTTTATGCCTGAGTGTCACAGCAGTAACACAAAATAAATCAGCCCAGTGAATACCTTCCACAAGTGATGAAAGAAGAAACCAGTAATGCCTCACAGAGGCACGAACATGCTGCTCAGAGCTAACTCTGAAACCTAGTAAACCATCATTCAAACTATACCACAGCCCTTGCCCAATTTCTAGCAGCCACAGCAATCAAAATTTCCCTGCACAACAATTACAACCATTTGAGATCTCAAATCCTGCAGCACATTGGAAACCAAAGATGATGGAGCTGGGAACAATAAACTTAATTTGAACTTCCAATTAAAGAAACACAGAGGAGATGGCTGTGATTTGATTCAAATTTAATTCAATTCAAGTTTCTCCCTTTCAAGGTTTGTTTTTTCCCCTAGCTGCTTCAAACTCTCCATCCGCTGCAGTGCAAGCTGCAGAATAAACCTTGCTGCTGAATTTAGGTCAATCTTGCCAGGGAATACACTGGGCCTTGGCTATTATTAAATGAATATGAATAGCATGAAGACCACACTGCAAATGCAGGAGTGGATGTTTTAAAGCCAGCTCAGACTTTGTTGCACCTGAAGGACCTGTGAGCTATTGAGGGAGATGGGAGCTGGCATGGAACACGGGGGATCAAGCATGCTTGTGAGCTGTGTCTCCCAAAACTAATAGGTTGGAACCCTCAGCCTCCCTGTGGCCTGGGATCTTGGTAATGAGGATGCACTACCCCAAGCACAGACAAAAAAATCCAGATCAGAGGAATTCAGAGTTGAACGGAGGCTGACAGCAGAGTTCTCTCCAGCCACCTCCTCCCCTGCCATTCCAGCTGGCTGCACAAGAACATTTTCACCATATTATATTTGTACTTTTTAATATCTGGCTCCTGTTCGCATGATGTTGAATGTCCTCACACCTAGAGTATTAACAAGAAGATTGAAGGACCCATGGGAGCCTAGCACCCGTGAACGAGTGAGAGGAAATGGAGCAAGGAGCCTTGATCTCCCAAACTTCTCAGAGCAGTGGAAAAACAGGTGTGGGTTGCCCATAGCCAGGAGCTGCTTCTGCACATCCATCTGTGAGCCTGAGGAGGAAAAGCCTGTGTGAGGCTGAGAAACAGGCTTAAACTGGGCATGGGGCTGGGAATGTGGCTCAGTGCTCCTGCTGTGGTACCCTTTTTTCTTTCTGTGTATATCAACCATGCAGGATAGGAGAAGCAAGAGGGCAGCTGGCAGTGTTCTGGTGCATGGAGCAAGTTGCACCTTGCAAATTATCCCATGCATTAAGGCAGAGAAAGGCCATTTTATGCCTCACAGAGGAGCTGTTGACTACTGTAATGCAACCCAGGAGCTGCAGGGCTCCTCGGAGCAGCTTGTATTCTGATGACAGGGGTGCATATTGTGGCGTTGCATCCTCACTACCTTGTTTTGTGTGGGTTGGTTCAAGGTCCATATAGTCAGAATGAACAGTTTTTTTGTTTCTTTGTTGTTGTTTTTTTTAACCATGTAGACATCCTTTCTGATAAGAACTCCCTCTCCTCAGCAGGCATCCCTTCCTTTCTTCCACTTATTCCTCAAAGGGTGTATAAAGGATATAAAGGCCCTTCCCAAAAGTTCACTGAATGCAAGCACTCACATAACTTCTGCCCTGAGCCTCTGTCCTGGTTCCCTCTGATCCCATGATCGATCCCCTGCCAGCTGGGGCAGACAGACTGGAGAGAAACAAGTACCAAAGGCCAGAAGGGAAACATCTCATAGACCCAGCCAGTCCCACAGCAACATCCTGCTAGTCGTGCTGCAGGTCCCTGGAGGCTGAAAGGCAGAGGAGTGAGGCCTGTTGGTGTGCATGTTGTCCCCAGCTCATCCTGCCCATGCTTCCCAGCACACTTGGAATGGCATCATCCTGATCCCCCTAGCACCACGAGCCATGACCATCATTACAGACTCTGTGCTGAACTCCAGTTTCCCCAGCACATGGGTCCTCATATCTCACTTTGTCCTAACAGGGCTGCTGTGACTCTAATTGTCTGATAAATACAACTGTAGTCGATGGCTTACCCTGGTGTTATTACCTGGAGCTGCTGATGTGAGTTAACAGTAGCTGGAGTGCAGCTGTGGTGCCTCCTGCCCTTGCAGCAGCACAGCGGACTCCTGGGCAGTCAGTGCCATGTTCTGGGTTGCTCCCCTGCTGCCTCCTCTGAGCTAGGAAAATGCTCTGCCGTGTAGCCCTGCTGTATCCAGCCAGTTCAGACAGCCCTTTAAGCTGCACCTTTTTGGTCATGCAGAGTCTTTCCCTCACTCATGCACTTGAAGGAAGCTCTATAATGCATTTCTGTTTTATTACTTGCCCTTTTCAATTTACCTCTAGCCCATGTGAGGCTAAACTCTCCTTCACTGCTTGCCACCAATATATTGTTGTTGCAGACAAATAGACAAAAAAGCCACTCAAAGGATTCTTCAGGTAAGGTTACATCTCAAAATCCATTGGTAAAACCAGAGACCAAAGCATGTGCAGGGCTATTGCACCAGGCATAAATGAGTGGATGTATGTGATTGTAGAGCATGGGTTTGGGAAAGTGCTTTTTCTCCAGCATTCCAAGGGGCTACTGGCAGGATTAGGTGTGTTAGTCTGCATCAGGATCATTTGAGTGTAGAGTTTGTTAGCCATCAAGCTAAGCAGGAGACTTAAAATAAGGCTTGGAAGTCCAGATTTCTGCAGAGAAGGGGCTGGACAATCTTCTGCTGATGTGGACAGGCACTGAGGGTGGTGGATCTCCTCTCAGGAAGGTCAATAACCTTTCAGGGAGTACTCTAATAGAAAACAAATGACAATAGCAGTGCTCTGACAACTAGTATTGTCCCTCATTTTAATTGCAACCTCTTCTGTTTGAAACGAAGAATGCCCACATTACATTAGCTAAAACTGAGTGCATCCCACAATGAAAAGATTCAGGATGCACAGGCCATCTGGAATGAGTCTTTTCATCTGTTTTAATGAACAGCTGTTAAAGATTTGGAGCCCCCATCATTTTTCAGCCTCAAAAAGCTCCTCCAGCTAAGACCTGTTCAGTATCAGGACAGTTCTGCTGTGCACCACCCCTCTGTCCCTGCTTCCCAAAGCAAGCAAAGGGGCTTTGTTTTTAGGTTGGGACAACCACAGCAGTGACTGTAGTCCCTGGTAATGGGTGTGTGAGGGCAGTGGTTATATAGCTTTTTACCTCACAAAAGCAGAGAAAGGGACTGCAGTTCAGCACCAACTAATGTGCTTCGTGACTCTAAAGCCAGTCCATGCAACACCTGTTTCTGCTCATGGCAGTGTGTGTGAGGTGTCTCATCCCTTCCAGACCAGGCAGCACCCTCAGAGAATGTGGAAAGTGACCCCAGGGCTTGCGATCGCACAATGGAGAAAGCCGGGAAAAATTGCCTTTGAAGAGAAGGGGAAAAAAGGCAAAGCAGGCTGAAGCCCCTTCTGAAAGCATTTGCTGTAGTGCCCAGTTCAGGTAACCTACACTCCCAACACACAATGCAACTGGGGCCAGGGCTGACTACAACTTTTGTCAGGAGCTCATATCCCTCCAGGAATATCTGATGCTTCCCTAGTCAAGGGGCACGTGCTAAGAAGAAAGAAAAGTCTTTTGGACCATCCTCACAGATCTCCTGTAGGACCAGAGCACACGTGGCACAAAACAGGTTCAGAATTGTGCAGGATGCAGCTGGTGCCTGACCATGCTGGCTTCATCCCATCCCATCCCACCTCTTCCCCAGACAGAGGAGGCTGTCACTGCTGCTCCCACAGACAGCTAGCGCTTTGCTGTCACATCAGCCATGGCCATGCTGCCACATCCCTGTCCCCAACAGGCAATCACATTGCATTGACCCAGAGACCACCACCTACAGCCTCCCATCCCTGGGAGATGCTGAGTCCACAAGCCCTTGCAGAGGGAATGTTGTGGGGTTGTTCTTCCCATGGTAGGGAATGCAAGTCTGGCAGAGCCAGAGCAAGAGAATAGGCATTTCTTTGCACCTCAGCTTCCTCCAGGCTACTTGTTTCCTCCCCTCTTTGCCAGAGTTGGACATCTTATGGCCCACTTACCAAAAAATTCCTAAACATGTTGGGGAGGAAGGAGGCATGACACAAACTTGGACTGCAAAACTCCACTCCCTCCACTTTTTCAGCCTTGCAGGGCTGGCCCTATTCCCTCTCAAGAAGGCCCAGGCTCTTTATTTAACTCCCAAAGCACCTGAGGCAACTCAGCTCGCAGAAGTCTCCACCTCTGAAGAAGCCTCTTTCTTTTTTTTTTTTTTTAATTTCTGTTTTTTTTATAGAGGCCTTTGAAGATGCTTGTTGCCATGGAAACATGCTTTAAAGAGTGCCTTTTCCCTTCCCTATCTTGAGAACTTCTGTTGCCATAACAGCTGCATCTGACTCTTCCCATCTCCCTACTGACTGCCCCACTATGGGATGCAGTGGGGTTCTGCCTTTGGGGTCCCTGCACCCCTGGAGGTCAGGGCCAGAGGAGATACTTATACTCCTGCAGGTGGTCAGTGTCCCTCTTTGTGCCTGTACGTGGTGGGTGTGGAAGAGGCAGCCTACTAAAAGAGCATTTCTGGGCCCTGTGATGCCTGCAAGCCCTCTGCTTACACAGTGAAGGGGCTCTGCCCTCACTCTTGGTCCTCACATCCCACGCCCATGACCCTGGGTGGTTTTCTGAACCATTTCACCTGAAGCCCGTGACTAAATTTCCCTACAGATCATTGAGCAGCATTGTGGCTGAGCTGAAAGGACCTAATCTGTGATTAGGGTGGCTTTGATCTCTGCAGCACCCAGTGTTAAGCAGCTGAAACTGGTTTTTGTCCCCACAGAGGGAAGGGGCCCTCATCTTGGTGGCAGCCTTCCTTGGGCAGTGATGCAGGTGTATAGGACACACTTGTTCCCGGAGCACTCATCTCCAGAGCAACACAGCCTGTGACACCCAGCAGGGAGGATGGCACGGCTGGTTGCTGGCTGCTGCCTGCCTTCTGGACACCCCATGACAGCCCTGCTCATCTCACTGTCACTGCAGGCAAACCACAGCAACTAACCTGTTTCTTTCCAATTTATTTTGCAGTCAGCAACTGCTGTGGCCACAGCTCCTGGTTCCTTCCCAGTGGCTGAGCAGCCTTGGACTATACTGTGAACTCCCTGGGCTGGCAAGTCCAGGCTTATCAGTGGTGGCTTGTGACAGTGTCACTGCTCAGGGCCCAGGCAGACTCTGGAGTAACAGAGAGCAGGACCTGGACTACATCCAGCTGTGCTGTTCCCCTCCATCCCACTGCAATTTTAGCCAGCCAGGTCTGCAACCACTCTGCAGCTCTGAGATGCCAAATTTCTGGCTTGGCAGCCCTGGGCTCCCCATTCCACTCTGCTTACACCCCTTACTCCTGGCCTGCATCACCTCCCTTTTCTCCCATTCTCACGTGTTGCCTCAATAATATCTTTCCTTTGCTTCAATGAGTCGTCTGGGGACAGGGTGCTGCAAACACCCACCCAGGCCCTGCAGTACCTCCAGGCATGATTCTAGTACAGGTGGGAGGAGAGGGGGCGAAAAGGGGGGCTGCAGATCCCCCACCCTTCCCTGCTGGGCATGCACATGCCTTTCACAGATGGCTGCTTGCCTCCCACCCTGCGGCTGCGTCAGCCTCTTGCATCTCTTTGGCAGGATGGTCCACCAGGCAAGGGTCCCCCAGCACACATCAGCAAAGCCAGTTCCACTGCTGTATATGGCACAGCCCACACCAGTGGGGGTGTGGAGACACAGTGAGTGAGTTGCAGCTAATGAAAGCTCAGAGTACCCAGAGGGAAGGGCAGGTTTCCCTCCTGCCCCCTTGCAGCCCCTTGTTTGGAGCATCACTGTAACAAAGCATACCCTGTCCCCTGTTCGCCTGTGTTTTCCACTTCCCCACAGGCTGCTGCAGAGCCAAGCCTAATGGGGAGCACATTGCTGGCTGCCGTCATCTCAATTAATGCAGCCCTGCTTGCTTTAGCAATTACCTGCCAGTGCTTCGCAACCCACTTCCAGCTGGAGATCTCCTGCCAGCATTTACAACTCATGAGCAGAAGTGGGGAGGAGATGAAGGGAGGACACCTTCACCCATGGATGCTTTGAGAGCTGGATGCCCTCTATGCTAGCGACACCTGTGTGCCCAGGACAGGCATCTGGGTCTAGTACAGTGACCAGCTGGCCACCAGAGTGCTCCAGGTGAGTGCATTAGCCCCTGGTTAATGGCTCCAAGGAGCAAAGTCACCCTGGCCAGAGAAGGGTGTCAAGGCCCTCAGAACATGTTTTGCTTCTCTGGCTTTGTCCGTGCTCATGGTAAAGTGCTCCATCAGGAAAGGATGTCAGTGAGAGCAGTGCTATGGTCCCTCACAGCCATTACTTGCTGGCTGCCAGGTGACAGCACTAGCCAGCCACTGGGCAACTGAATGTGCTCAGGAAGGGACAGAGGCCACAGTGACTTCTACACTGGCACCACAACCCCAAATCCCCCAGAGGCACTAGCCTTGAAAAAAATGAGGAAAAAATTTTCTCCTGAATCAGGGCAAAAAGGATTAGAAGATTGCTGGGCTTTTTTCTTAAACGTGATTTTTTAACTCAGAAGAGAAAATGCTCTTTTTATTTACTTGCTGCTTTCTGAGCTTTTAGGGTGCATTGGGGTCAGGTTTTCAAAGTATTCCTCCAAGCAGTGTAGGATAGAAGCCTATTTAAAAGTAAAGCAAGGTGGGAAAGAGAAAAGCAAGCCAAGACTCTCCTGTCATTGGGAGCTCGGTTTGCAGAAGCAACAGCCACTCCTGATAAAGGCTCAGCAATGTAAGACCCTGGCTCTGGCCAGATCCACCCTTTGCAGCTCTCCAGCTTGATGAGAGCCTCAAAATCTTTCCCCCAAATCCTCATATTTTTCCAAGTATCTACTACCTTCCTTCACCACTGCAGCTTGCCATGCATGGCCCTGTGTGGGCTGCAGTACTTCAAGCCCATCCTGGAAACCCTTCTTCATCTGGAGCTCAGCTTTCCAGTACCCCTGTATCAGCTGAAGTAGTCAGGTAAAACAGTCACAGAGACAAGCATCATTCCAGAAGGGGGAGAAATATCTCCAGCCTTCTCCAGAGCACAGCAGCAGTGGAGATTCGAATGGCCACAATGCAGTTTTCCCAAGATGCTGGAACTCTTACTCAGCTTCTAAACTAATTCTAAACTAATTAGAACTCTTTACACAGCATTAGTATTTGCTCCACACCATAGCAAGGTCTTGCACACTTAATCAGCACAGTTTCCCTTTGGCTCTGCATGAGGGCTGTGTGTATGTGTGTGCAGAGAGCCAAACAAAACACTTCCACTGCTAAAGTAACAGAGATCCTTTTTGCTACCCAAATCTTATAATTTTGCTACTGATCACTATGACCATGAAAGTTTAAATAAGAGGTTTAGTGTAGCTGCACATCCCAGAAGACCTCCATACCATGGTATTTCATGGTCTCCAAGCCAGCCTTCAGACTGGGGAGCAGCTCAGAGCAGACTGCTGATGTGTTGTCCTACTTCCCCCACCAGACAGGGAATGGACTTTAAGAAATAGCTGTATTTTCACCAAAAACTGTCATAGGAGCATTAGGCAATATCTCTTTGCACAGTGATGCTGATCAACATTCCTTGGCTTTATGGGGATGATGCTCCTAGTGGCATACATCTCCTTTGGGGTGGAGGATAGTGGGTGATGAGGATGTGTGCAGTCCTGCAAGCAGCCTTGCTCCCCTCAGCTCTGTCTTGGCACACCAGTGAGTGAAGAAGCTCCACACCTGGATCTGGGGTGGTAGGTTTCAACAGGAGGCATGGATGCTGCAGAAAGCAGCCTCAGAGTCAGTGTCAGCAGCCTCCATCCTTGTGGTCAGTTCCAGATCCACCAGCCCAGCTGCCCTGGCCACCTGTGACAGAGACATCTGTGCCAGCCCAGGACATGGCTGTGCTCAGGAGGCAGACCATCCTGCCAGTCAGTCTTTAACCTCTGCATGCTTGAATGGTGTGGTTATTGAGCATCTGGTTTGCTCTGCCCCAGAAGAAGTTGGAGGCAGCACTGGCCAGGTTGCATCATGAAAGGCAGTAGTGAGGTCCTTTTGGATGGCAGTCCACTGTGTCCCCAGGTGGGGAGTCCCAGCCACCTGGCAAGTAGTGGCAGCCAAAGGGATGCTCTGTGTGTTTGCTATGACATGTGAGTACCAGGCCCTTCACACAGATCAGAGGCACAGCAGCAGGGCTGCCTGAAGCAGGATTTGGCTAGAAGTCCCAGAAGACCAGTTTACACAAATACCTGGGTGTTTTCCAACCAACAGTGGTGCTATGTCCCTACCTCTTACCGTGCCCAGAAGCTGGCCCTAAAAAAGAATGCCAGCTTTGTATATCATGGAGGGGTCGATGCTCACTGCTGACAGTGCTCTGTAAAGCAGTCCCATACATTGCAGGTACTAGGACTCCAAAGGGTCAGATACCAGGGGACCAGCCATGAGGCACCATGGCTCAGACTGGGGCTCACAGCTCAGTCAGCTAATCTGTCAAGCTGCATCAGGCCAGAGGATCATCCCCTCCAGATACAGCTGGGACTCCCAAGAGGCTCTTGTGCTGCTCTGTTTGCCACATATTTCCTGCCAAGGATTTTCTTGGCCAAGGAGTGGCTGCGTTTTGGTGCTGCTGCCCAGTGCTGCTTGGCTGAAACAGAGCTACCCTGGGTGGGAGGAGGGCCCGGCAACAATGGATGTGACTTGCCAGCCTTTCTGGGCTGGCTGCTGAGTGTGTGGCTGCGTCTGACAGGCCTGTCCTGGCACCAGATTGATGTCCTTTTTGTTCCTGATAAGGATCCGAAGTCTCCTCTGGGTTTCAGCAGTGATTCTTTTATTCTTCCTGATTGTGGCATCCGTGCTCCCAGAGTCCCCGGAGATGCATCAATCGTGGAGCTGCAGGCGCTGTAGCTGCTATCGGTAGAGATGATGGAAAAGCTACAGGAACAGCTGTCATTTCTCCCTGTTTGCGTTTTGTTCTCGGCCTATCAGTAGGATGTTTTCCACCAGACACCTATCAATCTGCCGCAGTGGAGCCCTGCCTTGTCTGTGTGCCTGCCGCTGCCAGTGCCAAAGCCTGCCCGCAGCCTCCTGCCTGTGGTCAGCCCACCACAGTGTCTTCTCCTGTGCCTTGGAGCTGCCTATCCTGCAACCCTGTGAGTGCAGGGCTCCATCCCAGGGCTAGGGCAGCAGGCCAGATATTGGGATGCAGCCAGGAACCTCTGCACTTGTTCTGGCATCTGGCCTGTCCCCACATAGCATTTGCTGCTCCCTTTCTTAGGGCTTTGTTTCAGCGACCTGCTTTGTGCTGGCTGAGGTGTGCCCTGCGAGTTCCAGGAGATGAGGGGGAGAAGGGCACTGGTGTCCAGCAGCAGGCAAACCCATCCCAGCCACCAGACAAGGAAGAACAGAGGGGCACTATGAAAGGCAGCATGGCAGCCCATGTGCCGAACAGGATAGCAGCCCCTGAGACAAACTCTGCAGAGCCCAGAGTTAGGGGTGACATTCAGGATTATGCTGGGGGGTGGCTCATCCAGCTTCTGCCATGCTTGGCTCCTCCTGAAGTGCTGCCCTGGGAGGAGAAGCTGCAGCCCCAGACAGTCTGAGCCAAGCCATCCCTGTGGCATCAGGGCTGAGAGCACCAAAGAAAGAGGGTCACAGGGACATAAGTGGCAAGGGACACATCTTTTAGTGCCATGTTATGAGATAGAGTACCTCAGATTTAAAAATGCTTTGATTTGCCTTGTGCTTCCTCAAATTCTTTTGAATTTTCAGTGGCTTCTGGATGTACATTAGAACAATCACCATTCAATTTTTAGTAAGCCAGGGCTACAAGACCTTCAAACACATTTCCTTTCAAAAGGGAACTTCCAGAGCACCACGGAGCAAAGAGGGCTGTGGGTCTGTGGTGCCCTCAGCCCCTTCTGCACTCTGCTGCTGGCATTGCCTGCTTTCAGGCCAGCAAAGGCAGCAGTTCCCACAGCTTTAGTGCTCAGCATTTATGTTACCTGCTCTGTGATGGCTTAAGACAAGACAGGCACTGAGTCCCATTTAATGCCACTTTCTATCCATGCCTGAGCTCACAGGCGTATCGTGCCTCATTACTTAAAATCCTCATCCCGCTCCTGCCCTGTACCAGAGTCAGCACCGAAACTGACACTTGCAGTAACCCAACTCTTCCCTCCCACCTGGAATGGGAAAGTCACTGTCCCCTTGCTGCTCCCTGAAAATGGTCAGAGGAGGACACTGTGCCTCTTCCACAACCAGCAGGCACCTGCCAGCTGGGACCACTGTCCCTTGCCATCCATCCTCTCCCAGCAGTGATTTCATATCCTTCCTTATTGGATTTTCCTCTTCATATAGGACTGTCTCTCTCCCCAACCTCAGCTATGCTTCTTGGCATCAGTGCTCCTCACCAGCCCCTTGCCATTGGTGTCCCTCAGCAGTCCAGAATGTCACTGCTCTACCAGCAGGTCTGAGCAGATGCCCCAGTCGTTCCTTCAAGGCTGGAAACACCTGATATGGCAAACATTTACATGCAGATATTTGCAGGATTTTTATGGTATCTTCATGTCTGTTGTTGGTATGGTTAACAAGTATAACTGTACAGCTGGGCAGTCAGTGCCACCACAGAGTGGCTGGGAGCATGTTGTCACCTCAGCTACGTGACCCTGCCCCTTCAGATGAAGCTGAAGCAGCTCCTGCTTTTGTTCTGGAGAGTGTTCTGGTGTTTGAGCTGGCATGGGCCAGTTGGAACTCACACCTTCACTCCTGCTCCTGGTTTGGTTGCGGTGTCTTCAGGCAGAGATGAAATGTTCAAGACACCATCTGGGAAAGCACACTTTTCTTAAGACATGTTTCTTTCTCTTTGGGTTTGTTTGGTTGGGTTTTTTAAGCCTCATTTAACTCAACTGAGTGACATATGCTGCTTTTTGTGAAAAACCGCTGTTTTCTGCCACACGTAGGCTGGGATTACAGACTGCAGTGATGGCCCCTAGCTTTTCTTCCTCAGGCTTAAGTATCTTCTGTCAAAGCCAAGAGCTGATTGCCCTGCTAGGTGCCACATTGGAAAGCCTCTTCTGGCTCCTCATGCAGGAGTGATCAAGCTGCCCCAGCACAGCAGGCTTTTCAGATGTAGACTGTTCTCCTGGAGTGCCCAGCGTCCAGCTCTGCATTAACCTGACTCCCTGGTGAAGCTTTTCCATCCAAGACTGTGTTACAGTGGTGCTAATTAAACAAATACATCTCAATTCTGATTAAAATCTACATGTAAATCGTTGTGATGTTTCACAGCAGGCTGCATTTTAGCAGGCTGCTCTGCAATCTCTTATGCCTCCTTGGAAAGTGCATGGTCAATGAGCCTTAGTGAGGACTGAAACCTCCCAAGCCCTCCTGCTTGGGAAACAGGACTCTTGCTGTCTTTCTATCCTGCCAAATCCATCTCTTCACCCTTGACTCCTTGAACTGGACTGTGTGCCAGGTCAAGGACTGGTTTTTCTGGGCAGCTAATTGACTAAGCCTTGCTTTCATCTTGTGCAAGAACAGATCAACTGCCTCTTCATCTGGGATGAAAACTCCAGGTAGGAGGTACAGGCTGAGCTGTGCCACTCCGGCTCCATCTGCAATGCCCAGAACAGCACATTGGTTTTGCACTACACAGCCTGACTGAGACACCCAGTCCTGCATCTTGCATTATATTTATTTGCTCTCCTCTCTTCTCTGGAAAATGAGCAGAAAGGAGAGAGAGAGAGCTTTTTTTTCTCATTTATAGACTCAAAGTAATTATAAATAGAAAGGTTGCCTACGTTTTTTTGTGAAGATAAACTTCTCAAGAGACAGCCTTTGTACACATTGAACACTGATCCTGAAGCTTCCTCTCACTGCTACCAGGATGCACGCTGCATGTAAGATATATCAAAGGCATTAAATATGGCTGAGAAACTATAGGGGATACTATTTTTAATACACACACACATATATATAAATATATATAAAATACGAATGACATTTTCATCTTGGGGGAAAAAAAAAAAAGAGTGAAAAAAATTGCCTAAAATTTCTGCCTGAGAAGATGAATTTCCAAATGGGTCTGATCACGGAGGGGAACTTTTTGGGGCACTGCCACCTGAGGTTATCATCCTGCTTCTTCCTAACTGACTCCAGCTGGATCTACTACTCCACAACCAGCTCTGGGCTCGTTAGCATTTAAATTCTCCCTGCAAATGCAGAGCTTGGATGATCAAAGGCTACTGGGATTCTGCTGCTGCCAGTTTGACCCTTCTCAGACACTCCAAGTATTCCTGGTCCTTTCACCAAGGATGTAGCAAGGTTGGGGTTGGGGTTGGTCTCTTCCTCCAAGTAACAAGCGATAGGACAAGAGGAAACGGTCTCAAGTTGTGCCAGGGGAGGTTTAGATTGGATATTAGGAAACATTTCTTCACTGAAAAGGTGGGTCAAGCACTGGAACAGGCTGCCCAAGGAAGTGTTAGAGCCACCATCCCTGGAAGTTATTTAAAAGACACGTAGATATGGCACTTAGGAGCATGGTTTAGTGGTGGACTTGGTGATCTTAACAGTTTTTTCCAACGTAAACAATTCTATGATTCTACGACTTCCAGCCCACCCTCACCCCTTGGTGCCTTGGGAAGCTATCTGCTGCAAGCTATTTCTCAGCCACACATGCTGTCTTGCAACCACGTGCCGAGTGACAGCAGCTTTGGAGTAACCAGCTGCAACGTCATAGGGTGTTTGAGCAAAGGCTTTGCAGCCCTGTGTGACTTGACACTACTTGGTCCCCACTGCTGCGCCAGAGCAGGACTGCTCTGAGGACCAAGACCTCCAGCAATAGCACCAGTGAGGTTCACCCTTGCCTTGTCCTGCTGCCATGTTGCCTGTTACAGGGGCACAGACTTGCCTCTGGCACATTTGTCCTATCTACAGTCTGTAAGAACAAACACAAATCAGAGCAGGGAAGTGCCAGGGTTTGTGCCAGGGTGGCAGTTCCCTGCTCAAGTGGCTTCTGGGCTCTCACCATCTCTCCAGCCATAGCTTTCTGGGACTCCAAGCAGTACTCATGGCCATGGTCCCTCACTGCCACTCTGCGCCTCACTCACCACAGTTGCAGGCTGTCTTAAAACTTGACAATTAACCATGCAGGAGCTGTGCTCTCCGCTTTCTTTCTCCTCCTCCCCTCATCACTTACTTCTTCCTCCTTGTGCTCTAAGTAAGGAGCTTCATCTCTTGCCAAATCCCCCGTCTGTGTTGGGGGATTGGGGTGAGCCAGGCGTAAAATGAAAATAAATCACTAATTCCTCCTAATAATGCCTGATTTCCTGATTTGATATCCCACATTAATTCTAATTACTCACCCAGAGTCAGGGCATTAATCAGCACGTTAAAACTTCTTCTTGCTTAGCAACACTGACGTGCCAGGCATCTGGCACGGCCGGGACGCTGGGGATTTGTCTGTCACACCGGCCCCATCTGCAATGGCTCTGTGAGGGGTGGGGCGAGAAGGGTCTCCTCTCCTGGCTGGGCACATGGGGGGCACAAGGGTCTCACCGTGGCTTCAGGGTGCATGGGGACTCTGGCCAGGTGCCCAGCACCTTGCTTCCCTCCTTGCAAACACAAGGACCTCAGTGCAAGGTTATCACCAACAATGCAGTTCCATGGCATGATACAGCAGCTATGGCTTTCTCAGTTAAATGGAAATGCCATGCTAAATAATCTCTTCTCCTTAGAAATACTGATGGATGATCCACTCATCTCCTGGCCTGTTTTTGAAAAATATAAACTATGTACAACATCTCTCCATGGAGAGAGGTGAAAAGGTAGTAAGGGGGAGTCACACCTGCCACAGTCCCTGATCTGCCACCATCATCATTTTCCTCAGCAAACCGCTTCCAAGCAGGAAGGATGAATTGATATCAATTCAAGTTGATCTAAATCTGTAAACAGGAAGCCTTTAAATAATCCACTCTAATCTTGTTTCACGTTTGAGTTACTTCCCTGTTTTCCTAAAATAAACTGACTGGTGCTGGTCAGCAAAACCCAGTACTTGCTTTTTGTCAGTTTCCATTGTAGTTAAATCAGCTTATTAGAGCTGTTATGTAATTAACATTTATTTGGACTTTTTCACTTTGTGTTGAAAGGCTTAATATTGCATTTATTCACTAGATGATTTTTTTTAATCCATCAATTGAATAAGCTTTAATTTGGATGGTAATTAACTGAAACATGTGCAAAGTCAGATTCTAAACTTGGTTTTATGATCCTACTTTACCTGTTCTAGATACAGGACAGAAGTCTTTCAAAATATGGTTGCATTTAAAAGCTATACAATTTATTAAAGGCAGCATTAGAGGCAGTTAAGGAATTCAGCTTGGTTTCTGGCTCTGGAGTCCTTGAGGATTTTCAGCAGTACAGATTTCAACCTTGAAGATGTCACTGCTAGGACAAGGGTGGAAAATGAGCCTTTCTTCTTTTTGGTGTTTGCAACCTCTCAAATGTGACCAAGCTCATCCTTGAGCTGAGGACAGTCCCTTTGCTGCACTTACAGAGGTCACTGCTGTTGCCATATTCTGGTTTTGTGTTTCATTCCAGGTTTTGGGTGCCTCCTGCGTTCTTCGCTTAGTGTTAACTTTTCAGCAACAAATGTGCATTTTGTGAGTTATTTTATGCCTTGACTTAGAGTTTCCAATCAAGAGGACTAATTTTTAGGAGAAATACAGACCTAAAATACTCCCAATTAGCAGTAATATTTAAATACATCCTGCTCCTAGGGCTCAGGCAACAGCTACCCAAGCTTATGGAAGAAACAGAGTCCTCCCACACTCAAACCTAAAACTGGGTTGTTGCTTGACGACATCAAAACACATTTGTTTCTGTTCCACAGCCCAGGCAGAGACCTGGTGGTTGTCCCTCCAGTGGTGACAGTCACCAGCCTACTGACAAAGCCCTCTGAAATTTTCCTTTAAAGAGAAACTAAACATTTATGGTCAGAAGATAAACTGGAAACCGTGCTGTAGACAGTGTGCAATGGAACCCACCATGTGTCAAGCCTTGTCCTGTGCCAGAGCCTGAGAGGGACAGGACAGCTGCCTGCTCCCAACATCCCAGGGACCACGCAACCCTAGGCCTGGTGGCAGCAGCTTTATAACGGCAGGCAGCAGTTTTTAAACAAATAGCTTAGCCTGGTGTGCATGGCTTTATCTGGGTGGAAATCATGATGCTGCCCTCTCATTTTGCTTCTCTACAAGCTTCAGGTCGGCAGTTTACAGCCAGGGATCAATGGATCCCGAGAGTGCTGTGGGCTACTTCTAAGAGTAACTAAGAAAAGCGAACCTCTTGTCAGCAGCCTTGCAGTTACTCTACAGGAATTTGTGACTCCATGGGAATATTTTTAGGAGATATACAACTGGGAAAGCTCACAAAGCTCAAATGGAGATGGATGCGTTCACCCAGGAGAGTTTTACAGCCTTCATATTCAAACTCCCCTCTATCCCCTGGGTAGTGCATGGCATTAATTATACTTCAGCAATGCCCCATAGCAGATGAATTGCTGTCATCCAGCCCAGTTGGACAAATTCATACCCTGGAGTCCCTCACCAGGTACAGAAGCATGGACCATGCTCAGTCCCACCAGGCTTCCCACAGAAGAACTGTGGACTGCCCCTGCTCAGGTGACAGCACAAATACTAACAGGGGCTTCATTAATGTGTGCAGCCTCCCTCTGCTATCTCCAGGTCTCTGCTTGCCACTAAATCATCTGTTTGGAACGAATTCACTGGGAAGAACTATAGCAAGTCAAGCAGAGGTCTTGGGCATGGGGAACAACAGCCCATAAAGCAAACATGCAGCAGTGTGCTCTGCTGCTGGGGATGCTGCTGGCACATGTACTCAGGAAGATTAATATGCACTGAGCAACCAGGAGTGGGGAGGGAAGCTTGCAAGGTTCCTCTCATTAGCTCATCGTTCCAGCTGAATTAATGACTCACAAGTTTCGCCTAGCCCTTGCTGGGTCTGTTAATAAATAGCACCACAGATTAGTGGAGAGTAGAGTGCATGTATATGTGAGGGGGGATGAAAAGCCTCTTATACCCTGTGTGGGGAGAATGAGAGATCCACTCTCAGTATGCTGGGATCAAGTGCAGAGAGGCAGGAGACGAAGTGCCACGCTCTGCCAGCGTCCTTCGTAGCTCCCTTCCCTCTCATGCAGCAGGAGAGTCTGTGTGCCCCGAGCAGCCAGAGGAAATCACAGATGAATTAAAAATGAACCTGCTTTGGGCAGAAGAAAGGGAGCTTGTCAGAGAGTATGCATATGGAAGAAGGGGATAAGTATGGGCAGTATGGGAAATACGGGTGTTAACAGCTGACATGCTCCCTGCATGTACAAAGAGACTTTTGAGGGCCCATTATCAGTGGCACCATATCTGCATCCAGGTCCAAGGAAAGGCACGGCCCCTGCTGAGATGACCCACCAAGACAGCAGCAGTTTGGCTGAAGATACTGTGCCCTGCTGGTGCCAAGAGATATGCCAGGGGAGTGAACAGAGAGTACCTTCATGGACACAGAGCGTGCCTGGGGAGCTTCAGCAAGGCTCTGGTTTCTTTTATTGAGGCAGAAATGACACCATGGCAAAGCAGAACTGGGACAAAACAAACTCCTGCAGAAGGCTCTGGGATGTCCAGAAGGGCAGATGTTTGGACCTAAGTAAAGCAGGAGGGGAGAATTACTTCTGTAAAGGACACTGTTTGCCAAGGCTACTTTTTATACTAATGGTCACAGGCCAGACCCAAAGAAGGAGCTTGATGAGGATTAGGAATAATACATTTGCCTTGCAACCCAAGGCAGAACGGGGGCAGACTCTGCTCCACGCCCATTTGCTTGGCAGGGTCCAGGGCCAGTGTGGGTGTTCATCCGGATAATCTGGAGCACCCCTGCCTGTATTTGAGCAGTTTGATCCCTGTGAGAATCTCCATGGAGGGCACTCCAGGGCAGGAGCAGGGACTGGAACCCAGGAAGCACTGACAGAGGTGGCTCCTGAGCTGAGGGAGCTGGTATTCTTGGACCGTGGGCCGGGGCAGCAGGACAGAGCATAGGACCCCAGGTCAGGAGCCTGCACCCTGACAGAAAGCCGTATGGGTGGCTTCACATGGCATTGCAGGTACAGCAGGGTGCCTCACAGAGCTGGGAGGGAGAAAAGCTAATACTTCCCCTTCGTGGGTGGAAGGAGGAAATTGGCTTGTGTCACACTAACTTACTGGCCAAAGGGTCAAGGCATGTGGTTGGAGGTTCAGCAAAGCCAGCAGCATCTTCAGTCCCATCTCCGAAGTCCTTCTGGGCTTCCTGGTGTGTTCCAGCCCCCTGTAGCCACCCAGCCCCCTCTATCCAGCTCCCATTCATTATTGCTCACCTCCAGACACCTGGGCTTTGCTTTCCAGCACAGGAAAATGCCCTTTGACTGCCTCTTCCTGTGGCTCAGGAAGGATCAGCCCTATGGAAAAGCTGTGAGCACATGTTCTCCCTTACTGTCCTCTCTGATATTCCTTTCCCGCCTCTTCTCCCCCACCTTCTTCTCCTCCTTTTTCCTTTGACTCAAGACCTGAAATGAAAACATCTCCTTCTCCAACAGCCCCCATCAACATCAGGAGCGAAACCAGCTCCATTCTCTTGATTTGCAAAAAAAGAGAAATACAGAGAAACGTCTTGATAGCACTGTATCAAAAAGTAGATGCTGTGCTGTGCTCAAATGTCCCAGGAGACTGGATCTCAGCTCCTCTGACTGTTTGAAGACTTGCTGAGTCTCTAGGGATCTCAGCAGCTCCAAGGCTGCCACGGTGAAGTGAATAAAATCAGACACATCCACTGCTGGCAAAGGCTTTCTCTGTAGAAATCAAAAGAGGCAACACAGAAATGGTATATATTCACTATGGCCAAGGAACAAGAAGACTGGGAGGGGAAGCTATAGGAGCGAAACTTAAACAATTCAGTAACAGAACTGGGAGAAGGTATGCCTTCTCTCTGCTGCCTGCCAATATCATCCAAGAAACAATCCAGAGAAAGGAGGGAGGAGGTGAGGTCAGCCTTGACGGATCAAAGAACTTGGAAAACTGAGTTGGGAGCAAGAGGAAAAGCCAGGACATCAGAAACCTTGACTGCTGGAGGAAGGGGAGGCACTCAATTTGCATGTGGCATCAGAGACTTACTCTCCTCAGTACCTCACTAGGATCAAGGATGGAAGAAAAGTATTAACAGGCTGGATCTCTTCTTCTGGAGCAGATGTGGTGTCTCCAGTCCACTGCTGCTCAGCACAGGCTGGAGAGTGGCCATGTTCACTGGGAGGGGGAGGAAGTCTCCCTCCCTCAGACCTAAGTAACACCATCAGATAACTTGAGGTCAAGGCATCAACAGATGAAGAGAAGGAAGAAGGCAAAGATGAAATGGAGCGGAAGGTTAGTGTGAGACATGGGGTCACTCCTGCCTTGCTTCTGATCCCAGCTAGGAGACAAGTGAGGGACCAAAACAGCCACAGGCAATGTAGGATACTCACTGTGCTCCCCAGGAAGGAATCAACCAGTTAGGCCAGAGGGAAAGTCGGGCTCCAGTCATTCTCCAGATGTTTCCTAGCAGGTGGGCTTGGGTGGGAAATAGGGTCATCAAAGCTCCCTGTTACCTCCCTGGAATAATCCTCCCTTTCTGAAACAGATGTAGCAGCTGCAGAGGGGCACAGAGGCAGCACAACTCCTTCCCCACCCTTCTGCACTCCACTGTCATGATCCATCACTCAGACCTAACTTGCACAGTGGACATCCTGCCAGGCCCAGAAGTGCAGAGACCTGATGATTTTGTCGTGCCTGGGGAAGGATTAATGCCAAGAATTTCAAAGTCATGTTATAGTCATCTACCATTGTACGCACACTGTTACTGCCTTCACAGGCAAGAGCATCAGGTAATCAGCCACATTCATTAGAAGCTCATTAGCTTTATGGAAGCATCCACCTCACTGCGGGCTCAGTTGTGCCTCCTTACAGACACATTATAATGTTTGCTCTGCAAACGGCTCCAGCAAAATCAATGAAAGCAGTCCCATGGCAAGATGCTTTGTGGAATGAGGAAAGGTGTTACCGTCTGGCCAGATGGAAGCACAACACAGAGCTCTCAGCTGGCAGAAAAGCACCCACCCCCTCCCCCCCATTCAAAAGCTCAGTCACCAACATCCTAAATTACTTGAATGACTAACTCAGTCACTGCTCCAAGGGCAATAGCATTTCACAAATAACGTGCAGAGCTCTTTGCTCTTCTTCATTGTACCAACTGTGAGGCTTGCATTGCTGTTTTCTAAGAGATCCTATTACATTTTCTTGAGAATCCCTCCAAAGCTGCTGTAAGACTTCAGTTTTAAATGAAACACAATTCTCTTTAGTGCTTTGATCCTCCCATTGCTCAGTTCTTTCCAAAGGGCTCAGGATTTTTTTCCCTTTGAAGCCATATGCTTTTAGCTTTCACAGGTGGGTATGCTGCAGTAGCTTCTCCTGGACAGCATTCTTCTGCTGTTGACCCTCTGGCTTCTGAAGCCTTAAAGCAGATCTCAGCCATAGAACTGAGCTGAAAGGGATGGTGCTCCCCATGACTCTGAGAGCCCTGGCTCTCTCTGAAACATCACATGGTCTCTCCTTGCTCCTACTGCAAAGTCTTTTTTTGTCCAGAAAGGATCTAACTTTACAAAAACAGGGAGCTTGGAGTAACCTGAATCCTTCACTTAGCTCTGTAGGCACCAAATTTCATACCGAGAGAGCTATACCGATTCTGACAAAGGAGAAAACATTGGCTTATGCTGGGGTAAACTAGAGGGCAAAACCACAGAGAAGTCTGAAAGACTCCTGGAGAATCCTACACAGGGACTTGCCCTGGCTAGCAGGAGCACAGGGAGAGAGGGAAGGAGGGAGCTGCTGTTTGCCTCATCAAGCTGAAATAAAATCCTTTCCATTTTGACGTATTTGGGACAGGGTACAAGAGGCACATTTTTTGTGTGTTGAGAAATTCCCCACGTTTCTACTGGTGAGCATCTCAGAGGCTTACAGATGCCCTGAGCTCCAGCATTAATGTCTCTCACATTATTACAGACCTGCTCCATGTGCACCCCACAAACCACAGCCTCTCCATATGGCTGAACATCCTGCCATAGACAAGCCAGGGGTGCAGAGTCAGACTGATGACACTGAGTGAGGATGCCCTCAGCTCAGCCATCACCAGACAAGTCCGGGCTCAAGCTGGAAAGCCAAGTCAGTTGGTAGGGCTTGTGGGCTGGTATAGGGCACAGTGTGGCTCAGGCAGGAACCAAGGGCTGAGCTGCTTTCAGGGCAGCCCTCTGCCTCCCTTCCCTTCCCTGCGCTAGCCCCATTGTGGGCATAGTGAGTGAGGTGGCAGGTTAAGAAGGGGGCACAAAGGCCTGGCTGTACCTGGCACGGATGCAAAGGAGCCAGCTGCCCACAGAGCCACATGAGACACACCTTGTCAACATGCCTAGCCATATGTTTGCCCAGGATTAGTGAATGTGCTGCCAGACCCAAAGCACCATAATTTTGCTAGCAGAGAAACACTCAATATTCTCTCTCATGCAATTCACTCATTGCCACTTTATTACATGATGAGCCAAGATAGGGATGCCAGCTCTCTGCTGTTTGATGCTCTACTCCTGTATCCAGGGATGACATGGGTTGCTCTGGCTGTCTCTCTCCTGCAGGGCAGTGCCACAGGGAAGAGCTTCATGAACTTGTGTGTGAAAAAGCCTTCCCTGGTCCCTGCTAATGGCTCCCATTGCTCACATGATGGACTAGGTCCTCTACTTCTGCCCATCTGCTCCCTGGCACAGGGCCAGGGCTGTCCTCAAGGTGGTGGACACGGCCCTGGGATGCTGCTGGGATCCTGCCTGCACTGGAGCCCTGCATGCAAAGCCAGAGCCATCCCGGCAGCCGCTGCTGCTGTTGTTATTTCTCAGTCTCTGGATTTTTCCAGCACCACATCGCTTTCCCTGGTGTTGCCATAACAACTGGCGTTGAGAGCTTGTTGACATTGCCCTGTTGTACTAATTGCACAATTTCCTGTCACTGTTACATGCCAGTTATTTCTTTCGAAGGGCTGAAATTGCTTTCGGCCAACTCATCTGCTGCCTCACTGCCTCCTTGGGCCTGGTTAGGGAGCTTGAGCGAGGGAGCAAACGCTCCTGTAATGCCCCAGGGAAGTGTCATTTAACCTGGTCCAGAGCAGCCAGCAAATCTAGCTGAAACTCAGATAGTTTCTAATACTTTGCCCACACTGATGCTTTCACTGTTGTGCTGGCTGGAGGCATGACACCTTCAGCAGCCGGAAAACTTAAGGATGAGTGGCTGCCATGCCATGTGGAAGGTCCAGGACAGAGCTTGGATAACATGTCATAACCACCCTCTTCCCCTGCCAGCACCATTGCCCCATGCCAGGAAATGCATGTCAGGGGAAGGGGAAGAAGCCTGGAAGGGGTGTGCTTTCCCCAGAGCCACCCCACACTGCCCTGTGCCCCTTCCCCCAGGGCTGCAAGCTCTGGCACACCAGGAAGGAACTGGTGGTGTTCCAGAAGTCTGTATCCACCAGGATACAAGTCCCTGGGACACTGGGTCATGAGGCTGATGTGTTGCCTGTGAGCTCAGGGGTTTGCACCATGTTTTGATGGAGAGGAAATTTTTAGGAGGATCGATTGCATTGATCCAGCGCAGTTTTCAAAAGATGCTCAGGTCACCTTGAGATGTTCATCTTGGCCTGTGGAAGCCCAGCCTCCTTCCAGACAGAGTCCTTCATGGTTGCTTTCTGGCCTCACCTGAACCCCTACTTTCCTTGTTCCCAGCAGGTGCTGCAGGCTGCCTGAAAACTCCTTGTGATCCCAGTCCAGGGTCTCTCACAGCAGGCAATGAGAGGTCAATCCCTCTCCAAGCACTGAGGGTGGAGTAGGAGAAAGTGTCTCAGTCTGAGCACCCTGAAGTTTGGATAGGAAAAGTGGGGGGATTCCTTCCCAGTCATGTATCCCTATCAGTCCTAGTGACCAAGATATCACCTAGGGATGCTGGATGAAATGCCTGGGCAGACTGAAAGAAAGGGGAGCTCCCAGTCCCCATCCAGCACTCCTACACAAGCAGCAAGGCTGCCCTGTTGTGTTCCTTAGTAATTTATCACCAAGACACTCACTTTATAAATATTAAATGAAGGGCTCTATAAATTTTTAACATAGAAATAAAACCACATTTGGTGAAGAAAGAAACACCCCGCTCCTTACCCTTTCTTGCTTTCTTCCTTTCCCTGGCCTTGCCAATGGTGGAACACAGCACTGCACTCTGTCCCACGGCTCCTGATGCGAGGATGGAGGTGATATTTCTGCAGGGTGCTCACAGGCAGATTTATCTGCACCAGAGCACATCGTTAGCATGCCTGCCTAAGTTGCTGGGTATCGAGAGGGTCACACTGCAGAACATTGCACTCTATTATGTCGTTAAATGTAATCATAAAAACGCTGTGTCCTGAACTAGTATTATCCAAAGTGACCTGCTGTGTCCTCAACTAATACCATCCAAAGTCACCACTGCCCATGTAACATCCGTGCCTGGCACTACTCTTCAGTACTTGTATCAAGACAACTGGCACATTTTGGGTCTGAATTCAATTTTGTATAGGTCTAACACCTCATAAAAATGGCTGACCCACATGTATAGTGCACAGATGTAATAACAGGTCTCCAAAATTCCCTGAGAAGACTTTGGCAAGGTCTGGAAGTGGTCCCTATCCATTCAGGGTAGCTCCAAGTCTCTCTCAAAGGGTTTTGAGAAATGCTCAGATCCCTCTTGCTCCCCTCGGTCTCACATCTGGGACCAGGGAAAGCTAGCAGTGAGCATCACCACATGTTTCACACTGCAGCTGTGGCCACCACCCTCGTACTCCCAGTTCCAAGTAATGTGCAGCAAAACCAACAGTGGTGACTGTGTGAGCCACCTGCACATCAGTGGTATCAGCAGCAGAGAACACACCTCTGTCCTTTGGCACACAGGCTATCATGTCACTGCCTGTGACATGCTGGTCTATGACATTCTCGTCCATTCAAGCTAGGGCTTGCTGCTGGTGTGCTCTTTCCCTTGTCATGGCTTTGTACTGGGCCTCTCCATTCCTGGACCTCTGGCCACGGTGAGAAGAAGGTGGCCACCACTGACTGCAGCTGCAGAGGCCATGTGGTATCTATTTCAAACTGGCCAGGCATCTGCTTTGAATGCATTCCTTTGCAGCCTCTGCTAATGAGGGTCACAGCACTCCAAGCACAGCCTACACACCCCTGGGAGCTGCGGAAACACGTTGTTCCTCACTGTCAGCTTGCTGCAATGAAGAACATGGATGAATCATTAGGACAAGTGCTACTACAGCCCAAGTGCAAATCAGGGAAGATTGGACCTTTGGCAAATAATAGCTCTTTGCTCAAGCGTACTACTCGTCTGTATTCAGCTGTGGCTCCTTATTATACTAACCCCATCTCATGGCTGTAGGGGTCACAAGGCCACCTCTTAGGGTCCCACACACACATGCCTCTGCAGTCCAGCTGCAATCTGTGATGGATAACAAAGGAGTGACCAGTGGTCAAACTGGCCCTGAAGATCCTCATGTCTCATCAGTCAGTGCAGTATTTCAGTATTGCTATGCTGCCTATTGAGTAGAAAAGCAAACTTGGCTAGGAAAGCCTGATGTCAGATTACACCATTCCTCTTGTTCTCCCTGAACTCTCAGTGGGATCCACTTTGTCCCCTTGCAGCTCTCTGTGAAGTGCAAATGCCAGCAAATCTCTGCTCCTGCAAGTCATTAACTGTAGGCAAGAAAATAATGTCAGCAGCTTTCTGATCAGTGGATCAGGTGGACTTTGCCTGGACTTCCCTCATCCAGGCAGGGACAAAGAGGAATCCCACTGAGCTTCCTCCTTGCTGCTGAGTGCCCTGATGGAGTCATCTTGGGCTCTATACTGCAGAGGGACCCTAACGTTGCAGTCAAACTCAAAAATACCTGCAAGAGTTCATCACTGCTTTGACAAACTACAACATTTTGGCAAGATCTTGTTCTTTCCCTGCAAGTGAGAAACATCAGAGTCAATGCTTACAATGCCACATAGCTGCAAAGGGATTGGCTGCCCAAGAGCCCCAACTGAGCAAGGTAAAACTGAGATGCAACTTCCCCTCTGTGCACCAAGCGCTGCCTCCTGCAGTCAGGAAGCCTCAAAAGTGTGAATGATGCTGCATCCACCATATCTGGGTGTCTTCAGGCTCAACCAGCCCTCTGCACCTGCCGGACTGTCTGAGCAAGGCCCCTCACACCACCGTGGGTTGCCTTCACCATGGCTCCTTGGTTGCCTGGAGCATTATCCCCGTGGCTGGGCTTGGTGGGGAGGACAGGGCAGCAGACTGTGCTGGGTGCTGATGTCTCACAGTCTGACAGGTAAAGGATTCCAAAGCCCCCATATGCCATTTTGAACAACAGAGCCAGGCATTAAACAAAACTCATAAAAGTGATTTAAAAAATAACAATGGCAACACAAGTTATTAAAATCTGCACTCTGGGCATGGGTCTTACTGAGTATTTTCCTGGCATTTTGCCAGACTGTGGGATTGCCCCAGACACTGGGGCAGGGTGTATGACAAGGAGAGACAACGATCAATTTTTAATATTGCATATTTAAGCAAGCTTGGTCTCCAATCCATCATATCCCCTGGCTTTCCCTAAAATTAATCTTCAATAGCTTATTGAGAACTTCAGAAAATTAATATCCTACCACTTCACCTTAGGGGAACAGCACTTCCTCTGGCTGAATATGCAAGTGAGAGCAAAGGAGCAAGAGATGAAGTGTCTCCCTGCAAAACCTCAGGTTCAAAAGATGTTTTTAGTGGAGCCATCTACCACCTCTGCAGGGTTCCAGCTCTGCAGGCACTGCTGAGAGCTGAGGAGAGGCACTGCAGGAAAAGCTGATGGAAAAGAGCATCCTGGAAGCTACTCATAGCCTGCATTGAGTACTGTGATCCTGTCTCTTTTGTGGGCTTACTCCCACTGAGGAGGAATGCACGATAATGAGCAAGACACAGGAGACATGACCCTTCCCAGGCAATTCAGGATGCTTTACCTTTCTGCTTCCTATTTGGGCCCAAAAATAATTGAATCTGCCCTTAGTGTCAATCCAGGGAAGCGTGAAGAGGAACAGGAACAGGTTGTTTCCCTGTTGTCTGGCTCCAAGGAGCTGAACATCTGTGTTCTCACTCCCAAATTCAGTGGTGGGTAAAGGCTCCTGCTGGGAACTTCCAGGGCATGGCAGCTTCTAAACCCCACCAGCCTTTCACAGAAGGATGGTGGGAAGCCATCAGGGGAGCTCACGGTGTCAACCAGGCATGGCTCATGTCCCCAGAGGACCACACCGCTTGACTGCCTGCCTCCCAGGAACAACTTTTTTCATGAATGAATGGCTTTACAGCCACAAAGGAGGCTGGAGTTCTCCACGGGCTGGCAGCAACCCAGCAAGCCCTGGCAAGGCACCAGAAGTGACCCCCTCCAAGCTGAGCCAATGTAGATCCCTCACAAAGAGATAACCTGTCCCCAAGGAAGGCATTTAGTGGCTAAGTGCTCACCAGGCACTCAGGGAAGCTGCTCAAGTAAACCCTCAGTAGCGTGTATGTGAATCTCCATATCAGAGTCAACATTTCCAACCCACTCCCCTGGAAATACATATGCAAACATGTAAGCACTAGTAAGAATGGCAAGGAAGGGCTGGAATGGGGAGATGCATTTCCAGCTGACCAAAGCGAGAAGGACCCAGTCCAGGTGGCTGTGCTCTGCTCTGGCCCCAGGATGAGTGACCTGCTCACTAGCAAGGAGGAGGGCAGTGGGGGAGATTTTGTACCTAAACCCACCTGCTTTTCCATCAGCTCTGACTTTGAAATTTATAACCCAAATTTCCTCCCAGCAATCTCCTCACCACTGCTGACTGGATGCTTCCCCATGCACCAGCCTCCTACCTGAAAGCTGGGCCACAAGGGAGAGCTGCTCTGCTCTCCCCCTCCACACTGTGTGCACCACGGTCACCCCTCTCAAAAGCAGAGCAAGGCTTGCAGAACTGGCATCTAGCTTGTGTTGCCAGATAGATCACCGTGCAGCTCCCTGGTAAACGTGTCTGGGAGCAGGATCCCCCTTCCCTGCCTGCTCTTCACCTCTGGGCAGCTGAGGTTCTTTCTCAGCTGGAGAGGAGGGAGAGCTGATAAGAGGGAGAAAGCGGGTATTTCAGTACCAGATCCATGCCGAGCAGGACTGGAGGAGGCAAGAGGAGCAGACAAAGAGCTGGGGCCAGGAGAATGCTCCAAGCTGTTTCACAGGAGCCCTCACCGTCTTCCCCATTAAACAGGTTCTATGGCAATAGGATTAAGGGGTAAGGGAGCATGGGACCACAGCCGAGACTGGATTATCTGAAAAAGAATTAAATGGAGATTAGCTCCAGCCTAGCATGCACTGCCAGTGCCGGGTCGCTGTGCTTTTAAAATCTCCCTCTCTGGCAGCCCCCTGCAGCACTGGCAGCCCAGGTCCCTCATCATCATAAGGACTGGATTTAAAGCTCCCCCATGTCTCTTGCCTTGTGCCCATATGGGGGACTCAAGGGGCTACAAGATTGTCTGTATCTCCCTATGTCAGAGGGAAGCTGGAAGAATTTGTTATTAATAATTAAGCACCCACAGAGTATAAGCAGAGGAGGGCTGCAGCACCCCATGGGACACAGGGCATCCCAGGAGTGCGTGATTCAGCATGTCCTGGAGGATGCCAGTGCTGAGCTTTACCAGTGAGCCATGCTATGGGAGGACAGGGGGAGATTTGCTTAGGTCTGGGATGCCATGGGGACACAGATGCAAGATTGGGGTATGGAGAGGATTTTTGAGGGCTGCTGGGGCATGGGCAAGTCCAGGAATGACTGGGAGAGGGGTCTGCCAGGCTGGCACCTGGACCCACAAGGAACGCTCCCCACATGGCAGAGCTCTTGGCCAGATGCAGACTCCTCCATCCTGCTGCGTTTATTTGCTTTTGTTCTCCCATTTCTTGAGAGCAAATGGTGTCTCCTCAAGGAGATGGCAGCCAACTGCCCTCTCCTCACAGAGGGTCTGTCTGCACCAGCCCTGTGAGCCACCTCCACCTCACACCAGCAGCTCCCAGAGAGAAGTAATTTCATATCTCCATAAAGAGGGATGTGTTCATCTTCCCCAGAACCTTTTGACTGTGCTCTACAAGCACTAATTAATTAAGCTGTATACCTGGAGCTGTGGTGGGATCGGTGTCTGTCTGCTGCAGTGGGGAAACCCAGTTGGGGTTATAGCTGAAAGGGTTTGACTGCAGAGTAGATACTGTCACAGCCCAGAATGGACTCCAGGTACCTGCAGCTCAGTTGCAGCACACAGGGGTGCTCCCAAATGGGGAAATCAAAACCTTGCCTGGCAACAAGACATTACAGCAGGTAACAAGAAAGAAAAAAAAAAATCAGGCAAAATGGATTTCAGGAGAGCAGATGGCTGAAGGTGTAAAAACAAAAAACAACAAGAAGAAAGCCTTCCCCCCAAAAAAACAAACAGCAGATACTTGGTAGCAAATGTTACACTGACAATAAAAATGAAGCCTCCAGGGGTAATTTGGGGAATTACAGATCAGTAAATTGCACATCTGTGTGCACCAAATTGATTGGAATGATAATTAAAAACAGAACATCTCATAATACAGCCCAGTGTGCGTGTCTCAGAGAAAAACCATGTCTCACTAATCTCCCAGATTTCCTTGAACGTATCGGCCCAGCGGCGGATGCAGAACAATGAAGTGGCTATTTATTTAGAGCTCCTTTGACAAAAGATCATCCAGACGGCTGCTAAAAAAGCTAATTAGCCAAGGAGGGCAAAAGGCACCATCTTCTTCCTGCATGGGCACCTGGCAAGGAGTCCTAAAGCAGAGAGGATAAATAGTTGGGGTTTATAATGGCAAAAGATTGGCAGTGGTGAAGCTGTGTGGCTTCCTGCTGTGTAAGGGTGTTATTACTGGCCCGGATGGAGGAGCAGAGACAGGAAGTAGGAGCAAGCACAAACTTCTTCAGGTGATTCATGAGCTCAGGATACAGCAAGGAGCTTCAGAGAACCCTGAGGGTTCTGTATGGATGGGTACCGTGGCGACAAATTGTTATTGATGCTGATAAATGCAAAGAAATGCACTTTGCATCATAAAACTTGCAGGTTTTGTAAACCTGGGAGTGTTTCTGTACCTTGCCCCAGAGGAAGCTGGAGCTGTCCTGGGAACAGCTTGGGCCACAATCCCTGCTGACAGTGCAGCAGCAGCTGGTGATGCCTCTGTGCCACCGAGATAGGTCAAGGGATGTGCAGTGAGTAGCACAGGGATGGGCCCGAGGCCGCTGGGATGGGCACAGCACAGTGGACAGTCAGGGGAAACACCAAGAGGAGCAGAGAGCCTGAGGAATGGGGACCTCATCTGTCAGGGAGGGCAGGCACTAGGCAGACTTACAAATGAATAAATGTCAGAAAGAAGACGGGAAAACCCAGTTTTCCCTGTTGCCTAGCAGAAGAGCAGAAAGCTGGTCAGTAAAAGACAGGGATGAGACAGGAAAATGCCGCTTCTCGCGATGTGAGATTAAACAAGGGTAGTTTTGCTACAGAAAATAGCTGTTTGAGGCCAGAAACTCAGTGAGATTCAATTCTGGATTAGATAAACACATGGAGATCAATGTAACCCAGAGCATTACTATTTCCTGTGACATTTTGTGAAGGGGATGGGAAGCCTTGTGTTTGGGATTCTGATTACCCTGTGTCTGACAGAACCCCAGGGGGCCAGGTTGCCCCCTTCACCCTGCCCCAGGTTTGGCAGGTCTGCATCAGCCAAAGGCAGAAAAACAGCTCCCACCTGCTTGGACCTTGCTATCAAGAGTTAATATTGCTCTGCTGAACAGGACAATGAATGCACAGCAGGAAGGTGGCACAAGGAAAGTTCTCAGGAATGGAAATTCTCCTTGGCAGGCTGTGCCTGCACTTTTGACAGTTTTAAAGCTTAGCATCCCACAGCAAGGGAAGTGCTCAAACATGGCCTTCATCTTCCCACTCGCACTATCCCGCTCCTGTTCTGGTCTGAGTGACAGCTGTGTCCCTGTCAGGGCCAGCCATGCCAAGCCCCAGGGAGTGCCACGTTGGGAATACCTTCTACCTGCAATGGCAAGGAACTTCCCCATGTAAGAAAGCAGGCAGCTGACCTCAGCCCTCAAGCCTGCTGGAAGGGACAAAACCTTCGAGCAGAGACAAAATAGGAAGTGGAAAGCCTTAAGGAAATGCCAAGCTGAAGGCTCACAGGGCTGCTCCAGCTTCAGCCACTTACACACAGCTCTGGCCCCTGGCTGTGCCAGCCTCTCCCCAGCCAACCCTCACACTGGGATCAGTCCCAACCTCTCACTCTCCTATTTTTTCTCTCCCTTCAAGCCCCGCAAGAGGCTGCTGTGCTCATGGGCAATTTTTTCTTTTTGATGCCAACAAACAGTGCCAGTGTTAAGCAAGTGAACCCTGCAGTCACCTTGTTGGGGGTGGAACCCACACTCAGAGAAGGGCCTGTAGGGGCAAGAGGTGAGTGCATCAGCCTGTGGCATATTCCTCCTTCACCCTCTCCTTGGGAAAGGTCAAAATGCTCCAAAGCATTTCTCTTTGGCTCCTATCAGCCACAAAATTATTTCCCATTGCAACAAGCAGGTTTGACTTTCCTCTTTTTCAGCAACACCAGCCCCATGGCTCACCTTGCCAAACACAGTATAGGACATAGGTTATTACACTGGGAACATGATCCTCCAACCTCCCAGTGCTCCTTTCACGTTCATTTTTAATCACTGGAGGAAAGAATCCATTTGTGCCCCAGGAATATGTCCCTTACACCTGTGTGTATCTTTTAATAGAGAGGAAACTCTTCCCCTCCATTCCCTTTCCAGCTTCTCTCTCCCATATCCATCATCATTAGTGACTATAAACATCAGAGCTGCAGCCATTAGGCTGCTATTCCTAGATAAATAATGCTTTTCATATTTAAATTATAAGAGGTTGCAGAGCTTCTTTGGGGTGCACAGGGTTAATTAAGAGCTGAATTAGATGGAAGTGCTTCTCCCTGAGGAAACTCAGTTTAACTGTTCTAGGCAAAAAACAAGGATGGTCAGAATTTCTCCCCAAAAAGCAATGCTGTACTAGCCACCATGACCACTATGTCCCCTCTGCCTGGGGATGAAGCCTCTTCTCCTACCTAATGGCATGTGCATGTGTCCCAACTCTGCTGATGGGAATGGCTGGCTGCCCCTGACTCCTGTAGGAAAAGGTATGGAGCACTGAAGCAGCAGAGGTAAATAACAGGCCGTGAAAAGGGACAGGGCTAAGGAGCACCCAGCACCTGCATGGGACACACAATTCCCAAGAAAAGGGTCTGGACAGAGCAGCATTGCTGGAAGAAACAAAACAGAACAAAAGGTTCAGAGAACCCTGTAGAGAAAGAAGTGAGATCTTCTGGGATGACAGGAAAGTTTGTTTACAAAGACTTTTCTCTGATGCCAGCAAATGAAGGCAGTTTATAAGGGAACAAATATTTGGCTTGCTAGGAAGGATGAAAACGCTAAATTTCAAGTGCTCAGTATCCATACACAACACCTTGTAAGGACCCGTCAGCTCAAGGAAGTGTTTGGTGGCCCCAATCAACACCTCTTCAAACTCATACTCCTTTAAATCTACTTTATTATTCTGTGTGTCTTTTCAACAGCAAAATCCAAGAGGCAAATGGTCTGGTGGCACTTCCATGCCACCCTACCCTGAGTGGCTTCAGCTTCAAGGGGGTGGAGGACTGGTACTCAGAGTTTCCCTCAGCAGCAGGTACTTGATCTTAGGGATTTGTGTGATCTGCAGCTTCTTCCCTGGTTCCATCCCCACATAACACTGGCTGAAGCCCCACCTGAAAGCGATCCAGCTGTTCCCTTGACTCTCACAGCACACAGAAGATGAACATCCTGTCACCTTTTCTAATATCAGCCTCACTGTTTGATGTGATTACCTGCTGTATTCACTTGGCATTTGAGCATTCAGATCTATCAATTTAATCTTAATTGTGCCCTTAATTTGATCATTGTGTTGTTCCCCCTTTAACTGGCTTAGAGGAATCTGGTAGTAAATTTGCCTTGCAACACATTTGACTTAAGCATACGTTTGTTTGGTTGGCTTTTATATAAAATTTGCGAGGCAGAGCACAGAAAGCAGTTTATTCTGTTGACTGGCAGCACGGATAATGAACTTGGAGGGCAGAAGTCCCTCTGATAATGTGCTCTGTTACTGAAGCAGAGCTCCCGTGCCCCACAAAGCCTGGCCCATTCTTGCCCTGGCCACGGAGGGGCTCAGACAGAGAGGTCTGCTGCCAAGCCAGGCAGGTTTCCTCAACTGAGGGAGTGCATGCATTTCTGTTCAGATAGGGTTACTTGCTCCAAAGGGATTTCCAAGTGCAGCTGGACAGGGAGGAAAAGAGCCAGGTATTTGCTACACCTCCACCAATGTATTTTTCCCTCTTGGTCTTTTGGCTTGTGTGCTGCTTGGCTGCATTCAGCCCCTTACTGTATCTCTCAGTGTCCAGCATGCCCTGTCTAACTGGGAGGATGACCAAGGCAGAAAATCAGGCTTTAGAAATTGTTTTGGTTCCTTCCTCCAGAAGCTGCAAATCCTCATTTCCTTGAGCCTATCTGGGTGAGGTTATCCACACAAACACAGATTCTACAGAAGTAGGAAGAGCTCACAGAAAGTGGGAGCAGAGCAGAAGAAATCCTGGGCATTCTGATCCAAGAACTTTGCAAAGCCTACACAGACTTCCCTCAGCTTTGCAGCAGGGAAACCAAATGCCTGCCAGACAAGTCCCACCTGAGCCTGCCTGCTCAGCCTGCTGGTAAGTGGATGGGCTAACCTGAGTGTTCAAAACAAGTCTCTTGCTAACACAAACCTCAAGAACCTGGCAAGGAAGGATCCCAGTAAGCACACTGCATCCAGACATTCAGGGAGGGCCAAAGATGCCCTGGCATGCTGTCACCCATATCCCCTGGGGAATTTTTATATTTAATTAGAAGAGAGTTAAGGAAAGAAAGACGAATGCATGTGCAGGAGTAAATCATCACCCGGGTAGCTGATTTCCTCCATGCAGGAGACAGAAGCAAAAGAACATTTAATCCTGCTTTCTGAGCATGGCCAAATTGAGATCTACAGGGACTTCTCTGTGCAAATGCCGTACGGCAACAAACAGCCTGGGTAACAGGATAAGCTTTATCTGAACAATCAGCCACTTCAGTGCAGCCTTCCAGGGCCACCAGCGCTGGCCAGCAAAGGGTTGCCTGGGGACAACTCCTTCAGGCTGGCAGGAGAGTCAAGAAAAGGAGCTATTGCAGAGCAGTCTGTGATGCGTCTGGATTTGAGCAACTTAGCTAAAAATCCTGTGAGACCCCCCCTTTGCTTAGAAACTGCGCTGTTATCCGGTCTCCTTGACAAAGCCCTTCTGCTTGCCATCCAGGGTGGGAGGCTGAGGCTATCTGCTCCTGACCGTCACCCTACACATCCCTGTGCAGCCCTTGTGCCCTCGGCACAGCAGCCCCTCTCACACCGAGCAGGGCTCTCAGTCTCGGCCGCCACAGGCGTCCCTGCCCGCAACCTGCCTGCCTTCTGAGAGCTCTTATGAGCGCAGGGATATTAATGATGCTGCCTTTTGATATGCAAACTGAGCGCTCATTACGCCTCTCGCCCCACATCCTCTGAGCTGTTAATTAAGGAGTGTGCAGCAGGCAGAAAATTATCGTCGCTTGCTAAATAAACCAACAACACTCGGATGGCTTCACCCCACCATCACAACCCCCCTGCCCCCTCCGCTCCAAAGCGAGCCCTGGCTGCAGCAGGATGAATGGACAGGTGGATCCACACTGCCCAGTGCTCGGGCAGGTGAATCCCTCAGCTCCAGCCACAGCCTACAGCGTGGAAAGCTGCGGCCAGGCCATGGTGGCTGCATTGGGAGCAGCCAGAGGCAGGGCAGCTGCAGCACGTGGGACAAACACACAGCTCCGGGGCCACAAAGGCACCTGTGCCTTCTGCCAGCACCACTTCTCTTTGCCCAACTTCTCCCAGGAAAAGGCAAGCAGAAGACATCCCATTCCATCATCCTGGGGAAGGATGGCTTTCCCCTCCACAGATCCTGCCTGGGTGCTCACCATTGGAAGCAGAGATGGGAGCAGATTATTTTAGTGCTGACTTTGGTGCCTCTGCTTTCCAGGGAGTGGGACACCTGGACCCACCACAGCACTATGCAGGGAGGGCAGCAATGGTGGGGTGCCCTTGATGGCAAGCCCTGGAAAGCTGCTGCTGCAGCCCAGCAGCAAGGCAAGGTTAGCAGGGCTGATGTGCAAAAAGACGGTGCTTTGGCTTTGGTGAGTCTTTCCAGGAGGAGGGGGGCAAACTGAAGTGAAGGAAGTCCTGACTGCTCACAAAAATTGGACTCCTCTCACACCGCTGGTCTGCTGAGGGAAGGGACTCTCCCAGGCCCATCCCCAAAATACCTCTCACACTGCTCCAGAATCTTGTCTTGCAAACAGTCATCAGCTTTTTGGGGCTCTGAATCCAGTCCTCGTAGAAGAAGCAAGCGCCTGCAGCAATCACAACAGATCAAAGAGAAGGGTGGGAGTCGGAGCCCACAATTTCCTTCTGCTCTGACTAAATGAGGAATTGAATTAACCTGTTACTGAGCTAAGCAGAGACTGCCCTGACCCACTTTCCCTCTTAGGTGCATTCACATTTAACCCAAAAATACATTGGCCACTGTGGCTCCCAGGGACGGCCTCTCCCCACTTAGCCAGATCACAGCCTCAGCTGTGACTCTCTACTAGAGAATGATGCTCGAAACTCCACGTGTGATCACATGGCTTTCCTCCCTCCCCATTGAATAAGAGAGGGGAGGGATAGCATTTTGTTCTTGAGTGGCTTTGGGCACGTTTTGAATGTTCCCTGACTTGCTACAGATCTTCCACATTTGAGAAGGGATCTGCTTGGAGATGTAGCACAGCCCTTAGCAAGAAGGACACAGTTTTTTTTCCCCTGTCATTTTTGGGAATACAGCTGTTGGGAAACAGAGATTACTGCAGAAATGACACTCTCCCACTCACTCCTCTCACTGAGCTGGTTAGAAATGACAGAAACAGCAGGTGCCCTATGGACAGTAATAGACTCATTGTTTCTCTTTCCACCCTACAAATGCTGCCTGGTTTGTTGGGAAAGGAAGAGTTTGCAGGTCGGAGGCAGGTTTAGGAGCTGCCTGATGCTTTGGAGAGAGATTACTCTTTCGCGCTGTTTTCCCCAGCAGAATAAAACAACCCCCCACTCATGCTGTAAGCACTAGCACAACCAAAATTGTGCTACATGGAAACAAATACCATTTCGCCCTGGCCTTCAGGACAGGCTATGACTGCTGTTTGCCTGAGAAGGTGGTTCAGGTCTCCACAACTTCTCTTTTTCTCCTCCTTCTTTCCAAGCCAATGGTGTTTCTGTACCATTGGGAGAAGCCTCTTCCACGGCAGGATGTTGCCCTCTGCAGCTGCAGATGAGAATGATGGAGTGGCTCAGTGCTGTGGGACAGACCCTGACCCTGGTGTCTTCCACACTTCCAGTGAGAAGGTGCTGGGATCTAAGCAGCCCCTCAGATACTGCTACCACTCCTAGTTGTTCCTGTGCTCAGATGCCATTACCCATGCTGGGACATTGGAGGTGCAGACTCCACCGGGTTTGTGCAGAGACGTGATTTGTCACGGTCTCCTCTGGGATTTCCTCCTGCCCCCGCCAGTGATGGTGCTTTGTCCCTGAGGCTTCAGTGTGGAGTGGGCTAAGGAAGCTACCACTGGGAAGGTTGCCAGCTCAGCTGTCCCCAGAGCTGGACGGCAGCCACTGCCTCCCGTGACCCTGATGCCTCAGCTCACCTAGTAATGACAAATATGGCAATGACTCACCCCAGGGTGGAGATCACAGCAGTCTATTTCCCTGGGGCAGCAGTGGGCACAGGACGCCTCCTGTGGGTCCTTCCTCTCCCGCCTGATACCACTCCCTCAGGGAGCAGATGAGGCGGAAGATGCAAAGGCAACTTAACCCAAAAAACTTTGCTTCTCCACCTCCTCCCCACCCTGTATCCATGCCTTTCCCCCACTTCTCCAGCCTCCTGGGACCTTGCTGCAATGCTGAGAGGCCGTAACCCCTGCATCAGCATCTCTGCACAGCTCCACTGACTGAGTGCTGCTCCTGCCCTTCAGCCTCCCTCCCGCTCCTCCTGCAAGCAGTGCCATCTGTCTCCTCATCTCAGGACTTGCCCTGCCATCCATCACCAACTGCCTGAGCACATTATCCTTCACTTCTTCAGACAGCGGTCAAGGAAGGCAGCTGAGACCAAGCAGTCACTCTGCTGAATCCCAGACACCCTCACACCTTGGCTCTGCAGGGCTGTGCTGCGGGGTTGGAGCTTTGCTGAGTCAAACTTTCCAAAGACTGAAAAGGTCCATGGAGCTGCCTGCTTCCGTGGGCACCACCTGAGATCCTTGGGGATACAAGTTGTGGCAGATAGGACATTCTAAATACATCCACACTGGACCACAGGCAGCTAAATCCATCCTTGTTGCCATGTCCTGGTCGGTACCCCCAGGGCTTCAGTATGGGTTATACACTGCCAGGATGGAGTGCGGTGCCCTTTCTTTTTGTCAGGGCAGTGGGGAGGCTGGGACTGCCCAGCAGCCAGCACAGGGGCACAGGCATATTAGAGGGGATGGAGCCAGTTTTTGCCCAGTGCTTGAATGGTTTTGCCTGAGACCATAAAGTTGTGAAGCTGAAGCCTATTCCTTACTCTGGGATTTTTCCCAGATGTCACTTTCCTTGAGTTTTTCTCCCAATCTGTAAGTATTTCCACTCTTGACATAAGAACTTTCAGCAGCAGCAACCCTGCATCCCAGTGCCTGCGCTCCCTGTGCTGTTGCCCTGCAAACTCTGCCCAGCAGCCAGGCAGGGCACAGCTTTGTTGTACATCCCTCCCGGGCAACACCACAGCTGCCTTCCTGACCCCCTGTCCATAGCTCCACTCACCTCCTTCCCTGGCTGCCAGACCCCCCCAGAACAGCTCTAGCCCCCGCTGCCCGCTGTGTCAATAGACATGTGCAAACGTGGGGGGAGAAGTGGGCAAACATGCACTGTTCTGCCACATGAGTACAGTAGAGAAATAAGCAGCATTTGCTCTCACTGATCCAGCATAAAAATGACAGCAGGGAAATCCCAATGCTACCACCTCTGAGATTTCCACAATACCACCTCCTGTGCCTGTGGTGTGGCAGGGATGTGCCTATGGGGGAAGAGGTGGCATTGCTGTTCCAGAGCTCCTAGAGATTTGACCCATGCTGACCTGGTATAACAGACATATTAACTGAGGGAAAAAAGGATTTTGGAAGGCTAAGAAGAATCACAGCTTCTCATGGTATATTACACACATAAAAAAATCAATTCTGATAAATACATGGTTTAATGTGAGTCAGTAGTAATAGGTGCTAAAAATTTCAATTTAAATACCTTAACTGCACAGTCAGTATATAGCTATGCAAAATTATGAAGCACTTTGGATTAATATGCATTTAGTACAACACATAGTTTGTATTGAATTGCTGCATTTCTGTGTGCATGCTAATATTAAATGTGCATCTCCATGTTGACTGTGTAGATACCAGCAGATATTCAGCTGCCAGTACTGATCTAGAGCTTTCAATGACTCTAAAGCAATACTTTTGGAGAAGCACCTAATAACCAGAGGTGGTCAGGTCCTGCTGGCTCCTGTTTATGGGTCCTGCTGTTTTAGAAGAGCAGGAAAGGATCAACAGTCTTGGCTCCCAGATGATGATTTTTGGGGTGTCCATCAGTGCAGACAATTATCACCTGGTTACCAGGGTTGATCAGAGCTGAAAGTGGAGCTCTGCCACCCTCATGGCATATCCTAAGGGACTGGCTCACCCATGTCCCCTCTGAGCAGCTCCCTCCTGGGCACAGACCTCTCAGCTCCTGTCACTCAGCCACTGGATCCTGGCTCCCACTTAGCTCCAAGGTGCCAGTGAGTGACCAACACCATGTGAAGGGTGGAGTCCTCTAGGGATGTCACATTCTCCTCACTGCCTGCTGTCCCTGCAGCAGCCTGGGGAAAGGCCACACCATGTGCACCTCCCTGGCATCTTGCTGATGCTTGATTCCCTCAGGAGTTTTGCCCAGGATAATGTGAAAGCTTTATACTTCCTTTCCAGGTGCCATTTTGCAACCTCAGACCTGGCATTACCAGGCAGCTTCCCACCCACTTTTACTCCTTTCTCTCTGGCTTCATCCCTATTCTCCTTCCTCCTCTGGGTAATTGCATCCTGCTACCCTGGCTCCATCTAGTCACCAAATCACAGAATATGCTGAGTTGGAAGGGACCCATGAGGATCATTGAGTCCAACCCTTAGCCCTGCACAGGACCATCCCCAAGAGTCATATCGTGTGCCTGAGAGTATCATCCAAATACCTCTTGAACTCTGTCAGGCTTGGTGCTGTGACCACTTTCCTGGGGAGCCTGTTCCAGTGCATGATCACACTCTGGGTGAAGAACCTTTTTCTAATATCCAACCTAAACCTCCCCTGACACAACTTCAGACCCTTCCCTTGGGTCCTGTCACTGGTCACCACAGAGAAGAGATCAGTGTCTGCCCCTCCTATTCCCCTCATGAGGAAGTTGTAATTGTAATGAGGGCTCCCCTCAGACTCCTCCTCTCCAGGCTGAACAGACCAAATTACCTCAGCTGCTCCTCACACGGCTTCCCCTCAAGGGCCTTCATCATCTTCGTTGCCCTCCTTTGGAGATCAGTCTCAAAGCAGACATGAGGCTCTTTTACTCTCTTCACTTACCAGCTTTTCAGCCTGTTCTTCTGTTCTTCTACAAACTGTCCCAGTCTGTTTTTGGCCTCTGGCAAACACTGTAGGCTGGGCACTGCTGGGGCTCTCTAGAGGTAGATATTGCCCATTGATTGCCTCAGCCATGCCAAGGAAATGCCCAAACTCAAATCCTACTCTCAATTTAAACCTGCATCCGTATGGACCCATTATTCTTCTACCCCTGCTCCCAAGCAAGACATGAAACATGGCCATCAAGTTGTCCCTTCTCGTGCTTCACCATACCCTTCCCCTGGCAGGTGGATGCCCAGGTTCCCCACACAGCTCATAGTCCTGCAAACTGGGCCTGGTGCCCTCTGCACCCTCTGAGTACCCTCTGAGACACTATTTGAGGAGAAAAAACCCACAGATGCCAAGGCATCTTCCATCCTTGGAGTGTTACGAGACCTGACTGGATAAGGCCCTGAGCAACCCAGTTTGGGCCCGTAGCTGACTGTGCTTTGAGGAGAAGGTTCGGCTTCAGATCTCATGAAGTCCCTACGAGGTTTTCTGTGGCCCTAATCCCCTGCCCCATACACACTTCAGAGGTGTCCCCAGACCTTGCCCAAGCTGCAGAGGGCTAAACTTTGCCTAGGCTCAGGCTGGTGGCAGCATCTTCTTTGAAGTTTTCCCCGAACAGCCAGAAGCAGCCACGCATGCCAACTTCCCTCCTCCATGCCTTTGCCCACTCCTGGTGTGTGAGCAGGGTCTCCCTGCTTCACATACCCCCAACCTTCCTCCCCACTGCCTCCCTAAGTGAGCCTCTCTCGCCCTGCTAGTGCCATACTCTGGCCATGGTGCTGAGTGAGAGCCGGTTTGGCAGAGACGGGAGGCACACACTGTCTGCTGGAGAAGTCAAATAAAATGAGCAGAAAATGCACTGAAGCCTTTGTCCCTTGTTTATGGCTGACAAATTAGTTTTGCATTAAGTTTTTATCATGCCTGGCTTGTAGGCTCTGCTTGGAGTGTAGCAGGAGCAGGCAGCACAGTGGGGAGAGGGCAGAGCAGAGGGGGCAGCAGGGACAGGTGACATCATGCTGGAGCAGCTGGCACCTCTGCATGTTGGATGCAACCCCACTGTCAGATGGCTCAGGCTGCCCCAGCTCTGGGAGAAAGCAATGAGCCTTCTTGTCTGTTGGCCCCAGGGCTTTGGGGACTCCTGTTTCAGGGGAGGAGGAAGAGGGAACAGGTTTCCAGTGGGCACTGGGCAATATACATGCCCTCCCAGAGCACCAGAATGTCCATCCAGGTCCAGTCAGACGCCTGGCTTTGCCATAGCCATGACCCTTTGCAGTGCAGGGCACCTTCCCAGTTCCATCACTTCAGCTGGCAAAGGTGGTGAGTACAGTTCATACCCAGTGAGTGCCTGAAATCCCTTCCTAGCTCTCCTCTGCTTCTCCAAAGGCTACAGGTCAGCAGAAACCCTAATTCTGCAGACACCATGATCATCTCTGATTCCATCCTCAAGAGGTCAGAGGAGGGCTCTCTGGGTTCAGAGTAGCGTGTGAGCAGGTGAAAGCCATAGTGCAATGAGCTGGCATCCAGTGAATTCTTGGAAAAGGCCGATTCATCAAACCCAAAATATTCCCTCTTGGCTCCCATTAAATTGTTGCCAGTTCTGGACCAGCTCTAGGGGGAGAGAGGTGGATTATAGTTGAGGCATAGCCAGCTCACTGGAGGCTGTTGAAACTGTAGCAGACCCAAAGCTGCTGTAGTTTACACTGGGGACTAAATCCAAGCCCTTTATCTATCTATATTCAGGAATTTTAGATGTCTCCTTGCTTGCAGGTGTTAGCAGGGTGAGTGTTTCCAAAGAGAAGGGAAGGGATGGCAAAAAGCAGCATCCCCAGCTGGGAGCAAAGAGCAGCTTTTGTGGAAGTCATGCAAAGAGAAATCAATACAGCTCTAAAACAGGCACGACACAGGAACAAATGGAAAAATCAAATGGCCCACCAAATAAAACCAGAAGGTGCAAGTAAGGAGCTTCACAGCTCCCAGGGACACTAGGAGAAGCCACTGAGTTAAAGCCTGAAATAAGTGGGACAAAAGGGCTCAAGACATCAAACTTTCAGTATCAAGTCTCCACGGTGTCCTGCTGTGAAGTTCAAGACCCTTCTCTCTACAGAGGTTTTCTGCAAGTGTGTCTGGGAGCCAGCAAGGTCCCCATGCCCCAGCTGACCTCTCATGCTAGTGCATCCTGCTCCATGCATGACACTTTCTTCTTTCTGGGTCTACTACAAGCCATCTAACCATGCTCCTCAGGGAAGAATCAGGCCCTGGGACAGTTCTGATACATGTTGCTGGCTGCTGTGAGAACAGTGCACAAACAGGAGCTACACTGCCATTCACGTTTGAAGGCATGAACCTTTTCCATGGGCATCTTGTGGAGAAGCCAGGCAGAGGCCATGAAGAGTGCTGGGGTCCCAGCCAAGAGACCGTGCCTGCTCACTGGTTTGGACCAAGAGGATCCAGGGCATCTTCTTGCTCTCGGGACACCAGGCAGTGTCCCTGCCCTAGCTAGTGTCCTTGCCTGCTCTTGTCACCATGCTGGGTCAGCAGCCTGAGAATCATCTCCAGTGTTATGCCTGGAGGAGAAGCAGCACTAATATGCAAGCTCAGCAGAAGAGGTATCCTGTGGGGACAAAACCTGCTTCTCTGTCCCCTCTACAGCAGAACCAGCAGAGCAGCCAGTGCTGGAGGCTGAAAGGCCAAGAGCATAGACAAGCCCTGAGCAAGGGTAGGGGAAGCAGGAGACAGCAAGAGGGCTTGGGGAGCTGGATGGTCTTGGAAAGCACCTCCTGAATCTGTATCATAGAGCTAATTCATGATTTTGGTGCCCAGATACTGACAGCAGCAGCCACAGGTACACAAGCAGGAAGCCTGCAGCACAAACCCCTGTGGACCCCAGCCAGCATGCGACCACGGCCATGGTGTTGTGGACTCTTTGGCTGCCTGGTGCCCCACCCTCAGCTCTCACATGGCCTGCATGTCCCCCACGGGACAATCTAGAACTCCCTATTGGTATCTTAAACAAAGCTCTGATCCTCCATCCTCTTCCCCAGCCTGGTTCTCAGGGGAAGCCCATGTATAACAAGCAACCTGCACGCCCAGGAACAGAGGGAGCTGCTATACCAGAGCGGCATGGCCAGGGTTGGGAGATGCCCAAGGGTTTGCAGGAAGGAACCCTGACTCCTGTGGCCCCCGAGCCTGCTGCCTGCAGCCTGCATATCCCTGCTGCCGTGCTTGCAGGCAGGGCTGCCATGGCTGGGCTGTCCATGGCTCCCTGAAAGGGCTCATTGTTGGCAGGGGCAGAGGCAGGGACACAGGCAGCATTGATGGTGGGGGGTGCCCTGTGCTCCCGGCTGATGCAGGGGCCAACCTGGCCAGTGACTGGCTGCTGGCACCTCTGACCTCACAGGTCTCCATAAAAAGGCTGGTTTGTAACGCTGCCCTCAGCCAGGAGCCGCAGGAGGATGAGGCACCTGGCATGCGTTTCTGCAGTTCCCAAATGAAAGCAGCCTCTGCACTTATCCTCCTACCCCCACCTCTGCCAGCCTCACCTCCCTGGCACAGCATCATGTTTCTTTGGGCTCCCCAGACCTTACGTTTTTGCCCATCCCCAGCCCCTCAACGTGATGTTGTAGTTTTGCTCAGCAAGGCCATGGCCACTCCAGTGCTCCTCAAAGCATCTGATGGACTCTCCCCACACTCTCTGCCCCCTCTCTTCTTGGGATGGAGCCGAGTGGGATCCAGCCTGGCTGGGAACGGTGCAGTGGCAGGACTCCAGCTCTCCCTGGCCCTAGGCAGCTCCTGCAGCCACCAGTAAACACATTAAGCTCCTGTAGCCACCAGTACACACACAAATCAGAGGAAGGAAGGACATCTGCTCAGGGAAGTTGGCCCCAAGGCTTCCGGCACCTACAGCTGCAGGGGGCTGGACTGTACTTTGAAAGGGCAGGCAAGGTGCCAGAGGCAAAGCCCCCCAGCCTCTCCAACCCCCCTGCACCCTAGAGGTGTGTAAAAGGAGAAATTCTGTGGTGACTCGGCTGCGTGACCTGTCAGCTGGCAAACGGCATTTTCTCTCCCAGCCCTGGAGCCAGGACACTTTTGCCAGCTGCAGGGGCTGCCAGGCTTCAAAGGTTGGGTGTTTCAGGACACAGTGAAGCAGCAGCTCCCCGCCTTTGACAGCACAGACCCAGTGGGGAACAGGCTCACCTCCTTCGCTTCCAGGGCAGCCCTGCATGCTGGCAAGGAGCACTGTGTGCCTGCCAGCGAGAAGCCCTTTTCAGTCATGCAGATGCCACAGTGTTTTGTGGAAAGGACATGGAGCTGGTACTCAACGGGATTCACTGCATAGGGCTTCAGTGCACAGTTTTCTGCACCCTATGAGCACCCTCTGAGGCACCAGAGCAGCAGCTGGAGGAGACAGGGTGTCCTTGGGGACCTGTCCATCTACAGAGAGACAAAGAGATGCTTGCTGCACTTTCTGAGCTTGAAGTGGGAATGGCATTGTAAGGGTTAAATACACGCGGCAACCCCAGGCACCAGGTTGTGGCCAAAGCTTTAAAGGCAATTTATTTGAACAGTTGAGAATACTGCAATACAGCTGGCCGAGAAGGCGGAAAATGGAAACCCGTTTTGGTGCTTTTATAACAACACCTTTCGCATGCGCAGTAAAACCCCAGGCTGTGTTGTCCTCCTGTGCTTTATGGCCTGTCTTGGCCCCCTGTGGGGGCCTCCGAGCGTGTCTGTGAGAATTTTATCACTTGTAGCAAGGAAGTTACCTCTGGGGCAGACAATATCACAGCACTCTGCATGTGAAACAAATTTCTTCCTATGTTAGCTTTTCCCTGGCAGCAAAAGCTTCCTTGAGCGGATGTTAAAGCTCTTTCCCTCCTCTATTTCTTCCAAAGGTCTTCTATGTCTACAGGCACCAACTCATGTGCACCCTGGTTGCATGCAGGCTACCACGGAGGCTTTGTGAACTTCAGGCAGTTTGGGATGAAATGAAAGACTCCACTGATGCTGAGTTAATTCAAGGTTCTGCAGAAGAGTGACAACCACATCAGAAGGGCTGGGTAGGTGGAGCAGATGCTGTGCATGCCGGTGATGTGGGTCATATCTGGGTCTCCGGTGGAGGCACAGCTCTGGGATGCCAGGAGTACCACTGCCTTGGACCCTCGGCATTTTCTCTTCAGGTTGGGGCTGAGGGCACAGCAGGTCCTGTCATCTGCCTCTCTTGGCCAGGCAGGCAGCCCCTTCTCATGCAAGCATCATGCTCCCTTATGCACCTTTGGCAGCTGTGCCCCTCAACATGTGCAATCCCCCAAGTTGAGGTAAAGGAAAAACCACCCCAGGACAGAACTACAGCCCTCCAATCAGACTTTTACTAGTCTCAAGCACTGTGAACAGGATCCATCAGCCCCTCAACTTTCCCTGGGGACTGGCTGATTCCTCACAAGATGCCTGTGCTCTGAGGGGACCCTTATCAGATGTGGTGGCCATGGCCATACCAACCTCAGAGCAATTTAAAAAAAAAATCCAAAGCATTGCAAGTAACAAAAAGAACAAACAGCACCACATGCTCTAAGACCTTGCATCATTCTTTTCCCAAAATGGGGAATTAATGTGACCCAAAATGCCAGTGTACTGGGACAGACCTGCTCTAAGGTCCAGCAGAGCCTACTCCTTCCTCTTTGGCCAGCATCCCAGTCATGGGCAGTTAGCAAGGAGAGGCTCTCATTTCCCCCTACACACAGGACACATGGGATCCAGGCCTAGCAGGTGGCAGGTTGTTCCTTGTCTTAGCCCTTGCAGAGGCTTTTAATGGAAATATTAGAGCTGGTATGGATGAAAGACAAATGGAAGATCATATGTATATGAACCGGGGGCGGGGTGGGGGGCAAGCAGAACAGGGACTAAAAGAAGAGCTGTATTCATAACCAAAGATGCACTTCCAGTTAGTCAGGCTGAGCACCACCAAGCCCAGCTCTGACAAGCCCCAGGACAGATGATGTGTTAGCAGAAGACAGCAGCATTTTATTACTTCCTGTTAACCCAACAGGAACATAGTTGCAAAAGACAACTCTGAACACACAGACAGTATCAGTCCAACAAACTAGTTTATGATTTCTCAGCAGGAGGAACACAAGAATCACAGGGAGGACCCAGTGACCAGCATCCCCTGTCCTCTGGGTTGCAGAGATCCTGAAGAACTCTTGGGGACACACAGCTGGGTCTTAGTATGTAAGAGAGCATAAAAGTGTAAACACGACTTACTAAGGTTTTGTATCATAAAGTCACCTTCCCCTTCTGTTACATCTTGCTGTCTAATGTTACCGTTGAATGACCCACACTGTCCAGCAACTTACAGAAATTTTCAAGACACACAAGTGCATGAACGCAGAGCACCTCACCCTGGCATGGCATGAAGGTTCATGGCTGGCTCTGAAAGCCCTGTCATTCATTATGGGATCAAAGCAACCCATGCACCTGATGCCGCAAAATCTGAGGAATAGTTTCTGAGGGTTTTTCGGCCTGTCTGAGGCAGCTGGGGAGGATCTCTGGGGCTGGTAGGGAGGCAGTGGCACAGGACTGGTTAGGAAGGGGTGTGGGTTCCCCCAAAGACAAACTGCTCTTTAAGCAGGCTTTTAATCTCAGGTCTTCACTGACACGTTCACAAATCCCCCTTTTCTCACTCCAGGGAAACAAGGAGTGTCTTAGTAAATACCTACCCAACCCCTCTGTAAATACCAGAAGCAGTGTTAAAGTTACTACTGTATTTTGAACTCCCAAGAAAATAGGACTACAAAAGATAAAGATTGAGTAAAAGCATTGACTTGGATACAGCAAGATTTATGAGGCATGTTTAACATCATGAAACCTGATGTACTCTTTTACAGAAGAAAACAAAAATACATTCACATACGAGAAAGTCCAATATAGCTTTTGATACTGGCCTAGACTCTCCATCAGTAGATGATTTTTCTGCTGACTGCACCTCAAGGGAAGTGGGAACAGGCCTGGGAGGGATCACAGCATCACAGAATACTCTGAGTTGGAAGGGACCCACAAGGACCATTGAATCCAGCTCCTACGTGAATGGCCCATACAGGGATGGAACCCACAACCTTGGTGTTATTAGTACCAGGCTCCAACCATCCAAGTTAATACCAGGATGGTCATGGCTGGGGGCTGAGCAGCAAGGCTGGAAAACTGCACTGGGCCCCATTTATGTTATTTTCTGTGCTAGGAGCGAGGCAGACCTCAGGAGCTCATAGGGTTTGATCTTTTCCTGGGATGCTTCTTGGGAGTAAGATGGATTGCTAATAGGGCCACCAGTCCAGACCAGTGACAATGGTGTGTTGAGCCAGGGTGGGATCCTCAGCTGAGATGAGTTAGCACAGCTGCTCTCACAGTGAGTCCTGAGGTGCTCTCTGTGCATGTGGGGTCTGTATTTTCAAGCAGACATCAGGCAGGCTGGAGAGACTGGCAAGAATCATGAAAAGCTCAGAAAACTGCTCCGTTGTGAGAGATAAAGTTTAGTCCATTTAACTTCTCAGAGAGAAGGTTAAGAAGTGCCTTGATCATGATCTATTAATACCTACATAGGAGAAATAGTTCAGATAGTAGATAGCTCTTTAATCTAATAGCAAAGGCATAATGCAATCCAGTGGCTGGAAGCCAAAACTCGATGCCTCCAGACTAGATATAAGGGGCATGTTTCACCGTCAGGCACATCCAATGCTGGAACAACTCACCCACAGCAGCAAAGGCATCTCTCCTGAGACAAAGGTGTGCCTGCACCCTGCCGAAGGCTCTGGTGCAGGAATTACTGGGTACAAGGCTGTAGCCTGTCACCCACAGGGACAGGGGTGAGCAGTCTCAATGACTATTTGGCCCTCAAGATCTCGGATTTTACAAATGGATAGTTGATTGTGTTTATTTTTGTATAGAGGAGGAGAATCTCACCACCACCACCCCCACCCAGCAATTTAAAACTGATCTGTAGCCATGATGCTGTGAGTATGTCAAAGTGGCTGCATAATATTGAGGCAGTTACTTTTGTCCTCATCCATTTCCTTTAACTTATGTTATAATGAGCTGTTGTGGCTCTTGGGAGGGCAAATCCAAAAGGAAGGGGGAGTGAAAGGCTGGGGTAAATAAACACATCCTTTGGGTACAGCACTAGTCCCGCACACACAGAATTTATAAACTCCTCAAAAGAAGGGATTATAGCATGAGCTGTTTATCACCACTTCTGAACTACAGAAGGATCAAGTATTTTGTTAAAGCTTTTACATGAAGGCCAATGAGAAAGGACATTTTCTGAAAGTCAAGTGTCTCCAAAATATTCCAGTCTCTGCCTCTTAAGATCAAGGTATCAAAAAATCACTCTGAGAAATCTTGGCTGGAGCTCCTACAGGGTTTAGGAATTATTTCGGTAACCCCACTGGGCTCTGGCAGATTTTAGAAGCTCCTCGCAGGAAGGCTTGCACCGCACAGCCCTGCAAAAGGAGTCAGCGGGCAGAGAGGAGGCAGCGGCAGCCCCCGCTCCGTCGCAGCCCTCCCACAGCTCCCACCCTGCTGCAATGCCCCGGCCACGGCCACGGAGCTGCCGAGCAGCCGCCAGCGAGCCAACAGCGACTCTTCTTCCCCTGTGACATACCTCTCCCTCCTCTGGGCGTACTTGGCCTGTGGGGCAGCAAAGTTTTTATCATCTCGGCACTAAGAGGTGTTTTCTTCCAGCATGGAAAGCCTCAGTCGGGAGGGTTCCTCCATTGCTGCCGGGAGCCGGCAGGAGCGGCATGCCGGCACCGCAGCCGCGGGGAGAGCCTCCTCTCCTCCCGCAGGAACAAACGTAGCAGGCAGGTGGGTTTACAAACACCACAGTACGATCTGACACGGACTCAAAACGCCGTGCTTAAGCACTCAAATAGTATTTTCTACTAGTCTGCCTTTAAATTTATGTGCCTTAATACATTGCTCTTTATGTTAACAGCGTTTCATAAGACGCATGGGGTATGTAACGTGGCCAGGTTACCGACAGAATCGTAATTTTGCTCCCAACTGCATTTTGAGTGATTAGAACAGTAACCTTCCTATCACCTTAACAGTCACACTGATATTTTATTACACATATTCCCAAACAGATTATGTTGTTAAGGTAGATTTTTTGAACTTTAACTCAAGAGGAGAAAATACAAACCCTTCACAGAAATCTGTTGCTGGAGAGCGTGGAAATTGGATGCTTTCAAACTGCATTTGGGCTCAGATGAAAATTTCAAAAGGTGAGCTTCTTCGACTCTCCAAGTCACCAGCAGCCTCCCTGCTCTCCTGCCTAGAGCCACACAGTGGAAAAACGATGTCTTTTAAACAGCACCAGATTTTCTTGATGAGGGTCAGGTACAGCCGCAGCAGCCCATTCCTCTGAAAGCAAACTGACCACAAACACATACCATGGAGTCTAATTAATATTTTAATACTCAGCAGTCAGAGATATAGAGCCCAATACGTAAACTTTCAAACCAACAGCACGTCTTTAGGTTAACACTTAAAATACCAGGGAGCATCAGAAAACATGATCATGCTCAGCTGAAATCATCAGAAGCATCTGTTTGTACTTCAGCCCTGCTTTTTGTATTTGTTTGTCCTTCGACCCTGATTTTATTCCTCATTTTTTGCATTGTTCTCTCAAATTGCTTGCTTTTGTATGAGACAGTCTCTACAGCCATGTTATCTTGATTGCCCCAGGTTCAATGTCATGTTTTAAGCCCAGGTGTTGTATAGACACTCAACGCAGATCACTGGAGTTTGGAAGTTCTCCAGGCACCTCTGCCAGTCCTGCAGCTGGGTGGACAACCCCCACCACCTGGAAGTATGTGCCCAAGTATCCTTGGAACTGCTACAAGTTGTGGGGCACTGTGGATTTTTTCAGATGTACTTCAGAGCAGTCTCAGTGCCCAGATTGTTTCTGGGCTGATGTGTAAGAGAGAAGCAAATCCTTACTCTTTGGAAAGACTGGAAAGCACTCAGGTGTCTACCTGGTCTTGCATTCTTACTGTGAACCCCTCGACTTCTTCCTGGCACTGGTCCCTGGGCTGCTTTATGCCCTGTTTGGCCAACCTCCTTGAAATCCTGCCATTCCTGCACTTCCAGTGTCTTGGCCCCCAGTAGGAGCAGAGCACAGCCATGGCTGCAGGCCAGCTGGATGCCTGCTCCCAGCTCCTCCCCACCACTCTCTGGAGGCACCAAGTGAGAGCATACATCAGGTGCACACCATGGGCACCGGCAGCTGTCGAAGGCCTGTATGTCACATAGGGTTGGCACTCAGGGTTATCATGCAGGTACTGGGGGTTCATAGATACAAGGGGGGTTACACCATGGCAAGTGAATCAGCAGGAAAGGTTTGGCCTGAGCTGACACATCACCTGAGAAGCAGCAGCAACAGGAACCCCAGGGCCACCAGCTCTGGGAAGAGCCAGACAGGCAGGAGCCTCAGTCCTTGTCCTTCACAAGGTGCAGGAAAAAAGCAAGAAAGCAAGTGGCTTCAGGGCTTTCTCACTCAAAACAGGGATATACCAATGCAACAGCACCGTATAACGAAAGCTACAATGGGGAGCTGTTGCTATGGTGAGGGAAATAATATTTAAGCACCAACTGTTTATAAATATAAAATCCCTACAAAGTTTACTAAAATTAGATTAAGAGGGCTAGGGCTGTCAGGATATTGTAAAAGACTTGAGAAATACCAGTATTTTTGGACACACAAGATCTGGGTACTCCTAAAACAACAAATGCAAGTCCAAAATGCTAAACATCAAACATGATGATCTGCCATTGTGCTTCCTGAGATTTAAAGGCACTCTCATAGCTCTGAACTCACTGTCGCAGCCTGGCAGGCCTCTCAGAGTGAAGGCGAGACCAGCATTCCCAGGGATTTATTTTTCTCTTGACACAATTGCAGTGCAGAGACCTGGGCTCCACTGCTACTCACAGCCTGCTCACTGCTGAGTGAAGTTGTTCTGAACTGCTGATGAACGTGCTGGAACCGTGACCCCGTAGTTAACATCCTGCAAACCCTAGAGTTGGGGGTGATTTGGAAATTGCTGAGCTGGGGAGCTCCTTGCAGAGCTTAGGGGGTTTTCAGGAGCTCGATGTTGCTCACATAGATGTAACAAGAAAACCACTGTGATTTCTTACAGTGCCCAGCTCCGAACATACACAACGTAAAACAGGGATATAAAAAATGAATATCCATTATAGCATCTCCAGAATCATAACCTGGCTCTTGCTGGCAGTTGTCATTTCAGCAGAGCTGCAGTTAAACTGCTAAAAATGCAGTTTAGTTGGCAAGCACTTGACAAAAGGGAAACATTCAAAGTTGCCAAAAGTAAAACATCTGACCTGTTTTGAGGGGTCAAACAGAAGCAGAGAGGAATGTGACTGTCAGAGTGCAGCCACCTTAACTGCCCTAACATCCTCTCACCCTTCCTTTTCTCTGTCCCATCCACCTTCCCAGGTCAGGATTGTGGGAAGGTGCCATCACCTGCCAGTATTTTCGCACTGGCACCACCGAGGATGGTTTTGGTTCCTGCCTGTGGCGGTGAGCCCTGGCTTAGGCAGCACACAGACGATTCCTGGCTCTGGAGAGCCAGTCCCCATGACAATATTGTTTTTGATGAGCAAAGGCCACCGGAAAACGAGGGAATGAATGCGCACCGCGATCACTACCAAGCCCAGCGGGGCCCCGTGGGGGGCTGCTGGTGTCCCAGCACCGGGGAGCGAGGAGGGTTGGAGGTACCTGCTGGCCCGCATCCAGGCCCCGGTCTGCGGGGATCCCCGTGTCCCTGCCAGCACCCAGCCTGGGGAACACTTCTCATGCGGAGAGCCCCACGGGGCCCCCCCACGCCCGCGACGGGAGGGGCTCTGCCCTCTCTGGCCGGGGGCCCTGGGGAGGTAAATAAGGAAACGGGGAGGTAAATAAAGAAAGGGGGAGTTTCCTGCTCGGCAAACCCGGGAGCCGAGCGGGCAGCGCGGCGCGGCGGCTCCGCCGGTGCCGGTGCCTGGCTCTGCGCTGCGTGCGCCCGTGCGCGCTGCCGGGCGGAGGGAAGCAGGCAGGCAGGCAAGGAGGCAGGCAGGGAAGGAGGGAGGGGAGCGGCGCAGCCCCGTCCCTTCCCTTCC
>VWZF01001535.1:266481-482751 GCA_013396755.1 Sclerurus mexicanus | reverse complement strand
GGCGGGGGCGCAGCAGCCCCGGCCCCAGAGCCGCGCGGGAGCGAGCTGTCCCCAAACTTGGGCTGCTGTCGGGCGAGGAGCTGCCGCCTGGAGCGCGTAAGTCCCCGGTGGCACAGGGAGGCCAGATGCCCTGCCCGGCCGTGTAGCCGCGCACGCCGGCGGAGCGAATGCCCCGGCGTTTGCTGTCAGACCTCAGCGCGGTCTGAGAAACCTGCCGTGAGAGCGGCAGGCTGGCGAGGAGACCTCGCAGAGCGGGGTGGAAGCACGCCATAGCATGGAGCAGTCCTACGGGAAAGCTGTGCGGCTCGAGATTTGCGGTCTGGACGCGGCCGTAGGTTGGGTACGTTGCAAAGAGCGTTTCGAGGTGATGAATGAGCGCGTTCATCCCAAAAGAGCCTTCCAGCTCCTGCCAGGGAGTGCTCTGGGAGAGAGCGAGCAGGCACCAACAGGCTGGTGGATGGCTCTGGGGAAGGTGGAGAGCACAAAAACCCCTGTATTTGATTTATTGAGGCGTTTGCATCCTCGGGAAGAGGCAGATGCAGTTCAGCAGATGAGGGATAAACAGGCACAGGTGGATGTTGCGATAAGAAAACTCTGAGACTGGCTGGGGTTGATAGTGATTAATTAACTGAAAATGTATATGCTATATGCCAATAGGAAAAAAACCCAAATTCCCTGTTGAAAGTTCTGTGATGGTTTAAGTGCTGGTCAAAGTGGACAGTAATCTTTTGGTCGTAGAGGATCTTTCAGCCCCTCTGAAATGCAGAGGGAATGGGAAGACATAAGGGATATGCCAGGGTGGCTTTGAGCACGGGAGTCCTGTGCCTTATCATTAGAAAAGTGCTCCAGGAGATGATGCACACAAGAGCAGAGCGAGCCTGGGGGCGCGAAGCATCTCCACACAGCATACAGTAAGGCACCTGGGGAAGGTGGTGGACACGAGTCCCTAGCTGGCATTTAAAGCTGTGACAGTATGGAAGCTTTAGTGCTGTATGGCTGAAGAGGAGCCAAGGCTGAAGGCTCATTCTCACCCCACCAGGATCTCGTATTGGTGGGCCTTGCTGCCGAGGCGGCTTGGGGACAGAGACCAGCCCTACTCACATGTCTGTGGTGGTACGCAGAATCAGGTAGAGCCTGCGGTGAGGGGACGGGGGGAGCTGCTCAGCACTGTTTTTTCACTGGTCTCCCTTTCCCCTGGGGAGAGGTGGGGTGCAGCCTGCCTTTGCCCAGGCTGGGTGGCCCACAGGCATGTTTGGTGTCTGCCAGGCTTTGCAGAGCCAACAGCATGACTAAGCCACTGTGACCAAGTGGGATGCTTGTGATTAAACCCTGTCAGGAGCCCGTCTTCCCTGCCTCAGTGGCCACATGTTGTTTTATGGGATAAACTGTGCCCAGAGGGAACACACTGGGCAATGGCAGGGTCTGTGCCCGTGGGTCACTGGTTGAGAGTTGTTTCACAACACAGCAACTTAATTTCTGTGCTTGGGTGGTGAGGCAGGGAGGAGTGAGGCTGCAGGAGGGAGCTGCTGGCTGGGAAGGGAGACACAGCTGGGCACTGGCTGGTGCTTGTCCCCTCGGGCAGCACTCCAACAAACCGCTCTGCCCTGGGCAAGGCATGCAGGGGTGTTGCTTGCTGAGCAGGGGACAGGGATGCAGGGTTGAGCAGGTACTGAAGTTGGTGCTGTGAATTCTCTGGATAAACTATGTACTGTGGGTCTCTGGGGATGAGGGGTTGTCTGCCGTGAGGCACATTTGGGGATATGTTGCCTGGTGAGCATGCTGCAGCAATGCCTTCTAAGTGCTGCAGTTGCACTTGTGTTAGGAGCGGGGTTTTGCCTCACAACTCCCGGCGTGGGCTTTGCCTTGTGCGGGGTGTGCTGTGTGCTCCTCTGTACAGTGCCAGTGTGCAGGCAGGTGGGCAGGCAGCCTTGCCCGTTCCCTGTGGTCATCCACCCATCTTCCTGGCGCTGAGACCCCGGCACCTCTCAGGCAATCACTGCTCACAGTTGTGTTTTCCAGCTGGTCCCAAAGTCCTGAGTCACTCTGCCGTTTCCATGGAAACAGCCGTGCTGGCGGGAATCGGTTTTGGGGATAGAGGGTGCCGGTAGCTGGACTGGCACCAGGCAGGCCCGTGGGAAGGACTGTCAAGGCGCAGGCACTCCTCCAGTGCATCGCCCTGGTGCCAGGGTTTGTGCCAAGGCTGGAGCAGGCACCTGCATTGCACAGACCCTCGCACCTTCTTCCACTCCCTTTTCCCTTCCTCCCTGCTGGGGGGAAGCACAGAGGGATTTCCCTGGCAGTGGTGAGGGAACTCAAGCTGAGCCCACCCGTACTGAGGGTACAACTTCTGGGGAGCTGTCAGGAGAGGGAGACAGCCTGGAAGGCAACCAAAAAAAGCAGGTGTTTTTGACTGCCCTGTGAGAGAGCCTTGGGTACAGTGACAATATCAGTTGTTGCAAGGGGTCTTGCCTAAAGCTGCCGTCACCCCTGAGTTGCCCAAACATGGACACCTCTGGGGAGCAGAAAGGGAACCTGCAAGAAAGGCCTGGGGCAGGAGTCAGGGCAGTTACATATGTGGAGATGCTGTGGGAGCCCCTCACAGGGATGACAGTGCTCTGAGGCTCTGCCCTGCGCAAGACCTGGCTGCTTTCGAGGGGGGAGAAGACCTGTGAGTTGCACTGACTGCTGCAGCAGCCCTGTTGAGTCCCGCCTGCCTGGCAGTGCCTGAACTCAGCTGCCAGCAAAGCCATTGGCACCGCGGCCCTGCTGCATAGCTCCAAAAGAAGATTATTCCCTTTAAACCTAGGAAGACCATCCCCAGAAGAGGAGCTCTGGGTCTCCACTGCACAGCAGCTGGCCGGCAGCATTTGCTGCTCAGCACACCGGTGACTCACAGATGCCATTCAGCTTAATTCATCACCTCCGATATTCCCTGCACTTCTGGGCTGTTTTGCTGGCTTCTCGCCTGCTCATCCTTCTCGGAGTAGTGCTGGGAGTCAGGGGAGGAGGAGGAGGAGGAAGAGGAAGGCAGGTGATTATGCATCCGCTGCTGTTGGCAGGTGCACAGGGTGGGGGAAGCTGCACTGCCTGCACCCACCCTTTCCCTTCCTCCAGGCTCAAGGCTGCGGGAAGTGGGGCAGGGGAGAGGAAAGGCTCAGCACCTTCCTCTTCCCACAGACAATGCTCTTGTCCCTGTGCCAGGCACTGGCTGGCCTCCTGCTGCATTTGGAGCCATTTGCCGGATGCTGCATATCCCTTGTGGACAGCCTGGTCCCCGTGCAGCCGCAGGCAGCTGGACAGAGATGCAGGCAGGGCACTGGAGTGCAGTCTGTCACATTGTGACCAGAGTGGGGTTAGGGTCAGGGAAGGGGCAGTGGTGACCCCAGCACAGTGCAAAAGAACCCATGTATCTTCTCGAAGGCCCCTTGCAGTGCTGAAAGGTACCACTGGCCTACCCCCACCCCACTCTTCATCTCTCATAGCCCCAGCTGCCTGGAGGGACACACTGGACTTAGCTCCCACCCTTTGGCTGCATTTGCTCATCATCTTTGGTGGAGCTGAGCTGGAGACAGGGCAGAGTGTGATTTCGGCTGGGAACACTTCTAGCACAGAAACATCTGTGAGGCCAGCATTTCGGATGACTCCCATGGTCACAGCATCCCACAGTCTAGGGCTGAGGAGCCAAAACACTACATGCCTCATACAGGGCTCTCCGATGCAGCCCCATGTGGGCACAGCCCTCACTCCAGTCTGAACTGCTGGCCCCAGGTATCAGCACCTGAGGAGGAACAGGGCAGCGATGGGAGTGTGAGCGGCTGTCCTGCTGTACATGTATGCAGGACACATCCTCCTGTGGCACACTGACTGCAGCAGCTCCTCAGCCAGCCTGCTCTGAGCCGTGCGGAGCCTGGCACCCTTCCTCCTGGGCAGGTGTTCACACGTGGCTGTGTCAGATGAACAAGGGGGAGTGTGAGTAAAAGTGATCCTCAGCTATGCCAGCAGCTCCTGGGTGCCATGTGCTTCTGCTGCCCCAAGAGCTTCCCCAGAGCACCCAGCTGCCAGTCATCGCTGCTTCTGGAGCCCAGGGCTGGACTAAGCAGGAACTGCAGCCCCTCAGGGACAAGCAGTGATGGGAGGAGGCAGGAGAGCGAGCCGTGGGGGGAAAGGAGGCTCTGTCTGGCTTTAAAGGCCACAGATGAGACATCAGGGAGGGAAGCCTTCTCCCAAAACTTGCTTCTTCCTGGCTGAGGCTCAGCAGATGGGCAGGGCACATGCCGAGGGTGTCAAGGGGCAGATGAGGCTGAAGCTGGGCTCTAGTTTAGCACCTGCTCTGCCAAGGAGGTGAATCAATGCTCCATTTCTTCCCCTCTACAGCTTGAGGCTTGTGAAGGGGAATAGAACCTGAAATGCTTGCAGCCAGTGATCAGGTGGGACTAAGGAGGCATCTGGTCTCTGGTTTGCCTTTTTTGGGGAGCCAGCAGCAGCTTTCTGCTAAAATGTGGACAATCTGAGTTGCATCTGCTCCAGAATCCATCAGCAGTGAAGCAAATAGTATAATTTGAGGTTGTGTCTGAGGGATGCAGTGTAGTTGGCCATCACTAGAGAGCAGGAAAGCATTCCCACTGCAGCTTTCACCTAGCCAGCCTGCAGAAGCCAGCTGGATCAGGAGATACTAGCAGGGACCCTTCTGTCCTGTCCTGACTTAGCAGACCTGGAAAAACACTTTATCCAAGGGATAAAATATCGCATGTGGACACTGGGGCCAGGTTTCTCTGCTGCAGGGTGGGTAACCCCAATCCAGCAGCAGCAATAGGCAAGCATCTGCGACTTTGGTCCCCCAGCCACGTGCCATAATCCTTGGTAGGCAGCAGTTCAGGAAAAAGCAACCTGTATTTAAAGCATCCTTGTGGGTCTAAAGCACAGCTCTTAGTGCACAGACACAGGGAGAGCTGGCGGGGAGTTGCCTGCAGCAGCTGTGCCAGACCCCCAGTCCTGGAGTCCTGCTCTAAACCCCTGCTTCCAGTGAGAGGTCTCTGGAGCTGGTAGTTCTTGAAGCCTCCTGCCTGCACAAAGCAGCTAGGGCAATTAGTAAATAATAAAAATATTAATTAAAAAAGTTCAGTAAGGAGATTCTTGATTCACCTGCAGACCTGAGCTGCCCTTCTGGTATCCCTTTCTGGGTGACAGGGTCTCTCTGGGGAGTGGGACACACTGAGGATATGGGAACAACACACTGTGCCAGCTGCCATGGGCTCTGCAGGGAACACATACAAAGAGCATTGCACCATCTCAAGCCCATCAGGCATTTCAGTGTGCTCTGGGCTTGAACAGGCCTCACGTGCTCAAATCCATCGCTGGCCCCTTGGTCTTCCTCGGAGACCTTGTCCAGGCAGGGACAGCAGTGGCTCTGACAGTCCCACCCACAGTGGTGGGTGTGCTGGGTTGGAGCAGGGGACCAAGTGCTCACCACAAGCTTGGGGCCAGCACATTGTTCTCCCTGGGGACACACAGTGGGGAAGCAGACGCAATGGTGGTGATGATTCAGTGGGAAGGAAGGGCTCTGCTGGGTGGGGAGCAGAGATACTTGAGGCTGTCCCCTTGGTTTGCCTGAGGTGGGTGGAAAGGGGACTGCAGAGGTACATGCGCAGGTGAATGTACCACACTGGGAGGGGGGACATGGAAGTGGGCGAAAGAAAGGTGGGTTCAGGGGAGCTTCAAAGCCATTGCTAATACTGAGGTGTCTCCCACACACAGGTGTTTTAGCTTGTCTGGGGTTTCTGGAACACGTTTGCTATCTTCTGCCTCCCAGTCCCACTGACCCTGGGGAGTATGTGGATGTAAACCCTGTGCTTTGGAGGGCAGCAGGGCAGTCTATGAACATTATTTGGCTAGTGGACAGGGGGGAATGTGAAGGACCACCATTTACATCCCTTTCCAGCAATGCAGTAGCTCCCCAGGCATGACAGGGGTACTCCTTACCTCATGGTCCCTGAGCACCCCATCCAAGTGTCCTGCTCAGTTTCTCCTACCTTTGCCCACATGTGGGCAGCAGCAAGGCAGGGATTAGCACTGCTGAAGTTAACCTGTGCAGCTACAGCCCCACTCCTCCCTGCACACACCCCTGGTGCCAAGGCCTTCTGCTGATGCATTGTTTGCAATAGAAGATGGCAGGTATGCAGTTTCTCCTGCTTCCTCCTTTGTAGTATTGCTTTCCCTTTCTGGTGCTCAGAAGAGGAGGGGACCTGAATCCCAGACTGGAACGGGATCTTACCAGCCCCATGAGATCAGTGCTGGGGGCACATTGGGCTGGCAGCTGGGGCGCAGCTCTGGCTGCCACTCATCCCCAGAGGCTGACAGACTGAGCTCCCTGGCTTTTGGACCTCTAAGCAGAGGGGTTTGTGGCTCCAAGAGAGACATTGCCGCTCTCCCCAGCAGGAGATTGTTGGCCTGAATGTGCCATCCTTGTTGTGACAGCTGGACAGAAAGGATGGAGAGAAGAAAGCACCATCCCCTGCCCTTTCCCTGCTACAGCTCCTGCACTTGGGTGTCAAAGGCACTGGCTGATAGGGTGACAAGTGACTTACAAGGCAGCTGGGGAGGACGGTTTGCAGCAGCTGGATGGAGACACACAGACAGAGTCACCACCAGGCTCTGACATCCCCTTGCCTGGGTTGCAGTGTGTGGGGTGAGCCCTGGGGCACAGGATTTGTGTACACCCCCAGCCTGTAAGGAAGAGGGCTGAAGTCCTGGCTGGACATGTATTGCCAGGACTGCTAGCCTCTGCCTGGTCTTTCTCTTGTCTGAAACAGGGCTCTGCAGGGTGTGACTGGTGTTGACATGGTTATGACTGATGGACATACATTGGGAGGGTGTTTATTTGTACCCCCAGCAGTTGGATACTTGGCAGTCCATGCTCAACCCGTGACTTCTCTGTTGGGTTGCAGACACCAAGACAACCTGTGAAGAAGCTCCATGAAGGTGACCAGCCATGCAATGTTCCTGGAAGGCTGTCCTCCTACTAGCCTTGGCATCCATTGCGATTCAGTACACAGCAATCCGGACCTTCACTGCCAAGTCCTTCCACAGCTGTCCCATCCCTAACCCTGTGAACTGCAGCCTGAGCCAGGACACTGATGTGGCTGACAGGCTGTGCGATGAGAGCCCCACTTTCTCATATAATCTCTCCAGGAAGACGCATGTTCTCATCCTTGCCACCACCCGCAGCGGCTCCTCATTTGTCGGGCAGCTGTTTAACCAGCACTTTGATGTCTTCTATTTATTTGAGCCCCTCTACCACGTCCAGTACACCCTGATCCCAAAGCTGACGCAGAGCAAGAGTACAACAGACAGGCGGGTCATGCTGGGGGCCAGCCGCGACCTGCTGAGGAGCCTGTATGACTGCGACCTCTACTTCTTGGAGAACTACATCAAGCCCCAGCCTGTCAACCACACCACCGACCGCCTCTTCCGCAGGGGAGCCAGCAAGGCCCTGTGCTCACCGCCTGTCTGTGAGTCCCTGGGAGCTGTGGATCTCCACTTGGAGGAGGGAGACTGCGTGAAGAAGTGTGGGACCTTGAACCTGACTCTGGCCACTGAGTCCTGTAGAGAGCATGGGCATGTGGCCATCAAAACCGTGCGGGTGCCTGAGGTCAGTGATCTCCGGGCCCTGGTGGAGGACCCACGGCTGAACTTGAAGGTCATCCAGCTAGTGAGGGACCCCCGGGGGATCCTGGCATCCCGGAGTGAAACCTTCCGGGACACCTACAGGCTGTGGAGGATCTGGGATGGCACTGGCAGGAAACCATACAACCTGGACGTGACCCAGCTCACCACAGTGTGCGAGGACTTCTGGAACTCTGTGTCCACTGGCCTGAACCGGCCACCATGGCTCAAGGGCAAGTACATGCTCGTGCGGTACGAAGACCTGGCCAGGAACCCCATGAAAAAGACCGAGGAGATCTATGATTTCCTGGGCATCCCCATGGACAGCAACGTCGAGCGCTGGATACAGAACAACACCCGAGGAGACAGGTCCTCCTCGAAGCACAAGTATGGGACGGTGCGCAACTCAGCGGCAACAGCGGAGAAGTGGCGGTTCCGTCTGTCCTACGAGATCGTGGCGTTCACCCAGCACGCCTGCCAGCAGGTGCTGGCACAGCTTGGCTACAAAACTGCTGGCTCTGAGGAGGAGCTGAAGAACCTCTCCATCAGCCTGGTGGAGGAGAGAGACTTCCTGCCCTTCTCCTAAGACAGCCCCAAGGGGCCCGGTTTTGATGCGGACTGTTTCTAACTGATGCCTTATTTTATTTTCATTTGTTTTGTTTCCCCCTCTTTCTCTCTCTCATCTTTTTCTCTCCAAGATTTGCACTAAACCTTGAGCAGGAATCTCTGCAGCTGAGTCCAGGGGAAGTGACTGCTGCCCCTCAATACATTTTGGATTCCAAGAGGAGTTGGTCTCTCCAAGCAAGAGCTAGAACTGTGGACGGGTAACAATGTTTACAAAACACACAAAATGTATAAAGCAACCTTCAAGCTTTCCAAATCGAAGGGTATATGGGGTACTGTACTTTTGCACTGTTTACTTTTACAATGTAAGAGGTAAATATAATTTATGAATGGTGTCATCCCCTCCAGAATAACTCCCCTTGCCCCCCAGTGAGCAGGTTAGACTGGAAGCTGAAAGTGGAACAACCTCCTCATTTTCGATCTTGGTGTGACATGTCTGTCTGTTTAAGTCCTATTATTGGGCTGGGCAGTTGGTTTGCTGCTCTTACATGGTTGTTTGGTAACACCTGTGATATTTCTTTGTGCCAAAAACCCACAAAAGAAAAAAGGGAAAAAAGTGATTGGGTGGTTTGGTAAAAACCCAACACATTTAATGCTTTATTTCTGTGTTTTCTGTAAATAAAAGTGCAATAAAACTGACTTGGGGGTGAACTTCAAATGAAAGATCTCAGTGAGCAAACTAGGGTGGATGAACCAGCAGGTAAAGAGCATCTCTTGGTTTGCCTTGCAAGACTGGCAGTGGGTGGGAGCAAGGCTGGGGGAGCACCCCCAGGGTGGAAGGGAGCTGCAGCCACCTCCTTGGGCATGCACACATTTGCATCTGAGGTGTGTCAAAATGCAAGCACTTAAGCCAGAAGCAAGAACCTGTGGTTACTTGATGACCTGAAAGCTTGTTGAGCTGCATGGGAGCATGGGACTTGTTGAAGTGCCCAGCACCAGAGTGCTAATGGCACCAACACAGTGAACCAGCCCCATCAGGCTGCCCCTTCACTACATATGACACTGCTGAGGCCAGTGCTGGCGTGCCTTACCCCAGAGGACCAGGGAAAAGTGCTCCAGTGCAGGTCATGAAACTGGCAGAATGAATATGCACGAAAAAGGTGATGTTGGCAATGCACATGTATTCCTTCAGGCCTGCTGCCTGCAGAGGCAGGGCCCTGCATGCAAGACACCTGGGCCTGTGGGCTGAGCAGGTCAGCAAGCTGGTGGACAGGGGAGCCAGGCATACAGGGCAGGAGCACTGAGAACTTGACACAAGACATTACTGGTCTGCTTGATCCCTGCCTGCTGAACAGCTGTCCTACTCCTCTGACCCAGCTGGGAAAGTGTGCCAAACAGCTCAGCCCTTGAGACATGTCCCACAGACCACGAGCAGCTGCAGATAGGAAGCCAGCAGGGCCAGTCCCCAGGGCACAGAGGACAACAGTGCCTCAACAGTTTCACGGTTGTTGCTCCTAGAGCCAGGCACAGCAGGGACCCACAGAGAGATGAAACCGCAGCTTGTCCTATCTACCCACAGCTGCACATTCCCAGCATTGGACCCACTCCTCGCCCAGGGGTGTTTGAGCCACCCACAGTTCACCTACCTGGGCAGTTCTCCTCTCCAAAGGTCTCTTCCAAGGTCTGCTGCCCAGCAGCTTTCAGCCCTCTCTTACCTGGGAGAAGGTGAGATCAGGTGCTGCAGTTGCACACAGGGAGCTGGGACATGCTGTCTGCACCCCTGCTGCCTGAGTAAGACAGGGCAAAGCTCTAACTATAGGTGATTTTGCAGCACCCTTTTGCCACTTTTAAGACCTCTGGAGGGGCAGCATTAGTGGTATTTTGCAGCCTGGTTTAACATGGCAAACTACCTTCAGCTGGGCTGCAGGGAATGTGAGCAGCTGTGATATACCTGATGGCGTTTCCTCAGGGCTCACAGCTAGAGCACACGTAATTCATTTGTGCTGTCCAAAAGGCGACACTGCTGGCTCCAGCTCTGTGAGGTGGGATGGAGTGGGGACAGTGTGCACATGCTGTGCGATGGGCACTTCCCTCATCTGCCTACCCACAGTGGGCATAGAGACCACGTCCCCAAGTGTCTTCCCTCTCACTGCCAAACCTGCTCCTGCCACCAGCTCAGTGCCTCCCAAGTCACACCGGTTGGCTGTGCCTGCAAGAGAGGACAGAGGAATGGGGCAGGGGGCAGAGGTGGCTGCAGCCAGCCCCATCAGCATGCTGCTCTTACCAAGCAGCTGGCAGCAAAGCATCAACCAAATAAATGGCTTGATTACCCCGTTATTAGTTACTAAATTAATCCTTTTGTCAGCACTTAACAAGTGCTGAGCTGTTGGTTCCTGGCCTTGACCCAGTAAAAGGGACACCCTGTCTTGTGCCCTATCCAGCACTGCCTGGCTGCTGAGCTGCAGTCCTCCCTGCAGGAGGGCTGTGTGTTCCCAGGAGCATTGGGTGGCTCTGCCCTGGGTTAAGTGCCCACGGAGCAGGTGAGGTGGCTGATGTAGCTGGCTGTGCCCCCCAGCACCCGCACTGCCTGCCAGCCAGCAAACAATGCCGAGGTTCTGGCTGCCCCATGGATGATTCCTGCAGCCCTGGGGAAGGATGTCAAGCTGCCTTCTCCTGCAGAAAGAGCAGGATGCTGCGAGGAGAATTTGCTTCCTCAGCTGGGAAAAATGGCAGTGCAAACCTGCCTGAAGGAGTGGCCATAGAGGCAAAATTTCCTCTCTTGGCTGCTGAGATCCCATTTTCAGGGCTAGGTCAGCTGTCTCCAGCCTGAATGCCCTCTTATGAACTGGTCTCTAAAGCAACACAAGAAATTGAGTTTAGAAGTCTTATCCAAACTGTTCTTACCATTCCAATCAGGAAAGGCGCCTGCAGCAAAATGGCTTTTGAACCGCGGTTGAAAGCTATGTCCTAGTTTAAGCAGGGATGGAGGTTCAGCCTTGCTTGGTGCCTCATGTAGAGCCCTTAGGGGAGAGATCTAATTTCCCAAGGAATCTCTAACATCTTTCTTCAACTGTGCTTCCTCTCCTCATTTCCCTCCACTGGAAACAAGAGCAAGTGTAATCAAGGTTTTTATTCTCAAATTTTACTGTAATTAAAGTACAGAGATGCAGAATATTCCCAGAAACACACTGCAAAACAAACCAAGCAAACAAATTCAGTAGGAAACCAATTACAGACAATGAAATGATAAAGAACAAAAGTGTTCTCTGGAGCCCAGCACTGTGCACAGGACCACGTGGCCGCAGTGACGGTTTTGGGTTGCCAAAGGGCTCCTCGGCTCCTCGCAGAGTTGGGCCCTGGCATCTGTCCCAGCAGCTCTGCGGCTCTCTCTAGCCATCTTCATATTCCCACTCATGCTGTTGTTTTTACAAGGATGACTTTGCAATGGAGACACGGAAATGACCCACCCACAGGAATGAGAGCCAATGAGAGAACCCAGAGGAAAAGAAGTGGGTTAAGATTTTCCACACACAAAACAAAAGGGGACAGAGAGGGGTGAAAGACATGCACTTCTCTCCCAGCTAGGGGAGCTGTGGGGGCAGAGTCACCCCCTGCCCTTCCAGACGGTGTGAGTGGATATTTAATTAAGGTCTCAGCAAAAATTTTGGGGAGCTCTATCCAGGGGCAAGACAGAAAGCTAAGGGAGGGATAAAAAAGAAAGTGAAGAATAATGAGATTAAAGAAAGGGAAAAGGGAAAACAGGATGTGACTGTGGGTCTCTTCAACCAGGAAAGCCTGAAGAGGGCAGGTGGTAAGAAGGGAGTTGGTCTCATGCTTTGATGATCCATTGAATACATTGTTCTATCTAAATGAAAATTCCTAGAAATCATCATTGCTATGGAAGAAGGGCACAAGCCAAGCATGGACCATTACCACACACCAAAACCCACATTCATCCCCTTCCTTTTCTGCGCTCTTCCCTAGGACAAATTCCATTGTGTTCATCCTCTGATTCAAAGCCTGTCATAAAAAACAAAGTCCTTCCACACTCCCCCTTTCTCTTGCTTCCCCACTCCTCAGCTCCTCCTCTCATCACTCCCTCCCCATCTTCTGTGTACTAACTCCCATCAGTCCTTCCCTCCACCTCAACACTGCCCTCTCCTATTTTGTACCAAGCCCCCCCCCACCTAGTAGCCACAGGATTTATGCACAACATAGTTCCTGCCCTTATTACCATGAAGGGATGGTGGGAGAAGGGCTGCACTGGTGGCTGAAGTCTCTGTAGTGGGGAAGGAGGAACTATGGGACATGCAACAAGAGCTAAGAGCTTCCCCCTCCAATCCAGGTCCCACTGTCCTGCAACCAAAGCTGTCAGGAGGCATCTTTGCTTTTTGACTGGGAAGACTGATCCTGTTTTTCTTCTGCTCTGGCACTGATGGTGCCCAGAAAAGGAGGCTGAGGCTAAGTCACCGCGATGAACCAAGCAGGCCTAGCACATTAACAGAGACAGACTTCCCAGAAGCCTTTGGATCCTTGGAGAGTTACATATTGCTGAATGCCTGTTAACCAGTGTGAGGCCTTGGTTTTGGAGTAGATTTAATCTTCCACCTACCCCTGCCTGCTGATTTGAGTTCTTTTGCTATTTATGGTCCATGAGTTCTCTGTTAGCTGTAAGAACAGCGGTTTAAGCTGTCAATTCCTGTCTCGAGCTCATCTCCCCTTCTTCAGGCCATCCTGCAAGGAAACGGAAGTTCCAGACAAATGGTAAGCTTTACTCCATTTACTGCAAGGGCACAGAGAGGAGAAGAAATAAAAAGATGGGAAACCCTCAGGGCCTCTGTGGCCTTCCTTAATGCACCTTTATCCCATTTTCCATGCCTGCTCTGCACACACAGTGCCTGCAGACAACAGCTTGCAAAGGATGTCCTGCGTCCCCCAGCAAGAGCCTGTGTCAAACACTGGCATGCCAAAAGCATGATGAACATCCCATCACCTGCCCGGGGTGGCTGGTGAAGCTCCTTAGATACTATCTTCTCCTGTCCAAGACCTGGGAGAAGCATTTAGGAAGATGACTGTCTTCTGTTCCAATTGGTCAGAAACTATCTTTCTAAGCGAGTTAGTGACAGCACAGCTAGTTGCGCACAAGCAGCTTTTAGCTTTGGGGCTAAAGCTCACTTCAGGAGCACTCTGTGATCTGGAATAAGAGATGAGATGTGCTCAGGGAGAGCAGTGAGCAGAGATCCATGCAGTGCAAACTGTCCTGCTTTGCAGGGCTTTTGAGACAAAGGGAGAACAGACAAGACTTCTTCTGGCCTTGCCAACTGCCACGAGCATCCCAGCAAAGTACAGGTACACATCAAGGCCTCATCTTTCTGTGAAGCCTCTGCCTTCAGAGACAAAACCGACATGTCTGGGTCAACTTGGCCTTCACCAGAACAAAAGAGACAAAGCGAGGAAATGCACACACATACCAAATGCTGTTTCCTCTTCAGAAAGAAAGATGTAGGTTAAACCTCTCTCATGCTATCAAGAGTAACACACTGTGGAGATCAGCAGCTTCTTGCCACTGCAAAAAGCAGTGACTACCTAGCAAAGGGTATGGAGAGAGACTAACACCAGCATGACTAGCACAGGGACACAGTGACATACGTCCTAAAATGTGGGTTTAATAAAGGCCAGAATAAAAACTGTGTCACAAGTCCAAGAACATTCAGCAAAAATGGTGGGGGGGTGGGTATGTCTGCTGTACTTAAATATTCCCTGATAGTTAAGTCCTAAGCACAAGAGAGCAGGCAGGAAGTGTGACAACCTCCAAGGGGAAATGAAGATCAAGAAAGTTGGCTTCAATGTCCAAAAGATAGGTCAGAAAGAAAACAAACAGCACAGATGGGAGAAAGGGGATTTTCCACATTCCTTTGGTTTCAATAAACTACACTCTTGGGCAACAGAGGGCAAAACATCCTCTAAAACATGATTTTTATTTTGACCAGGACCCTATATAAAAACTATATGCTGGAAGTGCTGAAGATGACTATGTAAACTCCTCCACAGCAGCGGCACAGTTTTGTTTACCTGGCTGAAGACATGCCTGTGGACGAATAGATACACACACGCTAACACAGACACGTATCTATAAAATACAGCACAAGCACTGCTTCACTTGCCTATGCATTCAACACCTAGGACCTCGGCAAATCACCTGCCAAAGCCAGGAGCAGCAGAGTTAATGGTGGAGCCTGTGGCTTTCCTCATCCCAAGCATTACAGGGGACTTTGTAGGGAGGGAGTGCATGTTTGTGTTTGTGTGTGTGAGTGTGTGTGTGCATATGTGTGCAATGCCACATGACCCCTTGAGTGTTACGGGCCAAGCTGAGGATGGATGCAGGTGTCCTGGGTTTCTGCAGCACTACGAGTATGGGTGGGCTATTTAGTGCAACACGGTCATTTAGAGGAGCTGGGCCGGGGCCCCAGGAGCAGCAGGCAGAGGAGGAGCTGCTGGTGCCCTATGCAGGCTGGCTGCTGTTGGAGCACATTCAGCCCCTTGGGAAGTGTTCTCCAACATGGTGCAGCCCACTCACACCCAGGCCACCACTCCCGGGGTGCTGAGTCATGAGAAATGCTCTTGCCTCCCCTCTTTCCCTGCAGCAGAATTTGGATGGCATTTGCAAACACACTTGTTCCTGGTTGCTGTGGATGTCTGTGGAGTATGAGTGTGGCCAAGAGACAAAATGCCTCTGTTGCAGATAGGGATATTGCAAGGACTTCAAGGGTCAAACAAAAGGTCTAGTTTCTCTCTAGAGCATCTCTGCCTGTGCTGCAATATCAGAGAGGCCTGGCAAGTGCCACTGTCAGCTCCTTCCCCAAATGAGAACATACAGCAGCTCATTCTCCTCCCTCTCATCAAGAAAATCTGTGCAGAAGTTGATGGCCTGGGACATACCATACTCCAGTGTGGCATCATCCTTGTAGCTGCTCTGCTGAGCTTGAGGGTTCCTTCTCTGAAGGGTGCAGTTCAGCCAAGGAGTAAGTGATTGAGAGAAGCTTGTGGGATGGGCCCTGCAAAGAAAAGGTAAGAGGTGCAGGGCAGGAGGGAGGCTTCCCCCTCTTCACAGTATCTCTTTTTTTGTGTCAATGGGACTTTCTTCTACAGTTCTCTGCCAGGCACACCTCCCAAACACACCTCCCAGAGCAAAGGGAGGGTGTGTTTCAGAGGCTGTCTTCCCAGCTGAAGTTGAATTTTACTATACAACCCACACTTCAAGCCAGGTATAGTTTCTCTCTCTACCCTACTACTCCCCCCACCTCCAGGCAGATGGAGCCTGACACCCTCTCCCACTCCTCCATGCTTATGAGAGCAAGAAGGGAGGAAGGAAACTACAAGACAGAGACAACCGTGCCTTTAAAGCCCTCAGAGTAAAGACGGTTCTCAGTAGGTGATGGGAGTGAAAGGCATTGACAGTGGCTCTGTAAGCTCTGAGCCAGGCAGGCGGTGCTGAGCAGGCTGCAGCCGGAGTCTGCTCGGGTGCTTGACCCTCCCTGAAGCGGCTGGTTCCAACTCAAAGAGGTGCTGTGTAGGGGAAGAGTATGGGCAAGTTGACCTTTTGGAAGGGAGCTGTGACAGGGATTAGTCAGCCTTGTCCTTCTTCTTTGCAGTGAAAGGGACTTTGCTGGCGACTGCACTGCCCACAGCTCCGACGCCTCCGGTCACTGCTGAGACACTGCCCTTCACCAGTCCAACGCCAGCAGCGGGGACACTGGTCACAGCTGTTTTGGTGAGCTCCAGACTCTTGCTGCCCACCCAGGCAACTCCTCCCAGCGTGGCCCCCACAGCTCCCCGGGTGATACTGAACAGGCCACCTGTCACTCTCCAGATCACTCCTGCCTGCTGCTGCGGGTGGTCCTTGCTGGCATCTGTTGGGAGAGAGAGAAAAGGAAAGTCAGAGGTGTTCACATTGGAGACCTTCTCCCTGGGCACCTCCTTCAGCCCATGAGGGTTGTCAGCTTTGGCACATGCTCCTGTATGCACAGCGCCTTGCCTTGCAGCCCCAGACCTCTTGGTGCCTGAAGAAGGAACCAAAGCGATCACAGGCCTACAGCATGGCAGGAAAAGATGTTGGGATGGTAGGAGTGGGGAGCAAAATTGCCCATGTGATAGAGAAGGGAAGAAGGCAGGTCAGTTACAACCTCAAACTTGTAAGCCTTAGTGCTGCAACGCAAAGCAAATCCCACTTTACAAGAGTTGTAAAGCCCCTCCCTTGCATGCTGGCTAATGCCAGTAAATCACAAAGACTAATGCTAGCACAGGGGGCATGAACTGCAGACAGCAAAGGCTGACGTTTGTGTGGCCTGCAGGTCCTCAGAAGCGTCTGTTTGGAGGCAGGTCTGCACTCACGTCAGGTATGGGACTGAGGCACAGGGCAGACCTATCTGTGAGAACTGTAATTGAGTGAGCAGAGATAGCAAACTGCAGTAAAGATACAGTGACACAAACATCACCTTGGGTTGTACAAGCCCTCCGGAGATCTCAGCTCAGTATTTAATAGTGTTAAGACAGTGCTTAAGTTACTACACGGTGTCACTGCTGGTTTACCTGTGCCAGCTGGATCAAGGCCAGTATGATATACCCACCCAAGCTGCCATCACACCTGCCCACAACACTGCAGACATAATGTTCACAGCTCACCACTTTTTGGGAAAGGGTTCACTCTGAACTGCTACTCACGGGATTCAAAACTGACAGCTCTCCTGCTGGCCTCCACACAATCCTCTCCCTTTGCATCAGCTAACAATGCAGTGTGCAGGCACCAACAAAGGAGCTGCTCTTTTCATGGGGCGAGATATTTTGTATACTCTGACTTCTGATTCACTGCCAGTTCCGTACATGAGATGAGTTACTAATAATTGCAAAAATAAAATAAAGCAATCCCAGCAAGAAAAAAGCAGGTGCCAGCTGGGAATACAGGAACCCTGGAACAGCAACAGCCCTTCTAACCCATTACTAACTCAGAAGAGTGGTTGCCCAGCGCTGATGCAGCAGGAGGGCTCTAGCTCCCTGCTAAATGCACACCTCATTTCCTGAGAAGTCGGGAAATGACAGGGATGGAAAGGACTTTCTGAAAGTCTGCACAAAACCATGGTGCAGCCATGCCTCTGCAGAGCCCTGGACAGGGGCTATGTCAGCACCAGCCACTGTTTCAGAGCAGAGCACGGCAGAGGTTCTGCCAGCATTCCAAGGAAGGAGCCAGTCTGCACTGCACAGTCCTGTGCACACCCATCCCATGGGCATATGCAAGGACAGGCCTGGCATCTGCCCTTGGGGCCAAAGAGGGAGACAGCCCAAGTGCAGCATCCCAGTTCAGCTGCCTGCCCAGACAGGACTGTGCGAAGGGATGTACCACTAACCTAAGCAGGTGGGCAAGATTAATACAGCTAATGGAAGGTAGCCAAGTGCTGCTGCCTGAATGCACCTTCTCTTTTGAGATCTGAGCCCTTCTACTGCACTCTCACACACTCTTAGCTTTCACCCACACCTTTCTCTAAAGCTCCCCTGTCCCCAAGAAGAAAACGCCACTGTTTATCCAGCCTGGCATCAGCTTCTTTCTTTGATCCTTAATAATATTCCAGGAAGCAAAATCCTCTACCTGGAAAACCTGCTTTATATCTCCACCCACTTTCATTTCCACACAGATTAGAGCCAGCACCGATGTAGGTAATGGATTTCCTTTGCCAGCAAGCAAAGACCTTGGGAGTTCCAGGAGGCTGGCCCAGCGTCTCATCAAGTTGCAGGGCCTTCACAAGCTACACACCCCGGTTGATGGAGATGTCAGACCTAGTCAGTGTAAACAAACATCTTCCTCTTTGTGTTACTAACTTGTCTCATGCCGTGTCTTCACCGCATCTGCTATTTAGTGTACTTCTGCCAAGCTATCCTGTGAATCCTTTGGAGCAGAGACTATCTTCCTGTTGTCCACATGTCACGCAACACAGTAGGGTCTCTAAGTGCGGCTGGAAAACAGCATTTTTTTCTCTCCTTTTTTTTTTTAAGAACAAACCAACCAGAAATCTGACAGAAAACACTCAGCAGCAGCAGGGCATGGATTTTTATCCTTGAAAGCACCAGCTGCCTGGGGTGCTGGATGCACACAGCTGAAGGGACAACCTGACCTTGCCAAACGCATCAGAGCCACTGCCTGTGCTACAAGCACTGGGACAGATGGGAGGCCAGCTACTCACACTGCATATCTGTGGGAAACGGGGATTTTCCAGGCCTCTGAGGAAACAAATTCAAATTCAAATTTCTAACTTTCAAGTACTTAACATGGAAATTTAAGTAAGGTGATGAGATTCCTTTGACTCAATTTCTAGCCAGGGAAGAGAAGAGGGCTTCTTCAGAGAAGGCAACGTAGCCTAACAGACTAAGCACGAGCCTGAATCAGCTGGTGTGATGATTCTTTCCTAGTTATTTTTCTCCTGGATTCTTCTCAAATCCTGCAGTTTGGAGTATTCTCAGATTCATACATTTTCTCTTGAGCTTCTCCCAGTCTGTACAGAGCTCTCCATTGGGCATCCCTCAGGACGGTGTCTGTGAGGAATCTGGGGTTCACCAGCTCTGATGACTTGGAATAAGCCTTAAATTGCACATCTATCTGATAACCTGGACAGCAAAAGGAAGTTTGAGAGGGGCCAGTAGAGAGTTTCTAGTGTACACTTCTACACAGTATACAACATATTGCCTACCTCTTCCTCAACAGTTTCTCAGAGTGGTTTTTTTTCTCCTCTCCCTCGATGTTAATGAGACCCATTGGCTCCATTTCCAGTTCAGTTGCCAGCCCCCAGTTGCTGCACAGAGCTTATCCAGTACAGTGGTTTCTATGTTTTGTCTTCAGACTGAGGGAAGGAAGAACTGAGGGATGCAGAAATCCATGCAACTGTAAAGCAGGACTCAGTGAAAACCAGAGTGGTTCTCCAAACAAACACCATCCTCCAAGGATGGCAGGTCTTGTGTTCCCCTGCTCCCCTGTCCAAGGAAGCAGGATTCTTTGTGTTCCAAGACCTGCTATGCAGAAGCTCTGGGCACTAAACACCTCCTGGCATGCCAGGCTGCAGAACCAAGACCTTTCTCAAAGCAGGTATAATCTTCCTGGCTCTCCCCAGGTAAAACTGCATCAGAGGCTACCTGGAACCCATCTGTAGCAGGATTTAGGCCTCTGGAGCTTCCCAGCTATCTGAACAACACTACTCACTTGGATGGCATGTGAATGCCTGCAGGTGGACAGCCCAGGGACCAGAGAGAAGGTGCAACTGCAGAAGAGATTGAGGAAGGATGTTATTCTGCCAGCTAAGAGCCAAAACACATTGAAGAAAGAATCAGGAAATACTAATGAAGACAGGCAAGGACAAAGGCTCTTTCTGATTAAGCTAGGCAGAGACAATGAAGCTGCAGTGCGCTGGAGCACCAGCGTTTGCATGCTGCCTGCACCTCGTCTATAGTCTCACTCAGGATCCTTAAAACTCCACAGAGAGGAGGGAGGAGGGGTGGAGAATCTGGCCCTATGAGATTGGGAGGCTCTTTCAGAAGCATTCTAACAGTTCCAACACATAACAAAAGATGTACCATAAAAAACCAAACACGTAAAAAAACGCCTACAAACAAACATACATACAAAAATCCAAACCAAACCCCAAACATGCTCAGGTTTGAATAGATTTGAACAGAGAAAGAGAAATCCCTGGTGACCCCCACAAGGGGCCGCATCCTAACCTGGCAAGCTGAAATAGGTCATAATTGTTCTACATTCCAGGTGATGTGTTGAAAGCTCTCTAGCCTTTCCTGGTTAGTTTATCTTCAGGATTGCAATAAACCCCACAGTAAGCTGTCATATAAGGTAAGCATCAGATTTACAGTGCAAATTAGTCTCTCAGACAATGGAGTGAGCTAAGCATTTTGTTGGCACAGAGGAGTCCAGATTAAGAGTGAGACAGACAGCAGAGATGAAGTACACAAAATAATCGGAGAGACAGACACACAGCCTGAGCAGGGGAACAATTCTGTTCCCTGGAGCTGGCTGCAGCCCATGCTGCTCACGAAAGCTCTTCACAATCTGCAGAGCCCTTTTTCCTTTCCATCAATGACCTGGCATTTTCAAGGGTTTCTTCAGCTTCACTTCACCCCATGTCATCTTAGAACAGAAGAAGTAGGAGAAAAGAGTTGCATAAAAAGCTCTCCTGTATGAATGCCAGCTCTCTGGGCTGCGTTCAGCACCCCACACAACAGGCTCTCCTCCTTGGCCACTGACCTCTGCATTCCCCACTGGCTTCTCTAAGGAGCAGAGGTCCTGCCCACTGGGGCTCCACACAAACCTGGGTCTTCTCATCTGATCCTGACAGCATCTATGACTTGGTGCAGAATCAAAATCGGTAATTAATAACAGATACAACTTTCAAAGCTTCCACGGCACTCCTCAGGTCTTTGCACTGCATTCATTCAGTGAGACAAAATGAGAGCCTGTGCTGGTGCCCAGTAGAAAAGGCACAGACACTACTCTTTCCCTCAGACCCTGTCAGCAGGTGATAGGACAGGCAGGGTGAACTCTTTACATTAAGAAGGACTTGTACAAGTTGCTCCATTCTACTAATTTATAAAAACAGCCCCAAGCCAGGGAAGCATTGTCAGGGAGCAGTACTGGTTTTGCATCTTTCCCTTCCTGCTGGGCCCCAGGCAAAAGAGCTGGGCTGGCTCAGAGACCAAAATGTAAACAGACAATGTCATCAGTCTGTCCCTCAGCAGAAGTGAGAGGAAGGGGTGAGGTCACTAGTTCAAGGCTAAATTACTCCTCTGGCAGCTATTAAATGGCCACTGGTGGATTTAGGCAGGTTCCTCCACCTAGAAAAATGTTTGGTCTGGAGGAACAAGCAAGGGGTGGAGGGTCAGCTACTCACAGTTTAGTCCCAGCTTTGCCCAGCTCTTTTTTAAGCAACACTGAGCAAATCGTTCTGACCTTTATTGCCTCTGCATCACTGTGATTGAGAATGTGTGATTTTCTAAAAGCCTTGGTTGTTGAGTAGCAAACAGACGTGTATGGAAGAGAAGTTTCCAGTCCTGATGTTTCTTGGGGAAAACCTGGAAGTTTGATTCAAGTGCACTCTAAATGCTCTTAGAACTCCAAGTGGATTATTGTTATTTTTAATCTTGTGACTTTTCCAAGCCTACCTCAATTTGAAATGCATGGGAGTGGCACTGATGCTTCTCTTCCCCTTCTGTAAAGCAAAGCTGAAGTTAATGATCCCTATTTCCTTGTATTGCTGTGCTGTCATGAAGGTTAATTAGGTACAGTTGGTGCAGTGCTTTAAATGAAGAAATTGTATTTGTGTTGTCATGACCGGCGTTGATAGATTCCTGTTGACATTCAGTAAAGACACCAATGACAACTTCCAGTGTATCTCTAGAGAGGTTTATAGTTTCCAGACAAGTCACAAAGGTGAGAGAAAAAGTTGCCCCATCCCCACGCACGCCAGCCTGCTATTATGGAGCTACACAAGTTTATCCTGCAGCTGAGACTTTCCTTTTGGGTGATGCGCTACTCTTCTAGCACAAGCAGCTGAAGCAGGCAGAGAACACAGTAACTGCTGGGCACAAATGAAATTTCACTGTATACTACATAGCAGGACCCTTCTCCAGAGAATGACCAACAGTGCCTTCTTCCAAGCCTCCTGTCTGGTGCTGCAGAAGGCTTAGCTGAACTTTGCAGGGCACATCTGTAACAGGCATTTACACCTGAGATGAAGGAACTGCTGTCATTTTAGGATAAAAGATTAGATCCTGCAGTGTCACAGGTGAAGCGTTAAAGGGAGCAGTACAAAGTGTTTGTTCTTCAAACACTCATGCTTCACTCCTGCCATCAGTTCCCATGCTGCAGCTGGTTGGAAATGGCTTCAAAGGCTCAGAAGTTGGGCTCTCCCCAGCCCTGCTTTGCCCAGGCGCTGAATGCTACAAACCACGACGGCTGCCACCAACAAAAAGCCTAGAAACGCCACATCGAGTTTAGCCCTGGAGTTCTAAACTATAATTCTGCAATCAGCAAGGCATACTTGCCTCTCTCTGCAACAGGATTGTCTGGGAAGCTGCTGCACGCAGCAAAACAGGGGCAGCTGTCTCCACAGCCCAGCTCACCCCAGGGCTCTTCAGTGGCACAATAAGCTTTAATTTTCCTTGCATATGGCCCAGGAGCAGTATTAACTGCTGAAGCATCTACCTTGAAGCACTGAGGGACAGGGTTCAGGAGGGTAAATGAACAGTGATATGGAGTGGCTTGTTTTGCTCAGCTAAGCCTTGGGGGAGAAGCAGCCAGTGCTCTGACTCTGGAAGTGTGAGGCTTAGTTGTCCGTGAGCTTCCTGACTCTCTTTGTTGGGAAGCTTTGTGTCACCAAAACAGAAGTTGTTTGTAAAGACATGGTGGTATTGTTCAAACTTCCATTGAAAAGATAATTCAGGGAGATTGGCCTCAGAGCAGCTAATAACTCAGTGGTCAAGGCATTTGCCCAGCCTTGAGTCAGCCCAAGGACACTGTCCAGCTTCACACACATGCTAAATGGCCCAAGCAGCAGTGAATGCTATTTTCACTCTTTTTGTTGAACTGCTTCACTTTCTACGATGAGATACTAATTGGAGGAGGAACGTAAACTTGCTCTCTCACTTCCTAAGTGCTTTCAATACCAGAGCCAAGATCTGGCTGCTTCCTCCCTGCCCTTGCCAGCCTCTCGGTCCTGTGCTAGAAAACTCAATGTTGCATTATGGCAAGTACGAACAGCAAAGGACAGCTATCAGCTAGCTATACCTTTCCTCGCACTTGTATTAAAAGCATCAAAAGTGGCCATCAGACTTAGTTTCTTTTAACTTTATGTTTCTGCCTGCCTTCAATTTCCACTCTCTGCTCCACCTACAAGCTCTTGAATCAGTCAAAAGGCTTGCCTAAAAGCTGGCAAGAAAGAGCATATAAAGCCATACCAATGACTCCTTTTCCTACTGGAGCCTTATTACCATGACACAGAGATTTTGGATCACAAGGACAGGAATCACCTCTTGCTGTGAATATGGGCTCTTGATCTCATTTGGGGATCTGTGGGTGGAACAGGAATAATCCAGTAGACTCAATGATTTTCAGTGGCCTCAAGCTTTAATGACATGAGGAGGAGAGCTTTCCAACAGAAAATTTTATTCCTTACCAATAAACCCTTTCTACCATTTATGCCCAGGCTGAAGAGACCATCTTTTTAAGCCTGCTCTTTGACCCATGCTAGCTCACTCTTGTCAGGGCACATCACCTCCTCTGTCAATTCTCTAACAGTGGTTGCACATTCTTCACTGAGCTGCTTTCAGCTGCTTGTGATAGTACCTGGCACAAAAAGACCCCAAATGAATCAGAGGATCTTGTTAAACAGTCTTGTTAATTCAGCTCTGATAAAGACACAAGAGGGGGAGAAAAAAATCGATATTTGTAAAGTGAAAAAGGACAAAATCCATAGAGAAATAAAGGTCATTTTCACGGTTCTATGAGGCCCTTACAAACAATGGAGGGTAAATAACATAATCGAAGCTCATGTAAGAAATGACTTCTCTTCCATGCTCTAGTGCTACCCTGTGGATTTTAAACAAAGGCAGACTCAGTCCAGTGAGGCTAGAAGTCCTTCCCATGACAATATTGCTAACTCATAATTTATCAAAAAAGTGCATGAAGTTGGGTTCCAGCAGCAGTTTGGGAAGGAGCATGGGAATGAGATAGTCATGTCTAACTAACAAGAAGTTGTCCTAAGCTGCTAAGGTCAGACATCAAAAGTCCCCTTTGCTTGTTCATCAGCTGTCATGAATATTTTGTATACTCTGCCATCTTATTATTAAAGGCTTAATCTCCCTACCATATGGAAACACATGACAGTCACTCAAGCATTTTACAGCTGAGATATCCAAGAATTTGTAAAAAACCAGTCCTAGTAAAGTTGGGAACATATCCTGCCTTGGTAATAGGGAAGGACCCAGGTTCAGGCATTTCCTCTTTCCACTCCTGGAGCAGCTGGGCAATGGATGCTGATGTTTTTCAGCAGGATGGCTGGCACCAGTGAGAAATTCAGGAATTCTTCATTTATTTTGATTATGTGCTCCCTACTCCTCTTCAAAGCACACAGAGGAACTCAAGTAAAAGATGGACAGCAGTTCAAAAAGCAAAGGCACAAATTTTAACTAACCCAAGGTCAGTGAGTGAAGATTTTTCGACTCAGAGAAACAACCCATTCATCCCAGAGGCTGTTCAGAGGTCTTTCTGTCCATCCAAGGGATAACAAGGCAGTTAAGCTAAAAACTGTGTGCTACCAAAGCAGCTGAGCTCAGGATTTACTGGGAAGGTACGAGTACGCTTGCCTGCTCATGCTTCAGCATGCCAGAAATGAGCAGGATAGGGCTTTGTTATTCTGCTGGTGGTAGGTGTTTGATGGCATAGTCTCAAAAACTCACTCCCCATTTCAGCTGTCAAGGGGAGAGCACTGCAGTCGTGAGTGGGCAGGTATGCTACCTCTGGGAGCAAACAGACAGAGCATCCCTCCCCCACAGCCAGGCTGAACAGGGAGTAACATTCCCTGTTCTGACCCATCCATGTCTCAGATGATTAGATCTATTCTGGTGCAAAAATCACACCCTAGCTCTGCACCCAAACCTCTCCTGTGTCCCCTCACCTCTGTCGCTTCAAAGCAAACCAGCCAGTACTACCCGTTGTTTTCCCAGTGAGCTCATCACCTGGAAATCTCAGCCCTGAATGAATAAATTAGACGTAGCACTAACACTGCCCAAGGAGACATCAAACCTCTGCCTCTGCACTGCACAGACAAAGAGCTGCTGCTAAGGAACACGAACCCTCAAGTGTGACAGTTTCCTTTGCTTTCTTCCATATTCAGGTCCTGTCTCTTTCCAGGGCAGATTTCAATATGGCACAGCCTGGATCCTGTGCACACTTGGCTTCTGGCTGGTTACTGAAGGGCTCTGCCACTGGTGCTGCAGGTCAATTGTACTCTTTTGATGCTGTGGCAGTAGTGCCATGGAGCCAGGGTCTAGTCTGGTCAGAAATGCTAGGGTATCCAGGTCTCTGTTTGAGATCAGTGCTTCATATAATTGGAGGAATATCTGGAATAAGAGAGACTGCTGCCCAACTCCTTGGCATAGCCCTACACTCTCAGCCTCTCATGGGAGGTCTGTTTAAGTTTGCTTTCCCCCCCCACCAAACATTGATAAACGGTCCCTGATTCATCTGAAAGGGAGGAGGACCTGTTACCTCTTGGCTTTCTCCTGAGGCAGTCTTGACTCTAGCTTGGGGTAGTCCCTGTCACTGCCTGGAAAAGACCAGTTGACCATAAAGTATCAGAATCACAGTGCATAAAGGCAAACACCCTGATTCCTGCCCTGTTTCAGTTCTAGTTCTCCTGAGGAGTTTCTATCCTGCAGTGCATCTCTGTTGCACCAGGAGATGGGATGTCAAACAACCTCCCACCGGCTTCAGGAAGACCTTCCCTTACTCGAAGACATTCCTTCAGCCTGGTGAACTCAGTTCACAGCAGAGATTTCATGTGAAACAAGTATCAGAAATACTGCTAATACTTCTGCATTCATTTGCTTTAACAACTGCTGAAAATCCCATATGCTTGATTGGGATAGTGGTATGCTGGGTAGACTGAAAGTCTAGAGAACCCAAGACCCCTCTGGGATCACTGCCCTTCTCTGATACCTACCTGTTGTGAATCAAAGCCAAGCAAAGCCAGACTTGGCTCTGAGAACAAAGAACTTTGAAAAAATTTCAGCTGTACACCCACAGCAGCCTTTCAGGCCTCCAAGTTACGACACTTACTGTCTTGATTCTGTATGGCAGCCCAGCCTGGCAATGCTGTCGTGCTTCTGCTATTGGGAAATGAAGAGCAACATTACTGTCCTCCACTGATTCCCCTTAAATTTTCTTCTGCAGTTCTGTACACACAGAGGAGCAACAGGGGAGAACAACTGATTCCTTTATCAATGAGAGAGCATCCAAGGATGCTTCCAAGTACCACAGTGCAGAGCTGCAGGATCTGTATGTCAGGTACCTTCCCAGCTTTCACATCAGTGTGCCTAGCTCAGCTTGTGGTTCACACACATGTGCATGCTACCCTCATTCTCCACAGTACAGAACTTCAGAAACTCCAGATCCCAACATGCCACACTCTAGCTTGGCTAGAGCAATCATTACAGAAACTCATTTGCACCTTTATCTTCCTCCCTTTGTTTGCAATCAGATGCATACAGGGAAGGACTGGAGTGACATGAATCTAATCAGAAACTGATGCCAGTCAGAAATCCCATCAAACTATCTTCTAGTCCCAACAGGCTCTCCTCTGAAACAAAACATCTTGTTATGGCTTGGAGAACCCTAGTGTACATTGTGTCCCCAGCAGGGATTCTTAATGGGCTCAGGAGTCAAAAACTTGCTTTCATTTTACAAAGTATAGAAAAAAAATCCCCTTGCTATTTAAATACCCTCCTAGCTCTTAATGGGGTTCTTTTGGACTTTTTCCCTACCAACAAACCAGGTCTGTATGGAGGGATTCCAGGCAGAGAGATCTTAATTCTCCAACAATGCTATGAGCAGCTGTGCACTGGAACCTCTGCAAGTGGAATGGGGAGCAGGGAGGCTCCCCTGTGCAAGTTCTTGGCATGGGCATTTCCCTCAGACACCTTCAACTTGAAAAATCCAGTTGTTGCCACCATCCCTAATCCAGGCTGCAGAAATTACTATGCCTAAATGCTGAATCCTATTCCTGAAATGGACTAAAAGTAGAAATCCACACCTTCCAGACTGCTGTTTAAGAAATTTTATCAAGCCTCCTGAGGCTGTATTCAAGCATTTTTCCAGCTCGGAGCCATCCTGTGCACGGATAGAAGCTGTCTGTTGAGTACTAAAGGCCTCTCTTTCCCTACAGCAACAACTTGGCTGTCTGTACTCTAGCTGGCTGATGGCAGCACCTGGATGCTGTCCAAAGGCAGTAAGTTTCTTGCAGCTGAGTATGTTTAGTCCCTCTCCTAGGGCATGCTCTCCATTACATAGCTATTGTTTATGACCCCAATTATCTCCCAGAAACTGGTCCTTGCCTGCAGTTAATAACCAAGGCTAAATGATCAACTGTTAGGACTCTGGCAAACCGGTTGTTAACTTCTCTGTCGACCAAGTTCAGAGTCTTTTACTGCTATTAGAAACTCAGATTAATGATGCATAACAAAAATGAACTCTCTTGTGACACTGCTAGGTGAGGTTAGGTGAGGGTAAAAAGAATCACTCCTTTTACCTGGAGGTATTAGCTGAGCAGTGAGGAGAGAGCCCTCCTCTGGCTCTCTTCTCAGCCTCCCTGATGTCTGGGAGATATCAAAGAATATCTTATTTTGCAGAGTGCTTTAAACTTTTCTTGGGATCTGGTACACTTGAGCAGATTTGTATGTAAAACAGGATTACTTACCAGAAACTGCTTTCAGAGATGTATTGGGTGTTCATGGCCAGGTTTTGGTAACAGGGGGGCTATAGGAGTGGCTTCTGTGAGAAGGTGCCAGAAGCTTGACCCATGTCTGACAGAGTCAAGGCCAGCTGGCTCCAAGGAAGATCCACCACCGGCCAATGCCAAGCTTGTCAGCAATGGTGGTAGCACCTCTGTGATAACATATTTAAGAAGGGGAAAAAATTATTGCACAGAAGTACTTGTGCCAGAGAAGAGAGAAGTGAGAATATGTAAGAGAAAGAACTCTGCAAACACCAGGGTCAGTGCAGACGGAAGGGCAGGAGGTGGTCCAGGCACCAGAGTTGAGATTTGCCTGCAGCCTAAAATGAAGACTATGGTGAGGCAGGCTGTGCACCTGCAGCCCATGGGGGAGCAGAGATCCCCTGCAGCACATGGAGGAGCCCCACACCCAAGCAGGTGGATGCCCAAAAGAAGGCCCTGTGCTGGAGCAGGCTCCTGGCAGGACTTGTGGACCTGTGGAGACAGGAGTCCATGCTGGAGCAGGTTTGCTAGTAGGAACTGTGATCCCACAGCAGATCCAGACTGGAACGTGTTCTTGAAGGACTGCAACCTGTGGAAAGGGACCTATGCTGGAGAAATTTGTAAAGAACTGAAGCCCATGGGAAGGACTCAGTGTTGAAGAAGTTCATTGAGGACTGTGTCCTGTGGGTGGAGCCCCACAGTGGAGCACGGGAAGGATCCCTCCTCCTCCCCTGAGTAGGAAGTAGCGGCAGAAACTACATGTGTTGAACTGATCAGAACCCCCATTCCCATCTCGCTGCACCACTGGGGGAGTGGGAAGAGGTAGAGAATTGGGAATAAAGTTAAGCCTGGGAAGGAGGATGATGTGGGATGTTTTTAAGATTTGCCTGACTTNGCCCATGGGGGAGCAGAGATCCCCTGCAGCACATGGAGGAGCCCCACACCCAAGCAGGTGGATGCCCAAAAGAAGGCCCTGTGCTGGAGCAGGCTCCTGGCAGGACTTGTGGACCTGTGGAGACAGGAGTCCATGCTGGAGCAGGTTTGCTAGTAGGAACTGTGATCCCACAGCAGATCCAGACTGGAACGTGTTCTTGAAGGACTGCAACCTGTGGAAAGGGACCTATGCTGGAGAAATTTGTAAAGAACTGAAGCCCATGGGAAGGACTCAGTGTTGAAGAAGTTCATTGAGGACTGTGTCCTGTGGGTGGAGCCCCACAGTGGAGCACGGGAAGGATCCCTCCTCCTCCCCTGAGTAGGAAGTAGCGGCAGAAACTACATGTGTTGAACTGATCAGAACCCCCATTCCCATCTCGCTGCACCACTGGGGGAGTGGGAAGAGGTAGAGAATTGGGAATAAAGTTAAGCCTGGGAAGGAGGATGATGTGGGATGTTTTTAAGATTTGCCTGACTTCTCATTATCCTACTCTAATTTTGCTTTGTAATAAATCCAATTAATTTCTCCAAGTTGACTCTGTCTTGCCTGTGATGGCAATCAGTGAGTGACTTCTTCCTGTCCTTATCTCAACGCATGAGCTTTCATTATATCTTCTCTCCCCTGGCCATTTGAGGAGGGGAGTGATAGACTGGCTTTCATGGGCAGCTGGCATCTGGTCAGGGTCAAACCACCCCAGGGACCTCTTCCAAATTGTAATTCCTACCTTAATATTTCATATTTCCAACAGTTAACAAGAGCAGGCTAATACTGCAAACCCCTGTAGGGCAGGAAAACAAGACCTCACTTCAGAAAGAAAGGCTATGTAGAACCAGTAGTGCATAGAAATTAATCTCAGTTTTCAAGGGAAGATCTACACACAATAACAGACGTATTGTCAGCCTTTCCCTGCCTACTCCTCACAGGCTCGTCTAGAAAGCCCTTGAAAAACTCATCACAAAACAGTAGTTTCAAGCCAGAAAAAGCTAATGCTGAATCTTCTCCACAGCTCTTTGTCTCCTGAATGCTAGTGGCAGATCATCACTCATCAAAGGGGCCACTTATAAGTAACTTATAGGACATAATTTTCTCAAGAGATTCACCATCTCCTACTCCCTAACATACAGAAGTCTGACTTTGGGGAATTATCACCATGGTCTTTGGCAGCCAGTTTGTCCCAATGTGGATGGAGGCACCCTGAGAGCACCAGAAAAATAAACCCAGGCAGTGCAGTTGTGCAACCCTGGGGCTCTGGGACAAATGGACAATGACACAGGATGGGGAAGAATGGCTACAACAAGCAGAAGGACTCATGCCTGGTTACACATAACATTAGGAGTTGGTGCCTACAAATGACTTTGGGCGTGATGAGCTCACTGCCTGAATCTTAAAGTATGACTATCTCTTCCTGTCACCACAAATATGCAGGCAATGGGAAAAGGAAAGGTGATGAAAGCTCTTCTGCAGCCAACTTCTTCTTCGCAGATACCTGCTCCTCCAGATCTCTTCTTGACATCTGAGGAGTCAGCACTGGGACAGCTGACACCCTGGACCCTTCCCCTTCAAAATCTGCCATATACTGTACAAAAAACCTTTATTCTCCTACGACTCCATGCATCAACTGGGAAAAGACATACAAGGAAGGAAACCACTGGGAACACAAGAGGGCACTTTTCTCTGTCTGCTCAGCTGCTGGATGATAGAAGAGCACAAATATGTGTCACCATGTGTGACAGCCAGGTGAAGATGGATGCCTCTGCACCGTCAATAGATGGTAAAGGAGGCACAGTGATAGAAGAAGAAACAGATTTTCTGGTGGTGTGAAGAGAATGCAAGAATCATCCAGCATTGACAGAGCAGCACTCAAACAGTGGAACATTTCTTGCAACAGTTTGCTAGCACTTTTTCTGTCCTGCCCAATCCATTCCCAGCCACAACCCGCATGAAGTGGGTTGACCCTGGCTGGATGCCAGGTACCCACTAAAGCTGCTCTCTCACTCCCCTCTGCAACTGGACAGAGGAGAGAAACTATAACTAAGGTTTATGAGTTGAGATAAGGAACAGGAGAGAACATTTACTGATCACTGTCATGGGCAAAACAGATTTAAAGTGGGGATATTAATTAAATTTATTGCTAGCAGAATCAGAGCAGGAGAATAAGAGTAAAATAAATCTTAAAAACACCTTCCTTTCAAAGTTCTTTGTCCTCCCCACCAGTGGCACAGGGAGACGGGAAATGGGCTTTATGGTTAGTTCATCACAAGTTGTTTCTGCGACTGCTCAGGGATAGCAGTCCTTCCCTGCTCCCTGTGGGGTCCCTCCTGTGTGAGACAGCACTTCATGAACTTCTCCGGTCTGAATCCATCCCACAGGCAACAGTTCTTCACAAACTGTGGCAACGTGGGTCACTTCATGGGGTGCAGTCCTTGAGGCCCAGGCTGCTCCAGCATGGGTTGCCCACAGGGGCACAGGTCCTATGAGGAAACCTGCTCCAGCGTGGGTTCCTCTCTCCATGGTCAGCAGGTCCCTGCCAGGACCCTGCTCCAGCACAGGCCTCCCATGAGGTCACAGCCTCATTCGGGCATCCACCTGCTCCGGGGTGGGTCTCCTCCAGGGGCTGCAGGGGGATCTCTGCACTCTCATGGTCCTCCATGGGCTGTGGGGGTACAGCTGCTCCACCACGGTCTGAACTGTGGGCTGCAGGGGAACCTCAGCTCCGGTGCCTGGAGCACCTCCTCCCCCTTCTTCTGCACTGATCTTGCTGTCTGCATTGTTGTTCACATGCTCTTTCTGGCTGCAACTTTCATCTGTGCGACAACTTTTTTCCCGTTCTTAAATGTATTATCACAGAGTTGTTCCCATCATTCTGACAGCTCAGCCTTGGCCAGCAGCAGGAAGCCCATCCTGGAGCCGGCTGGCATTGGCTCTACCGGACATGGAGGAAGCTTCTGGCACCTTCTCACAGAAGCCACCCCTGTAGCCCCCATGCTACCAAAACCTGGGCATGCAAACCCAATACACTTCATAACCAAGTGAACACGGTGACACTTGCTAATGAAAATGGAACACTGTTTATTGTGTGTATGGCTGCCATCAACAGAGGCTGTGCCAGCAGACATACCAGCACCCAGTTACCCCACAGAGGCATCTGAAGTGCAACTGCAACATGCACAAACAAATGCTTGTGGTGTGAGGACATGCCTGTAAGTCAACGGCCATATGCTAGGGAGCCTGTGGGCTGGCATGGTCTAGAGGGGACCTGAGTGGCTGCCAAGTCCGCAGCTGCCATCCTCCACCAGGGCCTGGCAAGAGCAACCTGGCCACCACTTCTGCTCAGGCAGCTTTAAAAACACACTCTTTCATCCTTATGCATGGATTTACTTATTCATGTATTCTCAACAGAAGCCCCAGTGGCCATAATTGGATCCATTACTGGGTTATTAGAGCCCTCAGTCACTGACTCTGCAGCTTCACACAGTGCTGGGGGAATGCACAGGACGAACAAACAGGGCAGAGGCACGGCCAGTGGCAGGGGCTTTAGAAATCTGTTAAGTTGTTGCTGCTGCAACTAAAACAACATTTCTGTCAGGAGCTACGATGTGTGGAGAACTGTAAACTTCTCCACTTGTGGAAAACATTGGTCATGTCTCTGAAAGGGAGGTGGAGGAAAGACAGAAAGAATGGCTCTTTTCAGAGACTACTACAGCAAGAGCCAAAAATGGTCTGCTTACAAATTTATTCTTATGGCAAGCCCTGATGATGGTTGGATTCTACATACCAGAGCTTCCCAGGAGCCAGTGCACTGAGACAGAGCTGGCGTGTATGGAGGAGCACTTTGAGGTATTCAGTCCAGCTGGTCTTGAATGCCAGAAAAGCAAATGAACTGCAGCACAGACACAGACAGTGCTGGAGTCCAACCACATCTACCTTCACCTGCCTCCTCTGCTCTGCAATCTGTCAAGGGTCTCCATGGAAAACTGAAGCTTGTCTGGGAATTAACTTTCATTAAGATGATTCTGGAACACCAAACTTTCCATTCATAAACAGTGAGAAATGAAAAGCAGTTGTTAGCTCTGTAAATACTAAAATCTGGCTAGAAAGGCTGTTCCTGGTCTCAGAAAACAATGTAAGTTTTCAAGAGTGGTCAGCATGGCAGTAACCACCTGGATGAAACATCACATATCCTGACAAACTTCAGAAGGTGTCCACTGCTTTAACATCTCAATACAGGTTGCAAACTATCAGGTTCAGCATCTCAAGTTCATGTTTAATTATAATGTAGGACCTGCAAAAGCAGAATCAGTGTTGATTTAATGTTTATTGAATTAGGCTAAACAAGCATGTTGTGCCACCTGTTTACTTTCCGGGGAGAGCCCCCATTTCATGTGTGAGTCTGCTTAGTTAACAAGGTCAAATAGCTCCTGCCCCAAACCTTTCCTGCTCAAGGCTCCCAGCTGATCAGTTTTTTAATTACAAAGTAAATAATTTAGTTTAGAAATTCAGAATGGCACAGATGCCTGATGTGAGACTCTGGATTCTCTCAAGTTTAAGGTACAGGTTGGAGCTACCAAATGGGTACTTTGAAAAAAAGATTCAGGAGTCACAGTGGATGCTGCCAGCAGAAAATTTGCCTACTGAGAGATATTGTATAGACAAAATGACTGATGAGGATTTCCAGTTTTTCTTTGGAGTCAGCAACTTAACTATGAAGACTTTATTGCAAGTTAGACTCGCCTGGTGGGATTGATTTCCACTGTGAAAGGAGGAGCAGAGGGAATGGGGGGACAAAGAGATGAGACTGGCATTGAGTCAGCATGGGGAATCAGCATCCAAGCAACCCCATTGTAATGCTGTCAGTCTCCTCTCCTCTGTCTCCTGGTGCCATAGAGGCTCAGAGCTTCCTGACCCTGGCCTACATGCTCACACAACTTCACTGCATTAATGACCTCAGAGAGCATTTTTTAAGCTGACTGACAGCAACCTGGAAAAAACCCATTCGGGAGCTATGAAATTGCACCATTGCCAAAGGGGAGCTTAATACAGGGTAGGAAAGAGACACTGGCTAAATGCATGGGAGGTCTTTAAATAGACACCCTAGGTCTGCTCTGCACAGCATTAAGGACTGTGGTGAGTCTCTGAGGTCAAGGTAAGAAGTGAATACTAACAAAGCTCAGGGAGGCTTATGCTTACAATACAGCACTAATTATCCTGTTAATCACAGTAAAAATCCTTCCATTTTGCAAATCCAGCCAGCAAAAGGCTGCAGATTCATGGGTCAGTGACTTAGCCCTCAACTGCCCTACATGCTGGAAAGCCAAGGGATAGGAATTTTTGAAAGGCTTTGAAATTTTACTCCACTCCACCTCCTTAAAACCTTCTGTTGTCCTTCCTATCCTACACCACTTGGATTAGAACTTGTTAACAAGGAGGTTTAGAGAAGAAATTTAAGACATTACCTGTCTGTAGCTGTTAAAATCTTAAATCTGTAGGATATGAATGTTGTTTGTGTAGACAAAAATATTTTGTTGGTATAAACATCCACCTCAATTCATACTTCTGTCATGCTCTGAAGTATATGACATATATCAAAACCTTACGTATTTTATTCTGGTCAGTGGAGTTCACAGTGTGGTTACTTTTAGTGAACAACAGAATTTTCTTCACTGCAAACTACTTCTTTTAAAGTAGCTTGCTGCTTTGAGACACACAGACTTCAGTTTAAATGCTACAGTAAGGGAGAAAAAAAATCCACTCTATCAAACAAGAGAAAGGTAGACCACACAGAGATCACTTCTCAATTTCCAGAGTCACTGAAGCAGTGAGGATATATGTTGCTTGGGAAGAGGCTTGTCACTGGTTTTGGGTGGTGAAAGATCAGCAGCAGTTAAGATTAGCTTGGAAATTTTCACTGTGCACAAATGACAATTTGAGTCTTGACATTAGAGCTGTTAACATCTGCATCTGAGCATTTCCAAATGTAGAAGCGGTCCTAGGCCGTAAAAAATCACAGTCTGCTCTCATTAATTAGGACCTATCATAGCTGATTAAGTAAATACAAGTTTTACTCCAAATTCCTAATTTTGAGGGCAGCCCCTCCTTTATTTAGAACTTCTTTTTAATTATGAAGAATTAAGTAGTAGAAATTATTGTGACGCACACAAGCTACACATATGATGTCTCTGACTCTAGAGATATCAATATGGAGAGTGCTTTTTTCCCAGCTGATCTTCCCCCATATATGAACATAAAACCATAGGATAGTATTTTTCAGTCCTCCAGTATGGTAGTGAAGGTGCCACAGCTTACCACAGCTAAGCACATTTTTTAATTCTCATATAAGTTACAAAATCCCATGTTATAAACAGTTAGGTTATTTGTTTTAGTACCCTTACTTGGATATCTACCCATCTTACTGGTCTTTTGCTTTTGGCATCCTAAATTTATTCATGGGCCATTTATACCCATTTCCTCTTGTGGCAATCTTGCCTTTTAGTTTAAATTGCCGTTCTCCCCCCCAGTGTTTACTCCTCTGATGTATTTATAGACAGCATTCATATCTCCTCTCAGTCTTTGTTTTGCTGGATTAAACAAGCCAAACACTTCTAGTCCTCATGTATACAATGGATTCTTCACTGCCCACCCCTACTCCCCTCCCAGAAGCCTTTCCCACTATCTATATGGCAGTCTCACAACAATTTCCTTGCACCCTTGCACGTGGGTGTTTGGTAGTGTGCAGAGAACTGACAAAGCCACAATACTACCTTCTCCCTAAAGGGATAGCTTGCCTTTTACAACCAAGGATTGCATTTGGTTTTCAGTATACTGATAGAATATAGGAATTTCTTTTATTAACTAACATACTCTAACCCTTCTCTTCCCTCAACCCCCTAATGAGCTCTCAGCTTATATTACACATTTTTCTTACCAGTCCTTAGGTTATTGTAATTTTTTTTTTGTACTGTTAAAAATTGTTACATTTCATCATATTTGCCACTGGTCATCAGTTTTTGCTGTATGACATCAAAGCATTACTCACAGTAATATGCTAATTGCTTTGTATCAAGCCTTTTCATATGTCCACACCCAGTGGAAAATCTATGGTGGAAACTAGAACATGCACAAGTCAGCCCAGGCAAGTACCTGCTCCAGACTAAGAGGAGGATTGATTCTCCTTCAGCTACAGCCTCCACCAACTGAGAAAAGCACCATTTCATCTGCACATGATCTCCTACTGATACAGGGCACAAACTTCATTCTGCTACTCTCCAAAACTCCAAACCATCTTACAACTGTACTAAATCCTGGCTGTGCAACTGGAGGCCTTGGGAAGCCCAGGTGATGTTTTCGCATCAGTCTGGTCTTGAAGACGGAAGAGGGAACAGTCCTGTCCAATTGTGTTTTCAGTGCACCAGCCTACCTTCCTGTTCTAACTTGGATGGGCAGATAGACTTCTTTCAAAGAAGATCAAGCGTAACTTTCTCAGTCCTCAATGCTCTTGAAGCTTTTCATTTTGTGAACCCATTGAGTACTAGGCTTTTCACAATCTCCTCCTTACACTATCTTGTTTTCTTTTGGATGGTGGGAAAAGAAGTACTACTTTCTTCTCCAGCTACATCTCTGAGGCATTTACAGCCCTTGTGCTACAGAACGACTTTCCTCCCCTAATTACCTCTCATTTCTCCACTTCTAATTTACTTGTTTTGTTGAGTCGAAATTCTCGAGGGCAGCATGGTATTGTGACTACAGCACTCACCAGAGACTGCAGGATGCAGCTATAAAATACAGCAATGTTAGTAATACCTCACTCACAGCCTCACTACCGACAAAAGGCATCTGGAAATGGTTATCAATAACATTGATTACAACCCAGATGCTTAGGCTGGTTAAGTATTCTCCAGTGCTCAAGAAAGCTGCATGAGAGTAATAGTCTTGCTCTAGCAGGACTCAAGTTGTTTTAGATTACTTTGGCCCAAAAGCAAATTGGTTTAATTAACACCCTATCCATATGGGGCTGTAAGCTGAAGGCAGATGAAGCTCTTGTGAAGAAAGGAAGAGAAGAGAAAACCCTGGTCCTGAGCTGGCTGTTTCCAAACCTGTTTACTTAACTATTAGTGAGGGTGGCTTCTACTTAATTTATTTACATAGAATGTTTCTGTAACCATCTGCTCTTAAACTAAACGAAAAATTACCATCTTTCTCCTGCTGCTGCGGAGACTCCCTTGGATGTTCTTAATAATATAAAAAAATCTATCATTTTAATGCAGACAGCTTGGCTAATAAAAATGATCTGTACCATTAGTAATTATGCCACAAATACAACACAAACAAGCAGCCTTTCCCTGAAGAGGCCAAGCATAAAACACCTCTCTCATCACCAGGGGCCAGAGACAACAGCGCAGAAATGGGACCTGGCTTCTCCCTTCTCTACCCCAAAGAGCAGAAAAATGAAGAGGGCAGTTTAATGAAGTTATCATTACTCACTTCTTTAACAAGCTTTAGGTGCTTCAGTCAAACCTGCCCAGGCCCCATTTTCCTGGGGAGTTTTTCTGCAGATTGTTAATACAGAGACATATTTCTGAAGAGGGCTACCTTGGTGTCCTGACTTGTGCAGTTCTCAGAATGTTAGAACCCTTTAAGGCTCTGATGTATCCACCTTTCCAGCGAAACAAGCTGACGCAGCTAGCCCTAGGTAACATATGGGAAACTGAGGCAAAATGATGGAAACAAGCAGTGAAGCACGACAGTTAATTCAAACCATGAAACCATTAACAAGCAATTGAAAACATCACTTTAGGTAGGGCCTACTTAAAGAAGCTCCACCACAGTTAGTTTGCTGATAAATGGAAAGACAGCACTACTAGCCCATGTGTTGCCTGCTACCACTTCAGTGTGGCCAGCACCAGAGTAGCAGACGTGATACCCAGATGCCGTTTCTCATCAACTGCTGCTCCCTTCTATAAATAGCAGCAAATCACTTAACCTCCATGACTCAGTTTTTTCCCCACAAAAAAAGCAATAAAATGCTTAGAGATTCAGGGATGAATGAAAGAAAAGCAAACAAAGCAACAGAGAAGTAAATGCTGTTTTCTTTAAACAAGTGCTGGGGGAAAAGGAGCGAGATTACACCTCAAATTGTATCAATAAAATATGAACATACCTCCTTTACTAAATAATTCAATTGGTACAGAAATGTGTGTAAAGAAATATAATCAATGTCTTGGCGTTTCAAACACTTCTGTAGAGAGAGGACCATTATAAGAAATTAAATGTGAATAAATTGGAAGGCTAGTACATGCCATGAATTCCTGTAGCCCAGAGGTCTGGCAACTTGCACGTGCTGCCTGAAGAAACAGGAGAGTGTGCCCTGGCAGTGGCACCTGGGCAGGTGGCTGCCCCAGGGCCGCTCACAGGAGCACACTCAGAGAAGCAGAAGATTTAATCGTAACTTGGCCAACCTGTCTGTTGATCCTAATTTTCTTTGCTTCTGTGTCTCAGTCCACAAAATGGGGCTAAGGGCAGGTCTGTTGTGGTGCTGGGATGGTTCATGTCTGAACATCATTTCAAAAGCTAAAGATGCGTAAAGGAGCGTAATTCTTTGCTAGGCAGGTAAGAAGAGTGAACTACGATGGATGATAACAGGCAGGCATTAATTGACTCTTTGTGAAAGTACTGCAGGAAAGCACCAAAGCTGGTGCATCACAGGACAGATCGTGCAAAACGCAACCAGCAGTTTCCCGAGCTACAGCAGAGGAAGCAATCCATGTGGAGGGAGACAGAGCTCTGGCCATGAACCAGTCCCAGAACCGCAGGGAAATACAGCTTTACCAGCTGATGTTTTATACTGAGATCAGATATGCAAATAAATCATTGACATGGATGGTATCTCACCCATGAAGGGGATTATAAAGAAAAAGCCAAGCTACTTTTAAAAACAATGATTTGGATAGCTGAAGAACAGATCTTGGCTTGGGTAGGGCTGCTAGGGAAGATTGACGATTGGTGCATAGGGATCAGATACTTTAGTTGCGCTCATATCTACACAGAGGCTGTGAGCTGCAGAGCTGAAACAGATTCAGGGAAGCTATCAAATTCCCAAGCCTCATCCCCAAATCTGTCAGGGTCTGTGAGTGACAGGCCGCACAGGCAGATGGCGGGGGAGGCAAGGTGAAAGGGAGGCTGCTGTGCTACACCACATAGCAGTTGCTCACTCCCCCCACCTCATCACCATTTTCGCCTCGTATTGTTTCAAGGCTTATTAATATTCATAAGAGCCGCTCTATTGTGTTTGCACTTTTCGATCATTCTCTCAGGTCTGATCCCTTCTTGCCTTAATAGGATGCAAACCTCATGAAATCAGACCTTATTAGCCAAACTCCATCAGACACCCTCAACAACGCAGTACCTCAGTTCCCACTCTTACTAAAGTGAAAGGGAAACCTTTCACGTTGTTGACATCTGTAGAACTCTTAATCTAATACGACATTTCAATCTTAAGAGCAGAAATGAATAGGAGTAAAACACAGTGCAGGGAATGCCACTGAATGCTGCTGAGTCAAGCCCCACAGCATCACAGCCAAGAGATGCAAAAGTCCTTGGTGCTGGTTCATTAACACCTTTATCTCACTGATGGAAGACTGCTGACTTACCTCCAAATGAGTTCCTCCAAACTCTCTGTCTCAGAGCACAAATCTCTTGGCTTTCTCCCACACGACAGCAATTCTATCCTGGTGTACAGTCCTGCCTCTGGGGACTTCACACAGAGAAAACTGAAGGGAATGAGCAAGAAAAGGCCGTGCTGAGAAGCGGTGATCTTATCCACCATCTCTGCTCCCTGCCCCTCCTCAGCTTTAAAACCACTGACTTGACCACCGTGCATGAATTTTCAAGTCCTGGCCTTGCAGAGCTGAGAGAGGAAGATGAGATTAGAGCCTGCAGTGCAGCACCAATGAGGATGCCCTGCACTTCTGGAACATGTGCCTTGAATCCTGCCTTATGTCTGCTCCGCACAACATCACTGGTGATAAAGATGCCATAGATTGATTTTTCCAGATCCCAGGTGAAGTCTGTGCCTCTGGCAGAAAGAAAAATCATTGCTGGAGTTGGAAAGTGAACAGATTTTGTAAGTCAGTGTGTGAAAACTAATACAAAATGGAGTGTCACATTGCCATTCAGTTGTTTTTCTAAGTAGAAAGTACATTAACACATTAATTTAAAAATAATTTCCAGTTGCAATAGTTAACAAGGACCTTGATAGAAGGTTCTTAATGAAAAAGAGCTGCTCAAAATCTTCACCCTGAACTGCACATACCCTTTCTGCTTAATTCATGACCTTCACACTGTATGAACATTAACTGATAGTGATTTGATGGAAAATTGCTGACCCAATACTCTGGACACTTTGCCAGTCAGGTTTGATACAGAATGGTTCTGTGGTGTACATCTCCTGTTCTCAATACATGGGAGCATGAACTCTTGCCAAAGATCACATCTTATGCTTGGCAGATAGTTGAGAAAAAGAGACTAGGCCCATATGGATCAAAACTGCTGACAGCGGAGCTGGGGTTCAGACACAGTCTTTCTCATTGGGGAAGGGTAAAAAGCTTTCTCAAATAACCCACATTACCCAAAGGTCCCCAATGCAAGGACTCAGGAGTATCTTAGCTTTAGTAATTCCTAGTTATAGGATTTAAAATATCATTTTTTGAAATCTGAAAATCTGTCGTGTGAACATCAAAGGAAAGGAGAAATCTGTTGCTATTATTATCCGCTCACATTTACAGCAATGAAATTCATCCATACTGTAAAACCATTATCTCTAACTACAAGGATTCTTCCAAGTGATTTTGAGAGGTTTAAGGGGAACTGGCACTGCAACCAAAGGATAGCCGCGAAGTTTCGAAAAACCACTCAGGTATTTATATTTTCAAATCACTGTAAAAGGTGCATGATGTAACTTATAGCCAGATGAAACTGCAAAAGTTAACCAGATAAGGGTGGATTACTGTATCAAATAAAGCTTTGTACAGGGGTACCACCCCAATTCAGCATCCCAGTGTGTAAGCTCAGGAGGGATAAGGAATTCTGATATAAAAGGTGGTTTTAAGGAACACTGTTCATCTCGGCTTAATTACCACTTTCTCTGAATCAAGGTATTTCAGATTAATTTGAAAACCTCACAAAAGCTTTCTCCAAAACATAGGAAGAGGGTCTCCACAGGAACAGGTTCCTGAAGCAGAATTACAGGATACTGCAGCAGCTGCTACCTCAAGGTTGTATGTGCAGCACACTGAAATCATAATCCCAGCAGAGTATGATAAGGAATGCCCTCTGGATCCCAGATATCTTAAACAAATGCAACCCTTCCCAAGCCTTTCAATCAGTGTCACAGATACCACCCCTTGATACCATGTGGCTGTCGTTCCTTGTGTAGTGCCTGGAGAAAAAAATGTATTGTGCTTTCCCCATTGCATTCGACTAAAACTTTAAGAAACCTCATTCCTCAAGCTGTGCCAACATCATTTAGTTTGTTGGTGCACAAACAAGGAGGTAAACAACAACAACTGCAAAAAAATCGTGTTAATTTCAAGCTCCATTAGAAATGCAGGGTTTGGCATAAAGAAAAATCAATGTTTGTCCAGTGGAAAAAAATAAACCACCAGCACTGATAGGAACAAAAGGGCTTTTTTCAAGTTTCTAACAGGATGTAAAAATCTTGGTACTCAATATCCTCTAAGCTGGGGAAAAATTATTTTCTTATCACAGAGATGATTTAATTCTGACACAGGGAGTATTTTCATGCGGATTATCCAGCCCCTGGATAGGGGACAGATACTGTCTGGAAATGTTTTCCTTCTTTGAGCATCTGATCATCCTCCCTGGCCTCATTTAGGGAAGCAACATTTTAATTTCTGAGAAATAGCAGGTCCCTATTAGACCCCCAGTTTGTTCATCTTTAGGAAAAATCACAGTCATTTGCTGCCATGACTATGTTAATTTGTTTAAATGTAGCAAAACTCTAAAGCTCTGGGCCCTCCCAAAGCACCAGTGTGCATTAGGCTAAACTGCACTCTACCTCATGTACAAATTCACCAAACATCAGGGCTGCTGCCTGATGGGAAAATCCCAAGGCTTGCATTCCCCAGCTGCCAGCTGGTGTGCCTCGGGCCAGGCTCTGCCCCTGGCTATGCAAACTCAGGAGACCATTCTCCCCTTTAATGGGCTCTGCATGACCACGAGCCTGCCCCTATGGCAGAATTCAGCTCTAAGGCTTGCTTGGAGCATGATGACTGATTCACCCCCTACAGCTGCCATCTTGAGCACTTATTTTTCCTTATAGAAGAACTAAAATATCCTCCTGGGGATAAAAAAAAAAAAAAAAAAAAAGAGAGAGAAAGAAAAAAGACAAGCAAGCCAGAAAGCCTAAACTATTCCGTTTAAAATAAAACAGATATCATCATTTTTCCACCCTTTGCTGGACATTATTAGTTCCCTGCTGGCACAGGCCAGCATGGACAAAGAGACAACTATATATTACATGAGGAAGCTGCAGCTAGAGAACATATGTGACATCAGCTGTGTTCTCCTGTCAATGGTTAGAAGTTAAACACTCCTTGCCTGCAGGTATTCCTACAGGAGTGTGAAGACAAAAGCTCATCCAGAGATGAAGTCTAGCTGTTCTGCACAGCAGTCCTAAACCAAAGAGAGAACTCCCTACCAAAATGCAAGAAATAATTCCCCTTTGTTCTCAACAGATTGTCAGTCTTCACTGTCAAGAATGAAAAATATCCCACAGAAGATCCATTTAGCAGAGACTACACATTAAAGAACCCATACCAGATAGGGCTAACATGATCCTCTGGCAAGGGCACCCTAATTTTCTATGAGAAGCATCACCTCATGTGTCAGCTTTAAGCAACTGACAGACCTCAAAGTAAAGTGGAATATGTGGGAATCAGAGGGCCAAGATCAAAATGAAACCCACCAAACATTTGAAGTTAAAGCCCATCCCTAAGTGCTGGAAGGTTTCTCACCTTGTATCTCAGTTACGAGAAGAATGCTGCTACTGCTGAAAAGGCCTGACAGTGAAATGCATATGCGAAATCAGAATGGCCTGTTTCCAGATTTAAGGTAAAAGTACTGGGATGTGTAAGCTTCCCCCTCCACTTGCAAAGCTAACTAGTTGCTCTGCAGCTTGACTTCCTAGCAAAAGTGAAGATGCTCGGTCTCCAATGTAGACAAATCCAACTGGGATACCAAGGAGAAAGCATACGCTAACGTGCACGGGATCCACTAAAGTCTCAGATTATATCAATAAGTAACTAGACAGTTTTGCAACTCTTACCAGCAGATAAGAATGATGTACACTTCAACACGATACAGCATCTGTTCTGCATGATGAACTACAGAAAAGCCTAGGCAGTTCTAGTGAGGGAGGGTAAGCTCAGTAGCTGAAGAGATTCAGCAGCTTTTGCTCTGGAGAACAAGCACAGCCATGTGTCAATTCATTCACAAATTCAGACACACCAGTTTAGACTAAGTCTGTCTTTAATTTATAACTTTCTGCATTTTGACAGCCCTCTGGGACAGTTAATTCATTTGGTGTCTGTGAAGTATGTATCAAGGGATGGAAAAAACAGCCCAAATATGTTATCCAGGCAGCAAAGCGGAGAGAAGACACCTTTGGTAGGAAGCCTTTTTTTTTCGCTCCCCACTGAAAGGACTTACTTTTCTTTAACCTAAAATAGCTAGATGTGAGGTTCAAAGGTGATTTTTCATTATAAAGCATTATTTCCAGGACCCAACAATTCTTCAAAAGACTACCCTCCCATATTCAAATTCCACAGGCCTGCACTCTCTTCAAAGACACTCGCTTCTTGGGACACTTGATCAAATTGCTTTTGACCCTTCCTAGTATGCTGAGAGGCAGTGAAGAAAGGAAGAGGGATACGGATGGTAAGGGGAGGGATACAGAGAACAGGAAAAATTCTCATAGAAGAAGAATTCTTGTTAGCCTATTCTTGAACAGCTCTACAGTCAAAAGGTTTTGAAGTAGAAATTGGCATGGAAATATTTCTGCCTGAAGGATTTCAAAGAATAATCCTGGAAGGGTTCCTTGGGCATGGCCGGACTCCAGTGGGAATTAGTTTTCATTTGACCCAATTATACATGTTTAAAAAGCACATGCTGAGTATGCCTGTGGGGTTTTCTGCTAAGCTCATTAAAGAGTTGATTTTGTCCTGCACTGAGTGCTCTACCTCAGTCCTGAAAAATGCTTCATAAAACCATGAGCCTCATAAAAGTCCATAGGACACTGCATATTTCTTAAAATTAAGCAGGTGTCTATGTGCTTTTCTGGATCAAACTTGACCTGTGGTTTTCCATGAATTCAACCTTTGGTCCCAGAATGGCTTTCTAACGGAGATCCTGATCTCTCTGAAATTTTCCAAATGTGGCTTAGTTGTCTTAACAGACTTTGCAGACCCATTCAAAGTAATCCAGAGTTGGTCCCGAGCTATATAATAACAATAATGATGATGATGATACTACTACTAGTAATACCACACCAAGTGTGTAGAAACAGAAATATTATGAAAAGAAAAAAATAACTGAAAAATCTGCTTCAAATTATGGTCAATATAAAATCTTTCAGCACAGAGAAGACACACCAGAAACCATAGCCTTGCTCAACAGGAAAAATTCTACTTTATCCAGACTACAACATGCCCTTTATAGTGCTTGTTAGAAGGAAAAAAAAAGTTATGAAAATGAATGGTTGGATTCACAAAACTGGTGGTGCATTTAGCTTTTATGTAATAGCTCACAGGTGAGAGCATTCACCAAGGATAGAAGAAAACTAGGCTTAATGGTCCTAAAGATTCAAATTTTTATCTCCAAACTGCCTGTGGAGTACTATATATTTAGGCTACTCTGTTTTTTGGAACGGACTTCTTTTATGTTTTTTTCTATGCAAAAATAATTAACCATGCAGTGGAGCGAGAAGTGGAATTAAAGCACTCTCCTACCAGCTCAACATTTGCACCATCAGTACCTTTGTAAGACTTCAAGAAGCACAACTAAGGGCATTGGCCCCAAAACACTCTTTAGTTTGTTAGAAAAGGAACTTTCTTAAACGATAGAAAGCACTCTGACCTGAGAGGATTGAGTTGCATCTCTCTCTCCTATTCTCTCCACGAGTGCTTAAGCTAGAGTCTTCCACAGATAGGATAGGGTGCAGATAGTAATTTCTTGTAATGTCTCCTCACCTCCCCCTTGCTGTTTCCTCCCTGCACGTTTCTAGAAAATATAGGTTTAAATGAGAAAATGCTTAAGTAATTACCTCCCATCCCTCTCCCCAAACATCCTTACATTTAAAAAAATGTTGCCTAGCTCAACAATGTATGAAAAGTAATTGCAGTTAAAATAACATATTTTACTATGAGCAGACTGACCTTAACAGACCACAGATGGACTTTATTTCCCTGGGGGAAGACAGAAAGTTGAACCACACATAGGGTTAATGCAAGACTGCAGATAATTTAGATCCCTATTTATTTACCCTAGTCCCTAAATTATAGCTAAGGAGTGCTGCATTCGGTATATGTACAAATAGCCAAATCAGGTTCATCATTAGCTGCCTCAGGTCAGGAAAGAACATGTCTAATCAGGTAACTTGCAAAATTATTGGTGTAAATGATTTACTGTAAGAGGTTCAATTCAGGCACGCCATGATAATGAAAAGAGGGAAACCTAGTGCAAGAAAATTAAAATCCTACAAATGTTTCTAAACCTGCATATAAATGACCATATTCCATTATAGTATATTCTCTGAGAACTATTGTCATAGTATTATTAAATATAATATTGTAATGCAAATGCAGAAAAAATAGAATATGTCTGCAAAAAGTGACGATATGTATTTTCTGAATTTTGCACACCTTCTCTTGCATCCTTAATGTTTTTCTAGAGGATACTGTCTCTAGAGTCCTGTACAGCCTATCAAGTTCAATATAAACTGCTCACATTGGAAGCCTACAACTCTTTGAAAACACAGCAAATACAGAAACTGGTACTAGACCCCAGACTCCTGCAATACTAAGAGTTTACAAGCCATCTACTGAGATGATTCTCAGTGCATTTTCCCATTTTCATCTGGGGGGAAAGCCATGGCTACGTGGATGAAACACTAATGGCCACACTCAAACTACTCCTCTGCTGGCAACAACTGACACTAAAGGAGAAGCTGGAGAAAGAGCAAACACATTGGGTAAATCCACTTGCTGCAAGCACCAAAAGGTCCAAATCCTTTGTGGACCATAAAACAGAGAAATGAATGCTTGATAGAAATATAATTTGAGAAAATAAAAGCCCCACTCAGCTTAGCAATGAAATATACTGGTTATTTGACCTATTGGAGGAATAAATCTGCACCATGCACCAGTAACATCCAGACTGTGATGTGAAAAAACTCCCAAAATGGTTCCTGAGGAAGCAACATAACCTTTAACATGAAAAAATTTACTGTACACTGGGACATTGCATTTCAAGGGTCACTGTTGTGGCAGTTTAATTGCTTGCGCTGTAAGTACTGCCCAGACATTGTGCTACACTGATGTACTATTCTACTCCATGAACTGGGGTCCTGCCAAGCTTACAGCAATCTTTTAGAAGTCAGCCATTAGATTTCATCCTAAGGAAGTCTTTGAAAAGAATTATGTAAGACCAAACACAAAAACTGGGCATTAAGGAGTGGGAGCGCTATGAAAAATGCACTACAACATGAAGCCACTCACAAAGAATTTTGGACAAACTTTGGTAAAAAATGGGATTTTGTCCGGTTATTTCTTTGCAAAGGAGTAGCAGAAAGGGAAAGGAACATGAAATGTAAAAGAAAAATGAAGGTTCTTTAATGACATTGGGACATCAGTGGACAGCAGGCAGACATTCTACCTCTCCCATCAGTTACACGGCCATCAAAGTTTGTGTGGTCCTGCCGTTGTTCTCTGCATCACTTCAGGGAAATAATGGAGACCTGGTAAGCAAGAGCTAGATAAACAAACAAAACCATGTGTTGAAGGCTTGCTAATGCCATTGCTATCTTCAGGTTTTTTCTATTGTTCACTGTGAAGATTTTCTCTCTCTCTGCTCTACCTCCTGCTTCATTTCACCCATTTCTACACCACCACAGTTCTCCATGAAGTCCTGCTTCCATGGGTACTGTGAGAAAATGCGGCCCAATACACCACCTAAAGGCAGGCAAACAAGGAATTCTCTAGCCAGTGCAGTCATGCAAAACATCTCTTGCCTTCTGTAAACTTTCTGGAGAAAAGATCTTCATTTATTTGTCATGTCCAATACTGAAAAAGAGAAAGAGAAATCTAAAGAGGTGACTTCTATCTAGCTTTCTGACAGACACAGAAATAATGAACAGTAGTAAAGCTGATTCATGGCAGGAGATGCAGAGCGGAGGCTCGTACAATTATTGTGTAAGCCCAGGTCTGAAGACAAGCATGCAGAATGGTATCTGAAAAGCACAAGAGGAGCCCTGAGATGAAACCTGTTCACTGTTTTGAAACATGTCCACAGTGGTATTGTTTTTCTCTCAGAAGTTACCAAGGAGAAGGAAGCAGGGAAGAAACAGAAACCACATAAAGAAAATCCAGAAGGGAAAAAAATTCCCCATAGATGTTTCCTAAGGATTTTTGCAGCTACCATCTGGTTTGAAATGGAGGGTTTAATTCCATAATTTCACAAGTACAACACATTTTATAAGTAAGAACAGGAAGGGAAGGTAGTTTGGCATCACAGTAAGAACTGAGGCAAGTATGCTGTTAGCCTGTGAGCCAGACACAGAATTGACATCTCATGGATGAATCGTGCTTTACAGATTGACAATCTAACAAAGCTAACCTGAGCTACACCAAGAAATCAAGTCTCTAGAACTACCCAGTCCTTTGTCCTAATCAGTGCCTGTGTCTGGCACCTCTGCATTCCTGACCCAGTTTGCTTATGCAGTTACAGTCTCAAAGCCCACACTGGTGAAGCACAGGTGACAGTCATTTTGAAACAAGCACAAATCCTGTGGCATGGGCTGTCTGAACACATTTGGTTGGTGTCTGTGTCAGAGATGGTTGTGCTCTGATAGGAAAGATCTAAAAAGGCATGTGATAACTGAGAAGTATCTGAATAAGAAACAGACCCAGACAGATGAGCAAAGTGCTTACATCACTATTTGTCCCCAAATTAAATTGTCCTGGGTTACATGAAAATTCTGGTATCCACCCTTTTCTCTTTTCTTCTTTTTTTCTTCCTTTTCCTTTTCCTCCAAATATGCCTTTTTGGGTTTTTGGTGTTTTGCCTTCTTTAAAGATACTGAACTGCTAGTGATTAATGACTCAAACACATGACCACCTGCAGTGACCACACAGATGTTGTAAGTGACTGGAGTATTGGTGCTCATGGCTCAGATTGCAGTGTGATTTGCTGACAATGTGCAGTGTGGCCACCCAGGTACCAAGGGCGTGCACATCCCACACCTCAGGCTACAAGCTGGGTGTTGAACAAGGTCAGGACAGAGGCAAATCCTGCGAGGCAGGGTAGTGTTTCTTTGTCCTTACACAAATGACTCAGCTGTGATAACTCCTGTCAGGGAAGCACCAGGACAATTCACACACAGCCTGAAGATATTAATCTCTGCTGATGGGCAGTAATGGAACCACCTGTGTTGATGTAACTGGCAGCTGTAACATCTTAAAAGGTGTCAAAGACTCCTGAAATGTCCCATGATGCAGTATTACATCATCCGGTGTGGATACCTCCCTGGGGAAGTACCAGAGGCATTCTCACCTAGCCTAAGCCCAATAAGAGACCCCACTCAGACTTCACCCAACACTTGTCTTTCTTTCCTCACCACCCAGGACTTTTCTTACAACCTAAGGCTTCCACCACCCCCTTGAGGGATCCGAACTGTATCCACCACTTCAACAGGACTACCTACAGCCACCACTTTAAACCAACGAACATCAAAATTGCAACAACCAGGTCTCCACCCCTCCAAATTGTCTCAGATGAAGACATAAACCTAGACTGAGGAGTTGCGTACTACAGATTAGATCCCCTAAAAACAAGAACCATTACAGTTTGTGCAATAAAGGGATCAGGCAGCACCTGTGACCAGAACTCAGAGCATATCAATTCTGCATTTCCATGCTCATGGCACCAGAGGAAAAAACAATGTTATGGCTACAACTGAATCATACTGTTTTGATGATTCACTCACAACAACCCTAGGGCACAATAAAAAATTGTGGCTTCCACGGTCTGCTGTGTCTCATAAGGGCTGAAATTTCAGACAGCCATGACTTGAGTTCAGATGCATTGCTAATGCATCACTTGTGCATTGCTGTCAGAATGAAGAGGGGAAGAGGAAGAAAGTAAGTGCAAAGACTTTTACATTTAGGCTTTGCGATGTGAAGGCAGGGGAGATATTCTAACACACATGTCACAGATATACACTACACAAAGCACATAGAGGTCCTTGGGTTATAACTCTTCCCCAAACACCTGGAAAAAATGTTCTTCTAAGAACCTCACCAGAGATGAGGGCTCAGAGGGGAAGAGATAACCTAGAATAAGCGTAGTATTCAGGTGACAAAAAGTTCAGGTATCTCTTTACACAGACAGAGAGGTTTTCTTTCATTACTGCAAGTGACATTACACCACTGGGGACAAAACCACCCTACAGACCCACTGTTGTGATCCCTGAAAACTGGGTAACAGCAAATCTCGAGCAGACCTATGCAAAGAACTTGCAGCCCATAATCTGATACATCCGGTTTTCCTCCTTTTTTCTCCAAGAACAAGTTGTTAGGAGGCTGGCTGCAAAAATGTTGTTCTGCTTTAAAGTAGTTGCAAATGCCTTCCACACCTTGTGAAAGTACTGTGCCAGTGTGGTGGGTTTCAAACTTTACCCTGCAGAGGGATGAGTCATTTGTCCATCTCGAGTCACTGGCATAAGAAGGTGGATGCAGTAAAGAGAGGGGGTTGGTTTGGAAACAGGGATGGAGAAACACAGCTGCCATGAAAAGGTCCATGAGAGAAAGCCCGACAGGTGGCAGAGAGAAGAGCAAAAGGAACTTGTGGCTTCCAGGAGTAGAAGAACTGGGTCACGACTTTCTGCAAGAGTTCCAGAACAAGACACAGTTATAATAATGATTGTCCAACATACAGCACTTTGCTTTTACTCTTCCAAGAAGCTTTACTTTGTTTTCTCAGTTCACCTTTCTGTTAGCTGGAGTTTTCTCAGACTGCTGCAACTGTGCAGTCCTTGAGCTTTCCCTGACACAGCCACCTCCTTCCGTGCACATCTCTCCTGCTGTGCTTCTACAGCAGGTTCCCAACCACGCCTTCTTGAGAAGACTTTTTCTAAGTAGAGTACAGTGGTGCAAGGAATCATCAAACAGTTTAGTAGGATGTGGAGTTTGGGGTGGGCGAGGAAGTGACTGATGAAAGAAAAGGGTTTGCATGTGGATGCTATTTCCAATACGAAAACAATAAACATTCTGAACTTAGCAATTCAATACAGTGTTCAAAACTCATGTTCCTTGAACATTCAACTCAAACCTTACCTTTTGTGGGTAGGAGGGCTGGCAAACCCTGAGCACTCTGAAACCCTCAAAATGCCAATGGGAATGAAAAAATCACTCTTAAATTAGAATGTGCGGTCATGCAATGTGGCTCATGCCACAAAATAACTGAGGAATATAATTTGTCTTATACTCCTGGCTTGGTACCTCTTAAACAGAGAGGAAAGTGATCTTTGCTGAAGACATGAGGGTTGCACTAAATTCATAAAGTAAAGCAAATCTCAGGCACTCACACTTCTATCTTAGAACAACTTGGTATTATTAAGCAATAACTCCTTGAAAACACAGCATCCTAAGTGAAAACAAATAGCTCAGAAACACAAGGCATCCAGGAGTTAATTTCTCTAAGTAACAGAGAAGCAGAATCCACCTATATTTCTGACATCTTCCATTAGTAAGTTTTCTAGATGAGCAATTCATGACACTGAAGAAACGAGAGCATTAGAATGTGAAATGAAGGGTGATGGATGGAAACCGCAGCAAAGAAAATGATAAATCATGATCTGAGCTATAGATGTGCAATTCTGGGGAACCCAGCTCCTTCTAACTTCCACGGATTGTGTTAGACCACAGCTTTCCAATTACATCCCTCTGCTTCTGCTGTGAAATTAAACCAGGGATGTAGTCCTCATGAATGAACTATGACCAAGAGGGAATTAAGAAGTCCTAAATATGCTACTGTATAAATCAATGGAGAGCACACACAATACTACACATCATGCACAATTCTGATTTTTCCACCTTGAAAAAGATGTAATGGAACTAGATAAAATAATGTTGCAATTCTGTTGGCTGAGACTTATACAGCAGCTTCCAAATGAGAACGAAATAAATAGTTTAGATCTCTGGAGCTTGGAAAAGATATGACTGAGGATGAATATGATAAAAAGCACTAAACCCTTGAATGGTATACAGAGTTTGAATAGGGGATGATTATTCATTACTTTTTATACTACACAAAGGAGGCAGGCAGTAAAATGATCAAACAGCAGGTTTAAAACAAATGAAAAAAAAGGATTTTTTTAGACAACACACACTTGAATTGTGGAATTAAACTGCTATGGATTTCTCTGGAGGTCAGAAGTATAAATGGCTCCAAATATAATCAGATGAATTCAGTGAGAGCAGGTCTATCAGTGACTATCAAACATGATGGTTTAAATGGAGTATTTGGCTCAGAAAATTCCTAAAATGCAGATTTCTAGAAGCTAGAGAGATATATTAGGGCATAATCACCCCAACCCTCCACTAGCAATGGAGTGGAGAACACACACTAACATTTAGAAGTCTCAAAACTGTCTCACTCCAAAGGCAAGTCAGACCACCACCCTAGGCAGATTCGCATACCCAGCATCGCAGATCACCTTGAGAGTGCCAACTGAAAGAGATTTAAGAATAGGATAAATCAATTCCACTGTATTACAGAAGAAAAGCAATTATTTGGATTATACAATTGAGAAGAAAAACAGGTGCAGTAATTCTGAAGGAGCTCTGCCATAGACTTTCATTGCCTCCTTGAATCTTGGGAGTGTCTGTTTTGTGTGATGACTCTCAGGCTTTTGGGAAGATGAGGAAAACAACAAAGTGAATTAATACCTACTTGAAACTCAGTTCTGAATTTGTTCTGGATTCTGTCCAATACTTCCTCCCACATTAAAGTGTAGAGGTCAAAACCAGTAACACTTCTCTATTGAGTATTATTTCCGACAATTAAGTTGGAGATGCTTCCTAGGCATTGGCGCAGAGGGCTTGAATTCACAATGCAATATGGTGTCTCATATATTCAAATCATGATTTAAAAGTACAGTCCCTCTAAATGCCTAGAATTTTTTTTTTCTTCGGGCAAGGACACCTGATGATATCAAAGACATTTGATATTGCCTTCCCTATTCCTCACCTATTCTTTAATACAAATAAGTCACTATCCTGCAGCCAAAGTTAAGTGCCATACAGAAGGAAGGCAAATGCAACAACCCTAAATGCATCTGGTGACAAGTTCACCTCTGGTTGTCAGAGACTTTTTAGATGCAGTGATTTCTTATGACTTACTACATGCTTGGATTATCACAGATATGGTTGCTTCCCTAGACAACAAAATTCTCTTTTTGATCTCATTGTGTCGTACAAATCACCAAGCATAAAAGATATCCTGCAATGATTTTCTGATAATCTTATGACCTCTAACAGGGTGTGCAATGCAACTAGATGCTACATATCACATTAATATTGCTGACGACTTGACAACAGGGAATTTACACCTCATCACCTTTTTTCTACATGTGAAACATCCCATGTTCATCTGAAAGTTTTTCTCAGCTGTGCAAAGCATTTCGGGTTTGACTATGTTACACTTAAGTGCTTCATGGCTACCACAGATTCAGAGAAAAATTCATATAACATCGCACTTGAGTTTTTCAACTTTCTTTGGGAGCACACAGAGAACAAACAAGATACACAAACCAGATGGGTGTCTGTTGCATGCCGAACCCTGCTTGCCCAGTGCAGGGACAACCCCATAAAAAGTCATCTGTGTGAAGCATCAGAATAACAGTTCAATTATTTGGGCAAAGTGAGGAGACTATACTTTGACTTAATGTACATGGGCTTCATTTTTCTGATGCAACTTGCCATTGAGCTGTCTTTGTTTTGCCTACATTCAAAACGCCACCAGCCATCACTTCCCAATAGTCGTGTCACACTGAAAAAGGCCAATGACTCCTAGACACTAATTTTTTTTCCAGCACATTAGGTACGTCTAAAATCCTTTCAGGCCCAGTGTCCATGAAGACAATGTAGCTCAGGTCTCCATGGCCTCCCTGAAAGGCTCCTAGGGCTGCCTGTGCCACATCACAGTTCTGTCTCTGCAGAGTAGGTTTGTTGCTGTCTAGAACTTTATCTCCTCAAGGCCAGTATCTCTTTCTTACCCTTCAGTCTTCGGCACTCTGACTTCTTAAGGTGTTTGTAAACTCTTTATATCTGCATCCCAAGCTCCAAAGTCACTGGGGTCCAGCACAGACTCACTAGGGGGCAGGCAGTTCAGCAGCCCAAAGAGCCAGTGCCCGGAACTCTTTAATATTGGTATGGCCTCAGAATTCATTTGATGCTTTTGCCCCCTAGTTCATCCTAAACTTGGATGAACAAAGACTAGGGCGGCAACCTGTGACTTTTGTTCTCTCACCCAATGTCTTCCTTACTGCATTCTTACTGGATAGGTTTTCCCTTTGCTTGGACTTCAAGTTCTATTAGGACAGAAACAACATTTCTCATCTTCTGAGGAAAATCCAGCACATTTTGCCAACAACAATAGGTTTCAGTGAAAATTCTGCAATGCACGAGCTACAGAATTAGGTACAACCTGACAATATTTGCTCATGAAAGCTGTGACATCTTTCAGAAATATCTGGTTTGGAAGAGTTATCAGCAAAGCAAAGACAGCACTCACACAGTGTGAGCCCACAGACTCGCATCTGCCTTCACTCAAAAGCTTATTGCAGTCATCATGAAAACATTGAAACACATATTTCCACAATGAGCTCTCTTGCTGGGGAACTCATACTGTGAATGCCATGGAGAATGCTGGGCGTAAAACAAACAGAGAAAGGGGCCAAGAGAGATGGGCAGCAGAACCATGAAAGAGGGCACTACCAGAGCCAACAGATATCTGAAGTAGAGAGTCAGTTCTTCTCCCAGAACTGCTCAGCTTTGTGTTTTGCCAGTCAGGATGTCAGAGTGCTCTCTGAAAAGCCAAGATCTAGTGCTTATGAAAAATTGTTACATTTCAGACAGATTAATTTGCAAGCATCCCCCTTGTGAACAACTTCTGCTACTCAAATTTTTCTTTTAAATGTAATGACAATAAAACTGTTGCACATTAAACCAAAAGAAAATGCTGTGTTCTCTTATTATTTTCTTCATTGTTGTCCCTGAAGTACCAGCCTCACCATAAACAATCCTTCTGTCCCCCAGGTAAAGCACAAACACAAATATCAGCAGACAAAACCATTCTCAGCTCTTTTTTTCAGGAGTGAACGTTCTTTGCACCCTGTAGTGCATTATCTCTAAAACGTCTTCCAAAGATCAAATCCATCCCACGGTTCCTATAAAAGGTCACGTTTTGCAATGTAGCCTACAGAACAATGACATTTCAAGGATCAAAGAAAAGGTTAAAATATTCCTATAAATCTATTCTTGGGACTTTTAAGTATTTTCTACGCAGAGGGAAATGTCATTTTTCTTCCGGAGCAACTGAGGGCTCTGTGATGGGTAATGGGTCTGTTTTATATGGTGAAAGAAAGATGCACTTCAATCCCCAACTCATGCAAATGAAACCTAATTTAATTTTAAACATTTATTTATTTAGATTTAATCTAAAACTCCCACATCAAACCAAACAGAAAAACAACAAATACTACTGGGGCCTTAATAAAAAGAAATTGCGGCAAGCTAAAAGAAAACTTGGAGGAGCAGCTTCTGCATAACGTTATAAATTATGGCCTTGTAGAGCACCCCAGCCTGTGAAATCCTTTACTCAGTCAGGCTGACGCCGAGTGAATGCTGAGGATTTAATTCAGTCGCTTAATGCTCCGTAAATCTGAGCTGGCGTTGAATTTTGAGATCTGGAGCTTGGTGGTTAGAATTATGGCAGCAAGGTGGAGAAGCTTTTGTGGCAAGAAAGCAGACGGTACCCTCTCTGGGCTCCCAGGAGGCCATTTCCAGGTTCTAAATGAAATGAGCTTATGGCTCCCACTCACTTCTTAATTAGCACTAAATTACACTCACACAGACGGCAGATACTGTACGCAGGGGAAGGAAGGCGGCAGGCTAGAAAAGATTGGGGGATAGTAGGAAGCCGCTTTCCATTTCCCCCTGTTCACAGTGGCATGACTGTCTCATCCCTGCTGCTCAGGGCCCTCTGGCTCAGGGTACATTTCTAACTTCACACGTTCTTTATTTGAAATGATGCGTAAAGGGAAACTGAATGGCTCAGGAATCAGAAGGAAGATATAAAACTTCACAGTTTTAGTTGGAATTTGCTTTATTCACACCAGTTCCTAGTCAGGCAAAACTCTTCACAATAAAAATCTAAATACTGCAGATGCTAACGGGCTGCCTTAGTCTTGGCAGCCTCACCAGAGACACACTGAGGACTGAATGATCAACTCAGTCTTCAATTCCTGCACAGCAAGGATAAAACCCATTGGCAGGAGAAGCACTCTGTGCATTTTAACCTGGTTTGTTTGACGAACAGTGCACTTGTTCACAGTTACAAAGCAGCACGGTTACAAAGCAGAACTATTTAACTTTACAATGCTGGTATGAAAGTCTTTAAGAGTAAGGTATTGAGGGTACCAACCTGATAATGGCCAGAACAGAAGCTTACCTCATGCCTGACCGATGGGAACTCTTCAGAAAGGAAAGGAATGTTCCTCCAGTTTCCTTTACGAGTCTGAGATACCCATCTTTCATATTTGTGGCTACAGCTTAGGTAACTAGCCTCTGCTCTTCCTTGTAAACTTCAACATTGGACTGGCATTAGTGCCAACAGTGGCTTTGTGGGGCACCCCAGCAGATCCAGGCTAAATCTAGGACACTAGGAACTAAGGTTTACAACATTTGGATTACCCACAGCACCAGGCAGACCTATTTAGAGGCATCCAGCACACAGGCCACAAATACTCTTGCTCAGCCCAGACCCGACCTCCACATCATTCTGCAGATGCTTTTATGTTACACAGACTGTTTTTGTGAACTCCAGATGTTGCATAAAGCCATAATGAGAATAGCTGAGACCTCTGTGACCATGTTCTAATCTTAGTATACTTCATCTTCAAACTCAGTTTCTAGTTATATCAGAGATTTCATTAAAACCTCATTCGAGATGGAGAATTCTCATCCCAGACATCTGGGTCTACCACCATGCTCTTCTGCATGGCCATACAGTTTTCATAAGTTACAGAATTCATTCACTGTTTGCTGTTGCCATTTTTTTTTGGGGGGGGGTGTTTCGGGGTTGGTTTGTGTTTTTTCTTTTCCCCCTTTTTTTTTTTCTTGTTGTTGTTGTTGTTGGGGTTTTTGGGTTTGTTTTTTTTTTCCTTATTTCCTTTCTTTTGCTGGATCTTCCTTGTTTACTAATTACCAGTCCTTGAATCATGCCACAAGACTTTCCAGACTGAACTGCTGAAAGGTTTATTTCTGCACTGCTTCCTCCTTTCTTGTGTTTGTAATTCCTCATTTATCACATTAATTGTGTAAATTCTGGACATCCTCAGTGTTGCACTAGGCTTCCTGTTTGTGCCTTTTCCAAATTTTGAAGCATCCAGTTCTCCTCTGTGTTCTCCTTACACTGATAGCTTACCTACACTTTATAATCTAGACGGAACCCCTTCAATTCTTAAAACCCTTGGTCCCATCTCAGAGCTTGGTAATCATATTCTACAAACAGGACTTAACTGTGACTGGGAGACAAAGGATTTTTAGACCTAAAGGACTCTTTGATATACAGAAATAGAGTTGTACAATAGATTATGTGCTTGTGCAAAAGAAACCACTGGACCTACGAGGACCTGTTACTTCAAAGCTCACTTGTCTTTTGTGCTGTCTAGTGCTTACAAGACACAAGGACATGAACAAAAGATTCCAACCTTCAGCACAGTCCTAATAAAGACTTCCAGCCATGATGAAAACAAAAGGAGAAAAAAATGCCTAAAGTTAAAACAACTATGTTATTTCAGAATTGCCTTCATTACTTCTGCTAGATGACTTTGCTCTGTAACATACCAATGTATTCTGTTCCACTTTCTTAAAATAAACAATTGGTCTATGGCTTGTCAACAAAGCTCCATTTTCAATCACCCAGAGAGACAAGGCAAAGCACATCTTGCAGTGCCCCTATCGCTATAAGAAGGGTTTGGGGGCACTTCAAGCTGAGAATTTCATTTGCTTTGCCTTAGAGTGATTTGCCGCCTAAGACATGACAGATTTGTGTTGACAACTGGACCTCAGAGTTTAAGGAAATCCTAGAGCAGGAAGAGAATATTTATTGACAAGCTTATGTCTTGCTCTGGATCCAAAATTCTCTTCCTTCCAGACCAGAGCAACCACGAAAACAATGAAAACTGAAGATGATAACACAATGGCTAACAGGAGAGTGGACAGTATAAGGGCAAATCACCTTGTACAACTTGATTCAGAATACTACATCTCTGTTATAGAAAGAGTGATGATGGTTTGCTGTTTTCAATGGACTTGTGGCACATATTTTTTGTATTGAGGGTTTTTCTTTCACCCTCTGTAGAGTCAGGCTGAAAGAAAAAAAAACCAAACCACCAACTAGAATTTCAGCAAAGAAAAAACTACCAGGGATGCAATGAAAAAAAGAAATAAAAAAAATCAATCTTTTCCTTCTACTAACAAATAAACCATAATCCTACCTGCACATAATGTAAAACATCTTTGAACCTTACAGTGCTGCCAGGATTAAAGGAGATTAATTTTTAAGAAATGGGAAAGATATTAAGATTCTTCAACATGTATAAGGCACCAGCAGCAGCTGAGCTGTGGAGTTTGAGCTCAGAAGCAATTTGCATTATGTGTGTGAGGGAAGAAGACAGTTGCTCACCTGGGCTGCCTCACGATCTTTACAATCAACAGACACAGAAAAGACACACTGATGAGGGCAAAAATTTGCAGGAGAATTCAGAAGATAGGCTGCCCTGTCCCCTTCTTTTAGAAAACTCCAAGAATAAATCAAAGAAAAGATGAAGAGAGAACAAGCACAGAGAGCTGTCAGCACATGGCAGTTTTTGGCTGTTCAGTTTCCACACCAGGGAATCAGGGACCAGTTTCTTGTGCTGACCTGACCAAGGAAAATGACTGTGAAGGACAAGGACACGAAGGAGGGTTGCTAACTGCAGAGTTAGTAGTACCAAAGGTCTCGGAACTGGTCTGAATAAATCAGCACAATTAGACCCCAATTACAGCCTTTATGTGCTACCACAATATAAATATTTAATAAGAAGCATGGTGGCTAGAAGATCATTATTAATCTGCAGTTAAGCAGTGTTAGCAAAAGCAGAGCTTCTGGAGAAGACGAGCTGTTCCAAGAGGTTACACAGGAACACAATATTGTAAATTTAGAGCAAAGACACATGGAAAATTTGGTCTGTAACTGCACTTGCTTTGGACATAGAGAGTCCAGCGAAGAGGCAGAAGAAACTGAGACAATGTGAAGAACAAGCCTCCCAGCTGTGACCATCTTCTCCTTTTTGCTCAGACTCCAAACAGACCCATGGCATGGGGTGTGCAGCAAGAGCTCCCTGGAAAGCACAGGTGAGAGAGGAAAGTCCAGACCTACGGGTAGGAGTGAAGAAACTAGGAAAATCCTCAGAAAAGAGACCTGGTTAGAACCTGGACACCCTGCAAATGTATTTAATTCCAAGAGTCATAGGGAAGATGTAGACTTTAGCAAGACTAGCAGTTTTGGTTTAAGTGCAAAATACAGCCCTTATAAGAACCAGCAGAAGAAAGTAGGCTTTAAAAGATTTTTTTTTTAAAAGGCTTTACAGAGTAAAGCAGATTCTAGCTAAAGCAAGGTCCTTAAAGTGGCTAATGAAATTCTTTAAAATTCTGAGACATGAGATAAAAGACACAGGAGGATGTTGGAAACGAGAAGTTAAATTACAGAACTTCCTCAAAGCAGAGGAAATTGTTCTCTGTAGTGCAAGAGATAAAAAGCATATGAAAACTAGAATAGAGGCTTAAGAAAAGTCTTTTAAGTTGCAGTCAGTATGCTTTCAGCAAGGTACATATTTCTTACATTTTTACTGTACATTTGTATATAAATAACATCCCTTAATAAAAAGAAGTCCACTAGAAAACATGAAACTTACAAGATGAATTTATTAGAAAAAGAGTTTATAAGAAATTCTGGGTGTTCAGAAGTGTAAATAGTGTGGCAGAAGACCAGACCCAACCAGCCACATGAGGATGGCCATGTTCCCCCATAGCAGGTAACACTGCAGTCTGATAAGAAGAGAGTCAACACAGAAGGCACCTTGCGTGACAGGACAGCAGCAATTCAACAACCCACCAAGCAGAGAAGACAGCATGAGCTGTTGAACACAAGCACCGTGCTGCCTGCCTTCAGGCCGTGCAGATGAGAGAGCATCGGGGGACGCAGTACACTCATAGGGTGCACAGATGGTACACACAGAACGTCTGTTAAAGGGGTTACAGATACACAGGGAAATGTGAATGAAGGCACCCTTAGCTTTTACTTACAAACCAAGGAGGTGGGCTGTGAGGTGCTATGTAGTAACTTGGCTGTCATATTGAACCTGCGTTTGTAGGGACTGCACCTCAACCCTGGGCATAACGGTGCAGGAAACCTACTGTTCTTTCAGGGAAGCAGGAGAAGAGACAGACCAGGTTCCCACCCTGAATCAGGCTCACTGCCTGACACTGGTTCATGAAGATGCACAAATTGTCAAGGAAAGGCACGTCTTGTATGGAGATTAAAGATGAATTGTCATAAAACTTTAAGAAGGAAGGTCACGCACTTCTTCCTTGCCTCCAAATTTTGTCACTCTCTCCAGTGGCAGATATGAGACACCGTACCCTGGGCTGGGAATGCTCCAGCCAGACAGAGAGAAGCACAGCATCACTATTGTTCGTCACCAGAGTTCTGGCTGCCATCCTGACAGCCAGGGAGGCCAGACTGAAAAACTGCTTGCAGAGACAGCAGACACCCGAAAAAGTTACCCTGACTGACATGGCAAGCAGCACCCAGGATTCTTCTCAGTTGTCAGAAGAGCTCCTTCCTAAAAAGCTTCTCTCATAAGGGAAGTCATGCAGGGTCTCTTTGTCACAGGACAGAGAAACTATAAAGGTGAAGAAATGCATTATGGAAAAACAAGCAATTCTGTTATTATGATAACACCTATAGAATCATAGAATCTTAGAATGGTTTGGGTTGGAAGGACCCTTAAAGAGCCTCTAGAACCAATGCCCCTGCCATGGGCAGGGACACAGCCCACTAGACCAGGTTGCTCCAAGCCCCATCCAGCCTTGTCTTGAACACTGGCAGTAATGGGGCATCCACAACTTCTCTGGGCAGCCTGTTCCAGTGCCTCATCACCCTCATAGTAAAGAATTTCTTCCTACATCTATTCTAAATCTACCCTCTTTCAGTTTGAAGTCATTCCCCTTTGTCCTGTCACTACAAGCTCAGGCTCCTCCCAGAAATCCTTCTCCAGATGGCATGTAGTCCCATTTAGGTGCTGGGAGAGTGCAATGAAGTCACCCCACAACCTTCTCTTCTCCAGGCTGAACAGCCCAAGTTCTCTCAATCTGTTTTCACAGAGGAGGTGCTTCAGCCCTCTGGTCATCTTCCCTGCTCTCCTCTAGACTTGCTCTGACAAGTCCACATCCTTCTTATATTGGAGACCTCAGAGCTGGACTCTACTTCAGATTGGGATCTCATAAAAACAGAGAAGAGGAGCAGAATCACCTCCCTCAATCTGCTGGCCACACTGCTTTTGGTGCAGCCCAGGATATGGTTGGCTTTCTGGGCTGCAAGCACACATTGACAGGTCATGTTGAGCTTCTTGTCCACCAACACCCCCAAGTCCTCCTCAGGGCTGCTCTCAATCTTTTCTTTGCCCAATGTGTATTTGTGCTTGAGATTGTCCCAACTCATGTGTAGCACTTCGTACTTGTCCTTGTTGAAGTTCATGAGGTTCACACAGGCCCACCTCTCAAGCCTGTCAAGGTCCCTCTGGATTGCATCCCTTCCCTACAGCGTGTGAACCACAACCACACAGCTTAGTGCTGTCAGCAAACTTGATGAGGGTGTGCTCAGTCCCAGTGTCCATGTCACCAACATTGATGTTAGGCAGCACCGGTCCCAATACCAACCCTGAGGAATGCCACTTGTTACCAGTCTCCACTTGGACATTGAACCATTGACCACAACTCTTTGAGTGTGACCACCCAGCCAATTCCTTATCCACCAAGTGGTCCAAGTAAGTTGCATCTCCATGCATGCTACTGACTGACCTTGAGTTTTGGTGCTTCCCCTTGCTCCTAGGGTCTGTCCTTCACAAAGGCAGGCTGGGGAGAACATTTCATATATGTTTCAATATGTACAGATGAAATAGAAAGGCCACAACCAAAGACAGATTAAGTTGGGAAAAGATAATTATCTATGATTCCACAAGCACAGATCTCTTGACAGTTATATTACAGTACTGGGGAGACACCAGGACATGCTGTGGGACCCTGCCCAAGTTGTATAACTTGCCTCTCTAGCTCAAGTTATATAAATATAGGACTGGCTGAAAAGGAGAAACCCTACTAAAACCAGACACTAAAGGTGAATGGAACTTTTCTAAAGAAAGATATTATACAACAGGATGAGAATTTATTCACTGGGTAAACTTGTCTTGAAGGTAACTGAAGTAGGGATGCCTGATCCATTATAGAAAGTTAAGGGTCAATAACAAATTAATGGGATCAGTGACCCTGTTACTCTTCCCATAATGAACACCAGCTCAAATCAGCTCTTCTTCCTGAAATACTTAAAGACATTTTATACTGGCAACAAACTTACTACATTGAACCTAAAATCATACAGAAGTGATTTAAATGTACTCAACTCAAGACATTTCCTGAAATGCAAAGGGCACTTTGAAACAGGACCATAGCAGAAGGTAGACTGATACCATAAATTAGTGCACTAACATTCAGTCCCTGGAAAGCTGTGCAAGGTCATCAGGGTAATAAATTTTGATGTTGCCCCCGCAGCCTTCGGTGGATATTTGCCCATCGCAAAAGTTATGCAGTATGGCAACATGCTGCAAATGGCATCATCCACTCAGAAATAGCACACAGCTGGGACAGATGGGGATATCACAAGCAAAGCTATTCTGAGTCCGCAGCCTTGGAGAAAAGGATGGATAAACAGAAATAGAATATGAAGTTTACAACAATGAAGGACTAAGAAGTGCTGGCAAATTATGGGACATGATATGCCCATTTCCTGCTCTGACTTCCTTTTCTGGTTTGTAGTTAAAATTCCAGCTTTTTTTCTGATCTCTTTCACACAAAATCTGTGCATGCAGTAATAATACCAGGCTTAGCTGTTCATATTACCAAATTGAGATAGTGCTTTCATCAAGTCCAGAGAGCTAAAAAGACTGGCTAGCACAAATTTCCAGCTGCATTCCTGCCTCTCCTGATTTCACTGATTTCTGCAGTAAGACATGGAATGAGATGCCTAAACAGCAATCCCAGAGTTATAGTTCAGCCTGCTCATCAAGCACAGACTGGAGGCATATTTTTAAGATATTTTATTTCCCATGAAGGCACTAAAGAAAAATAGCCAGATTCTCAGTGGGAGCTGGATATTGCCCTCATATTAACAACTTTGGGAAAAAAATGATGAAAATGACAGACTCTAGGCCAAATGTGATACTTCTGGAAGTCAGGTTGCCATTACCAAGATGTGAATATTGTCCAGTGTGATAAAACATCCTGAGCACACTTAAGAGCAACGAGAATATATTCTCAGTCTCAGAAAGACTCATCTCTGCAAAGACCTGGGGCTTTCTGTGACTTGGTAAGAAAAGGAAGCATGAATTACAGCCAGATTGTTGCTTAGAGACTGCTTCAAACTAAACCTATGTTCCCCAGAAATCAAGTACTGAGGGAATTAAACAGTAAACCCAAGCAGTATTTTCACACTTATTACTGATTTATTCCCTTGTGTTGCAGGTGGGGAAGGAAAAAGAAGGAAGAGAAGGAAATTAAGAAATCCTAGTAAGAAAATAGTGTTGCACAGCTCACACACACTCCTGACATCTGCACTGAGGACAATACCAGCAGTGGAGCACCTTGCCACAGCTGTGGTTGAGGGGTTTTAAGAACAAAAGGAAAGCATGCAGATCACCTGGAAGCTTGGGGCTGTGCAAGAAGAGACTTTCTGTACCACTCAGCCTCCTACCAGAGCACATTCCTCCTCCAGTGGGAACTTACCACATTTTACAGCAGAAGAGACACGTTGTTTCACTGCACGTATGCTCACACATATACTGCTGACAGGACTTAAAAATGTTTTGCCCAGAGTGTACTTGGATTCTGAACACATATTGACCCTGGCAAAGCCACAGAAAACAATGCAACCAGTCCTCTCCCTCCACAAAAAAAAAAGGACACTGACTGTGGTATTTTTGTGAGGGATTTCTGGAAAAAATAATATATTCTAAGCTACTCACAACACAATGCATTGCTCATTAGCTCTGGCTAACAGCTGGAGCTCGCCTGGCAGCTGGGTTTGCCTGGACATTTTCAATTCTGCATATTTTACACTGTGAATTCCCTTCCAATATTGAATGAGGAAATTGGGTGCTGAATGTAAAACTAAACTCAGTGTTCTTCCACAAAGCAATTTGGAGGAGACTGTTGAAGGATGCTGCTACAGAAAGGCCTGGAGTTACACAGAGACTTGTGTCCCACAGAGGACTATATGCTAATTCAAATGAGATCTTCAGAATTTCTTACTGAGAATTTCCATTTAAATACATTGTAAACCTGTGTGCTTTGCCAGTGAAATTGTTTAAAATGGCATGAAATTGAATGCCCCCTCCAACAAACACCACCTGACAAGACTGATAAAGCAAATGCTGATATTGAGACTAGACAAGATTAAATTCTACTATTTAGAGTGTAACAGTTTGTAATTAGGGCAGCAATGGTCTTTGTTGGAAACGTAAAATGGTTTTGTACCAAATGCACTAGAAGGATTATCAAATTCTATCATTTCTTCACAGTTTTGAATAAAGATTTTATCATATCCTAGGGAACTATCTTTAATAAACACTTAAACTGATAAACTGAACCTATTAATATTGAGTAGGACAGAACTGTTCAGTGAAAGTTTCTGCCCAAATACAAACATTTGTTGCAAAGAAATTGCATTAAAGACACTGGACACCAGGGCAGCTTCCTAACTGGCTACCAAAGCTGCTGCTTGCGCATTTGCTGTGTGTGCTGCACACAGCACACAAACAAATGAGACTATAGTGCTATTTGCTTTGTGATTTGCATTTCATAGAGGCAACAGGACAGGCCAACAAAGCATTTCCTGAATAACAATTATTTACTTCCAGCCAATTAAATCACTTTGGTTTAGGTTGCATTTATATTAGGGTGGGAAGCATTATACTGTAACTGTTAAAGAACAGGGATCCTTACATGGTTGTTTCTGCTTTATAATAAACCAGAAACCTATTTAACTAATACCTGTTCAAGTAATTAACCTACTATAAAGAAAAAATAAGTCAATGCATCAAGGTTATGCATCTAAAAGAACTCTACTGTGTTTCTTTCATTTAAATTTCAGAGTCAATCTCAATGTTGTTTCATATCTACAAAGACAATTATTTCATGCACTGTCAGGTTACTTGCAAATCATCACAAATACACCAGGGTCTAGCAGGATACTGATTTCAAAGTGCATTGATATTCCACAGTCTTCTCTCTCTGTAGTATCTGGATGGATTGGATTCCCTAGTCTAGCTTTCAGTTATTAAACTTTTCCTTCTTCCAGATGAAGAGAATGAATACATGATGCAGACATGTTACGTGATCCATGGCTTTTCAAGGTTTGATCTCTGCAACTGCAGACTGTCTCTAAACCGTGTTGCTCATTTTCACATGAACCAACTCTTGCAGTCTCACAGCTCTCAATGAGGAGAGATGCTCCCGCACAGGACTGGCATGCCATGGTAATGCTGATAGTCTCAAGAACAGCAAATCTTTATGCATTCTTAACTGTTCTCCTCTTTTCATACTGTGTTGCTTCACAGATGTTGCTTCAGGTAACTGAAGATAAGCCTTCCCAGGTTCACATCAACCTTCATACTAGCACAAACAATACTGCTTAAAACTCAGACTTTTCCAGGTTGAGTACTATGTTTCAATAAGAGTTTGCTGCTCAGCTCCTTCTGATCCTTTTGAAAATAATTAGCCACAATAAGAACCCTTGTAGTGCTCAAGAGCTGTCCTTCGCAGCTTGGACCTCTAGAAATTGAAGTTGTTTCATAATTCAATTTCAAACCCAGTATCTATCTTAAAAGGGTTAAATGCATCTCTCGTGTTATGCAAGGTTGTTTCATGGATTATGACTACTATCTGCTCTGTATAAAGAAAGCAACAGAAGGTCTTTTTATTCAGTGAAAATTTTATATACCCTTATCACAAGGAATTTTGATACTTGATCCCTTGCTTGAATTGAATCCCCATTAGATCACCCTAAACAATTATCCACCTTTCTGTCACTTTAAAGCTCTAAATACAGTTATAGCATGTCTTATAAATTGCTCTGTAGTCAAGTTACACCTATTTAACTTTTCAATGTCTGTTCTCCTAAGTCACTCCCACACCCTCTTTAGTCATCACTGCTGCTTCACTGCATGGCGTTTTCACTATGAACCTATAAACAGATACAGATTCCAAAGACATTTTGCGTTGTCTTGTAAAGTGCAACAATCAAGTTCACTTACTGGGACACAATACTGAAAAAGACCCATCAAGATTATTTACAAGATGTGACTAGACCACTGTGGATAGCTCTGGTATACAAGAATAAGCATCTGAGGCTGGTGAGCAGAATGGAAGTGCACTGACAGCCAAGCTCTGAAATAAGGGATTCCAGGGAAGCTAAAAGCCTGAATGAGCATCATGGTTTTGGTAAAGAGTTATGATTCTGACCATTTTTCTATTCCCCAGGCAACAGTATGGACCTGCTATCTTCAAAAAGCAATGTACTTATTGCATAAGCAGTTGCAGTATTGGTCCCCTACTTTCTTAGTGATCAACCTTAAAGATAATCTTTCCATCTCAAATACCACAGTGAGGCTGCTGTTACAGGCAAGGGCTTGACACATGTATGTAAAACCCGCTGCAAAAGTCATGTCACACCTTCTTGAACCAACAGCACAGTACGTGTTTTTTCCTTCTGATGCACACGTTTTACTCACAAAGATACCTTGTGTACACAATGAAATTAAGAAAATTACTTTGGCTTATTGGTGCCACAGATCAGACCCTACCAGGCAACCTTTACAAAAGTGAGCAAAAGAGAGCTCTCCCCGGAGGCCTGCACACAATCCCACACACCAGCAGCTGCCCCTTGCCTCAAGCGAAAGGAGTAGGAGTGTGCACATCACAAAGAACTACAGAGCAAAATCCTGCTATCTGATGAGCCTTTCCTATGCAATCCTTCCCACTTCCAAAGCCAGGAAAATAGTGCAGACAGTTCATATAGAGCCCCTTTTCAGACTAAAGAGAGCCCTTCCTCCAGTGATCCTTCTTAACAGGTGGGCAGCTCCCAAAATTCAGCAGTAGGAAACACTTTACCTTTAACAAGCTCCAGCCACTCTAACCAGATTGTCAATAAACAGAGCATATTGCACAGATGGACTAATAACGCAACCCTAATTCAATTGCCTACAACCATCTTCTGTGCATACTCTATTAAAAGCAGCCACTCGGCTTGCAGCAGCTCAGAAACGAGGACAGGGTCCCCTTCTGAAGGAGAGAAGGGAAGAGCGCTGACTTTGATCAGACAGCAGCTGTGAGTCAGCTCCCTCAGCAACACACTGACAAGTTGCCTGCAACCTCACGCCTGTGTGGGGTGGCTTGCAGCCACCTCAGCGGTGAAAGCAGCTTGCTCCATATCCTTGACTAACCTTAAAGCCACGTGGCTTTTAAGTGACTCACCTACCTGAACCAGAAGTTTGACAGCCTCAGCCAGTGTCCTTCATCAATATTTGTATCTGGAGAGAGAATTCAACAGCAAACACTCAAGCCCTGTTAACCCACGTTCTCCTCCTTGCCCTGTTGTCCGAGTCGCCCTCACAGAACAAGGGCTCCCAAAGAAGCAGCTGTCCTGGAATTATGGTCAGGTCATGGTGTGACTTGCTGGTCTTTAGCTCAAATTCAACTCCTGCATTGATTTCCATATGTTTTCTTTCTCTCAACACTAACTAGGCAGAGGTATGAGCAAGGTTTTGGTATAGGAAAGAGTGAGAGAAACCAAAACCTGCTGGTATTATTTTCAAAGTTTGCTCTACCTCTTTTAAAGTCTGACTGCCAGAAACCACAGGCTGATGCATAACATTCATCATTATCTTTTGCAGACAGTACCTTTGAAGTGCACAAGATTCAAATCAGTTGCAAATAGGGGACCTGAGGCCCACTGACAACCATGCTGCTTGGGGCCTGGAAAGTTGAAAGAGCTGGCTTCATGCTTCCATCTGCGCTCCAGACCGAAGGGATGTAATGCAGGCCACGAAGAGAATGCCATTTCCCTGTCTGCCCTGGTTTCAAGGTCGTAGCTACACAGTATCTGACATCAAGTACTGGGACCACAGCACACATGTACAGTCAGGACTCTTAGAAAAAGAATTTTAGAAGAGCTTTTCATGTCATTTGCTGCTCGTGTTTCCTGCCTTGCCTCCACAGAGAGTGTATTTACACAGAGCCATGACAATTTTTACTTTTTCCTTGATCTCCTTTCTCTAACTGTCCAGTGGGCAATACAGTCTGCCCTCTTTGAGCATCGTTTCCTCCCATCTCTGCTGCTGGACGATATTAGTATGCCTGAGAGAACCCCATAGATGCTGAGAACCCCTGTGAAGTTAATGTGACTAGATGGCCCACTGCGGCCAGCTGGGATCTGTTCATTCCCTGCTCATGGCCAAAAGCTCTCCCTAGCCCATGGCTTAGTGGGATTAGCTACTTCTTTGCTACTTTCCTCACCTCATTTTTAATATATCATTTACTTTAGCATTACCCTGGGGCAAAAATTACTGAACGTTGCCGTGGATGTCATCCAGGATAAGGGCCTGGATTTTTGCCACAGCTGTCTTCTCTGACATCTTGACAAGCTGTTGGACAGACCTAGTTGAGAACTTGCAGCGCTGTTTGCACTTCCAAGAGCTCTTTTACAACAGCCACCCACAGGAGAAAACGCCAGTGGATGAGTAACTGAGCAAGAAGAGATTTTTATGTTAATACAGCCATGTCCATGTGTTTCTTAAGCAGTATGCTCAGAAAAAAAAAAGAAAAAAAAAAAAAGGCTGTGCATTTTTAACCAGTTCTTTTGAGAAAGCAGCTGCAATAACAACAAAAAACTCAATTTAGTCAAAGACCACATTGTGGTGAATAATAAAAAATAAGTTGAATCCAGTGCCTGTGATAGGCTCAGTAAGCCTAGCTGAAACTAAGCATAATGTACATAGAGAGGCTGCCTTAAGTCCTGCCAGTCCCTTCCCAAAGGAGGGACTGAATACCAAATACCTTGTTTTAAAGGACTACAGCTCTCCAGATACCACCCCACTGCTGACCTAACCTGAAGTCCTTCTGCCCTTTTTAGCATAAAAAACATAGGGAAATATAATTTCAAAACAGGTAGCAAGGAAGAAGAAAGTATTTAGCATATGCTAGGCAGTTTTCCCAACTCATTTCACCTGTGACCCATGGAAAATCTGAAATCCAGTGCAGTAATTCATTGCAATACTTATGGACCTCGAACTGGTTAAAAATGAGCAAAGACAGAGATGTCTGACAGACAGGAATTTAGCTGACTGATCTTGCATGCAGATAATGAGCTAAAATTTTTTTTTTTTGCAAAAAGGAAAAATGCCTATCAAAGTCCAAGTATGCTAATTATCAAGAATTTAATGGAAACTCACTTCCTGACAAATCACATGTTAAGAAATGAGACAGACAGCTGAATATCTTAATATCAGGTCTCCCCAGGGGGAAAATAAAATCAAAAAAATGGAAAAGATTGTTTTCTTCGTAAAAGAGTCTCATTGGAAAAGTTATCTCCTGTTGCATGAGCTCTTGGGAAATCAGGCAATGTAACTGTTCATCTCAAGAATGGGTGATGATGCTTCTAACAGAGACCTGCAGCCAGGTCCATCCTCCTGTAATACCCAATTAAAAAGTTATCATTCATGCCTTCATGCAAGGGAAACAGGCTAGTTGAAGAGACACAACAGATAACAAAACAAGCTAGTTAGGCCAGCTGACAGCTACTCCAGTGAGTCAAGTCTAAGCAAAAAGTGAAAGCCTGAACACTAGTGATCAGACAGACGTAACTTCTCCCTGCTCCATGATGTGTGTTGACAGTGCAGGCTACGCTGACTTAACTGAGTGGCAGAGAACATGCCAAGACTAGGTTTTTCCTTTTATTAATTTCTTCTATTGCTATGCAAAGTGCTAAATAAAGGGCACTTAGTTCTGTGCAGACAGTTAAGGATGGGTCCTTCAGAAAGCATGACTGATCAGGCTTCAGCATTCACAGCTACAGATCACCTTGTAGCTCTGCTGGAAGAGAAAACAGCCAGAAGAAAATCACATTTCTCAAGGAATTAGCCATATTCATAACAATATTTCTGAATACAGCAAGAGTTGCCTAAATCTACAAACCATTTCAAAGGTACAGTCAGAAGAGGCTCACTAAATTTTAAACAGAGATTAACTTAAAAAGAAAGGAATTTTTAAAAAAATCACCCTCATTTTCTAAATTATCATTTAGTCACTGCAAAGTTTCAAGATTCGTAAACATACGGTGTTACAGACTCACAAGGTACTGTGGTTTGGGCAGCTATTCAAAAACCATCAAGTTCTGCTTTGTGGGTGGCGATTATCAGTGGGGAAAGCAAAGTAAGGTAACACAAATCCCGTAATCCTCTTTCACGGGAAAGTGAAATCAATCAAATTACCTGATGCTGGATAAGAAAACACACACAAGAAACTATTCCAGTTTGGTGGACACAGATGAGCTTGATCATGACTCAGAGCCCTTGGTTTGAATTTAATGTTGTTCCCTGGATACCAGCCTTCACTCGCCTGTACCTGGCCCGCCACTGTAGCAAGAAGGAGAAAAGATGCTCCAGTAGCAGAAAAAGATTGCATTAAATGAAGGAACTCAAAGACTAATGGCCCTTCTCACCCTATCACTGGCCAAAGGCTTTCCTAAAAGCTTGACAAGACTGACAACACAGGTAAAGGGCAAATTCCAGAGCTGCAATCATATCAGAAACGTTGTGGGTATGAGCAAGCTTTACCAGGGGCATCAGACAATATTTAGAACTCTTAGACTAACAAACAACTCTCATCCCTAACTGTTACCCCCACACACCAAATACGATTTGCTAGAAAGAACTGTAATCTTCTTAACAACCAGCATTAAATTTCTGTTCAGTTGGACAGTTTTAAACCAGTTCTTAACTGTTCACTTCCGTATGTAAGGATGAGACCACCTTGGGCTTCACAATATTTAGACAACTAAACAAAGTTTTCAGACTGAGATCAAAAACGGGTTGAACAAAAAGGCTGTGAACATAGGGGATTAGAAAGTGCTAATGTCCTCAGAAGCAGCTGTCCTGGATATAAGGCACCAGAGAGAGGGAAAACACCAAGAACCACTAAAATAGATTCACTAAGATGGATATGTCTCAAGTCTCAGCTACAAACATATCCAGCTGGCTCCCAGAATTAAATGGAGGATTTAATTGGCACTATAGAAGCAACCGCATTCATTCCTATTTTCAAGGACAGTGACAAACCTTTGATTTCCCAAGCAGCAAGGATATTAAACAGAATATCTCACTGTCTTTAAATGGGAACCAGGACAGTGACTGCAGAATAAGTGAAGTTCCATACCTGCTAAGGAAAAAGAAAAAACTCCTGTTTTATAACTGGTCACTCCTTCCTCCAAGCTCAGGCACACTCCATTTTCTCTCTGCTTATCAATTACTTTTAGCGTGTACTCACATGATCCACTCCTCCTCTCCTAATCCTGTCCTGCTATGCTGGCTGCCAGCAGTCCTTTCTGCAGGAGGTCAGTGTCGGGGCTGACCTGGGATCACACCGTGAAGTGCCAGCAGTTGACACTGCAGCTGAACTGCTGGGACGGTACACAACAGGGTTGTTTTCCTAATGCTGCAGCAAATCTTTATGACATCTGTGATTTTTGTGATTTATGTTAACAGTACTGAGTTACTAAGAACTTACTATAAAAAACCAAAAAAACTGTCACAAATGTAATGGCATTCTAAGACATCCAAATGACAAAATCTGAACAGTCAGTAACTGGGGGGAAAAAAAAGGCAATTTACAAACCCTAAATTCCAGTGGTCTCTAATGTGTGAGGGAACAAACAACACCATTACACAAACATTTAAGAAGGAAGCAAAAATGAGAGGATCCAGCTGAAACTGCAGAGAGATGCACACTGTCAAAACCACATATGCTGAAATCCAACCAGAGCACCAGGTTTCAACAGCTCAGCTTTTTTGAAAAGAGACCAGAATGTTTCAGAGAGTACCTCAGGATACAACCAGGTTAAGGATGGTCCTTTGGATGGAGAGGCATGAGGAATTCTGGATAGTAACATTGGAGTTTTGGCAATATCCTTAAATCTGAAGTCATGGTTACATATTCCTCTCCAGGACCAAAACTTCTGGTAGCAGAGGAGTGCTGGAAAGACAAAACTGTCCCTACCACATTTGTGTGCTTTGTAACATCAGTGTGGCACTAACGGTATTTCAGTCCCTTCCATCGCAGCCCAGCCTTAATGATCTGGATGAGGGGATTGAGTGCATCCTCAGTAAAATTGTGGATGACACCAAGCTGGGCAGGAGTGTTGATCTGCTGGAGGGCAGGAAGGCTCTGCAGAGGGATCTGGATAGGCTGGATCAATGGGCCGAGGCCAGCAGTATGAGGTTCAGCAAGACGAAGTGCCCGGTCCTGCACTTGGGTCACAATAATCCCAGGCAACGCTACAGACAGAGCGGGGGAAGAGTGGCTGGAAAGCTGCCCAGCAGAAAAGGACCTGTAGGTGCTGGCCAAAAGCTGGCTAAACATGAATCAGCAGTGTGCCCAGGTGGTCAAGAAGACCAATGGCATCCTGATCTGTATCAGGAATAGTGTGTCCGGCAGGACCAGAGGAGTGATCATTCCCCTGTACTTGGAACTGGCAAGGCTGGACCTTGAGCACTGTGTCCATTCTGGGCGCCTCACTACAAGACAGACGTTTTGGTGCTGGAGGGTAACCAGAGATGGGCAATGAGGTTGGTGAAGGGTCTAGAGAGTAAGTCATATGAGGAGTGGCTGAAAAAGCTGGGGTTGTTTAGCTGGGTGAAAAGGAGGCTCAGGGGTGACCTTATTACTCTTCACAACCTGAAAGGAGGTTGTAGCCAGGTGGGGGTCAATCACCATCCCAGGAGGTGTTCAACAAAGGACTGGACGTGGCACTTTAAGTGCCATGGTCTACTTGACAAGGTGCTGATCAGGTTGGACTCAATCTCAGAGGTCTTTTCCAACCTACATGTTTAAATACATCACAGAATCATAAAGTGACAAAAGTTTTCTAACAATTACTAAATACATAAAGAAGGTAGAAAGTGGGGAAAAAAACAACCAAAGAAAAAGAGTGAGGGAGCACAGCCAGATTTCAAAGGTCACATTAGACTTTTTATTTCTTAACATGTTCTCCATCAACTCAGCTATTACTCAGTGTGGCAGGGCTAGTGATATATATGAGAGGACACACAAATCTCATTTCAGATCAGAGGTGAAGACAACACTCCACTCAAAATCTTGTTAATTTGCAAAGTTGCTGGAAAGACCAAAATTTCATGAGGCCATGAGTTTCCCTTGGAGTTCCCATTATTACCCTTGGACAGCTAAAGAGCCTGTTGATTCTTCCAGGGGCTCTCACACTGAATGCCATCATCAGCTTGTTTCACAGCTCCTCCTCCTCTTCGAGAGATTTTGAAGTAGTCTCTGCCATGGAAATAAGGCTTTGGAAAGAAAGAGCTGGCTGTACATGGTGCATGCAGTGAAAATGCAGGGACAGACACTTGTGTGTGCTGGCCTTCCCAGGAGAGGTTTTAGATGGCAGGCAGGAGAGTCTTGTGGTCAGTGGAGATTTGCAGGGGTATGAAACAGATTTATGTGTCCTTATCTACAGATGAGGTTGATGTGTTGCGTGGTAATAACGTGCTGGACTGGGTCACAGATGCATTCAGGTGGCAGAATCAAGGCTTAGATAAGCAAGACGATAAGTGTTCTTTCAGTAAGTAAACTTCCCAGAGCCTTCAAGAAGTTAGTCTGTACTCTAGCCAGAAAAACAGATGGCTTCTCTCCACCCAAATATTCACCTCTTCATCCCCAGTGTGATCTCTGTGTCTCCACAGACCACGCACATGTCAGAATAAACCTTCTGCCTTTTTAGTAGCCAAGAAAGATGGGTTTGCTTTCATCTTTCAGCACAAATTCCAAAGGGAAACAGGCAAAAGGGAGCTGTGGGGAGAGACAACATTTTGACAGCATGCAATAAGAAAAAAATGACAGAAGCCACAGATAGAGTAGCAAAGAGCCTCCCTACTTCCCATGCACAATCACAGATGAAAGGGAATGGATGACAGATCAGGCAGCAGGCAGGCTGCATGCAGAACAGACAGTGCACTGCCTCGCTCCACTGGGACCACCAAGTTTTGATGAGTATGCATGCAGTTGCTACATCAGTCCCAAGCTTTTCCTGAATTCTTAGCTAGCACAGATAAGGACAGTTGGACTTTTTCTGATGTTACTGTAAAGAGTAATAATCTAGCTTTAAATTGCCTACACTGTGACCATGACTTCATTTGGACTAACTGATTGACACTCTGGAGAAAGAAATCCCCCTGCCTCCATCACAAACGTGGGTCATTAATTAAGGATCTTCTACTCTCCATACTGTACCTGCAAAGTGGGCAAGTAATTTTGCTGTAGGGCAATATTCAGCACAGGGACCCACTAAACCTACTTAGCCAGAACAGACTAAGTATCAGTTGGAACTTAGAAATGGAGCAAGACCTCCAAGGACTTTGTGGGTAGCAGAGGAAAATCCTAGCATCTGTCAGCTGAGATCCACTGCTCCATTTACGTTTCACAGCTGCCCGGTAATTTCTATGAAATAGCACAGAAAATATGAAATAATTGAAAGATCCAGTCCAGTTCTTGGGAGCAGGCATCTGCATCTCATTTCTCAGCAGAAAGGCCAAGGATGAAACTGGCCTTCCACTTAAGGAAGGCTACTTTTGCCTACACTTAAGGAAACCCTTCATTATGCAGAAAAGGCAGAAAAGCAAGGGGCAGGTACAAGTACATGCAGGTATGTTCCTTTCTGCTGGAAATGCAGAAGAGTGTGGGGCAGATACAAGTATGTGCACCTGCTGTGTGCACTGCTGCTATAGGTCCTGCCCCACTACTTTTTTGGTGGGTTGGTTCCTTCTCTCTCAAAACATCCATGTGCTGCTTCAGAAAGAGAAAATGGAAAGAATCCTTTAAGACTGGCAGCAGATGATGTGAGGGTTAGTTATCCCACCAGGAATTGCTCATTCATTCTTCATCCAGTTAACTGTCCACTCCTTGGAAGCATCTCTCAACTTTCCCAAATCATCCTTCCTTCCAAATCTGGTGTCCCTTGAGCCCTTCCTCTTTTCCTGCCTCCCACTCTACTCTGTGAGGATTATCACTATTCTCCTCTCCACTGTTTGTGACCTTACACTTGGCTATATTTTCTCATCCTCTTCTTCTACTCCATATTCCTACTGTTACCAGCTTTCCTCTTCCTTATGGAAAATGTCCCATCCAGAGCCTTCTGTCACAATCAGCACTGTTTTCTGAAGCCCCGTGGGAAAGATGGGTTCATTACATGCCACGACACGTGCTCAGTCCATCATTATGCAAGTCAATGCTGGAGCCATTTTGTTTCAATTTGCTTCTCTTCAGGGCCCAAGAATCTGCTCACTCATTATACTAAATGAGGTGGTTTCCCAGCTTGAAAGTGCATTTTTAAAAATCTTACTCTGCTTAATGATTCTTTTTGTTAATTTTAAATAGATTTTTAGAATCATTCTTTCTGCTGGTAAAGGACCCACAGCAGTGGAAACTGTGTGTGGAGCTTCTGCTCTGTGTAATGCATCCTTAATGACTGAAATATTTATCTGAAGAAACTTCTCTCTTTATGTAGGTGAGATACATTCCATGCTCCTGATTAACAAAGAATGTCATTCAGCACAGGAACCATGAAAACTTTTCCTTACAGGAAGTGAAGAATCAGACATGTTGCGTAGGGCACTGGAATGCCTGAAATTCAAACTCGTACTGTCACAGCTTTGCAACAGGTATGGCAGGTGACAGGTCTATTGCTCAGGATCTGGCTGTGAGGGAAATATAACCTCAGAGATCACTTCTTAAAGGTCGCCAGCTGCGAGTCAGATCAGTCTGCTGATGTGTACTGATAAGGCACAGGTGCCCAGGGACAGTTTAGGTGCCAGGGCAGGCCAAATGGCTCCCCCATACTTCACTCCTTCCAGAAGGTCATAGGAATGTGCCAATCCATGTCTCTCCTTAGAGCTGTCTTCAGCAAGCACAGGGGTTCTGCACTGGCAGGAGGCTGTTTAAACAGATCCTTCTGCTGTCCAGCTGCTCCCCACGAAGGCTGCGGGGCCAGGGAGATGTGCTAGCACAACAACAGCTCAGCACAGAAGAGGCCAGAATGGCCTCAGAGGAGCTGCTGCCTCAGACCTCCATTTTAGAATGAAGCTAGGTTAAGATGAGAGCTAATAAATTGCAGGAGCAGTGGAGCTTCCTTCGTCTTACCTCAGAAGAGTTTGTGCTGTACTCTCCATTCTAGAGGGACAAGCCACAGACTGCCGGACACTAATTGCTGTGACGCTAATTGTTGCACACACAGAAGGAGGCATTGGAGACAGTCTCTTTGCTAACAGGGTTGAATGCTGTTAAGGGTTCAGTCATATAAAAAATGGATTTTGAACTGGCAAAAGATGCAGGAAGATAATCCATATAATGAGGTGTTTGTGTCACAATTACCTTAATTTTTCTCCTCTGATTCCCTGTTGCATTCACTTGATGGGTTTCATCTTAGAACACAGACAAGCTCTTTGGACCAGAAACTGTGTCTTGTCAGGAGCATGCAAAGCATGCACCACACCAGCTTCCTGAATGTCTTGGTGCCTCCACGTTCTGCCTGATATAAGCCATAAAAATCATAAAAATTGGACAAATCTGAAATAGTATCACACCCAGACAGTATCTAGCATACATCCAGAACAAAAAGACCTCATCACCAGAATATTAATTCCCCTTTTGCACTACAGTAAAACAGGTGTAGGCTCCCTAGGGGGGGATAAAAATTGGTAACTCCATGGGAATCAATACATGACAAATTCAAGTCCAGAAAATGCTGAAATCAAAGGGAAGTAGTGAGTACAAGAGAGAGGAATACTAAGTGACACTCAAATTGCATGCTACAGACAAAATATTCAATTAATATGCAGTAATATTTAAATAGTAGGTTTGATGAGTATCTGTAACCACTTGAATAACCACATGTTCAAATGTGACACCAAAAAATACGTATCAATTGGTAGATTTCAACAAGATGTTTGTAGGGCAATAATTTTCTCTAAACCAGTTAATTTAATCCTTAGACTAACAACTGTTCAGCTCACTTTCCAAGGTCTGTATTTCCTACAAGCATGGTCTGCTTTTACACATGAAACTGAAGTAATAGTTAAAAAAATTTACTTTCCAAAGGGGACTGTGTTTTCAAAAGGGCTGAGGTACATGGAGTGCACTGAGGAGCACTGCGACAAGTTACCTTGTTGAAATTGCATGGCTCACAATATTTCTGGGCAGTTGTTCTTTACTTCAGGGTGGAGCCTACCATTTGTACCCCAAAGCCATACAATACAAGGCTGGGTTTCTTATTGATTTCTTCTGATAGCAGTGGTAAGCACTGGAGCTAAGCTGCAGTAGTTGGTTGATTTTATTAAGTTTGGGTACTGAAAAGCCCTGAAGACTTCTAAAGTGGACTTTAATATTTCTGTTTAACAATTTGCATTCCTTACCGTCTCTCTTAATGTGTTTGTGCCTGTTTAATCTTCTGTAAACTCTTATCTCTGCCCTTCTGATGTTCTGGTAAACAGAATTCGACACATCCCTTGAAGGAAATATGTTTATTGCTCATGGTCTGCACTAAGTACAAGACACTACAAGCAGGGTTCACAGTGAAGACACCAAGCCAGACTAACGAAAAAGCCCCACATTAAAGCCTTCCTCAGACAACCATTTATTATTGCAAGATTCACCTCTGAAAAATACTGATGCAAAAGATGTTATTGGTTTTGCCACAAATTCGGTTTTTCAAAGTCAATTCCATTGTCTAAGCAAAACTGGGAACATTTCTGGCTGTTGTCATGTGAATTTTCACTTCATAGAGTAAGGGGAAAGAAAATAATTTGATGAAGACGCCTTGCATGTTTTGACAAACTCAAGTCCCTCCAGGGTGCTTACTGGCCATGAAGCTCTTTCATATCTCATTCATTATCACAGAGAGACAGGAAAATACTTCCTCATTTCTCTTGCATGTGAGTAAATTAGTGAAAACCACAGAGACTCAGATTCATTAAAAGTGATGGAGTGAGACTGGCTGCAGCCGCTGCACAGTGGAGACTGGGCTGAGCTGACTCAGTATAGTCTGCCCAGCAAATGCAGGAAAAAAGATTAACTAGAAATTTCTCTATTGAAGCACTAACTGCTTACTGCAGCCAAATTCCAAGACAGACTTGATGCTGTAAAACTTGAACTCAGAGCCCTCAACTCAAAAGCTAGTTGAATGTGTCATGTTCCTCAGCTCCATCACTGCATAGATTTTAGATGTCCATATGCTACACCTGCATTTCCCTGCTAGTTTCAAGCCAATGCTATTACCATCACCAACTGTTACAGTTTCTACCAAGTGACAACCAATGGGTAATATTTCTGAAGAATCTTTCCTTTCAATTTATCAAGGGAAGAAAAAGCCCGCCAAACCCTGGGGATTAACTTCAAACCCAGCTGTCTCATATTACAAACCAAGAAAACTCTTGGGATGCAAGCAAAGTGGGACAAGTCATTTAAACACAAGCTAAGCCAAACCTCTATCATTCCACTGAAAAATTGCTAAAAACTTCTGCTTTTCCTGAGATTTTCATTGTTGTTGTGTAGCTCCAGGACCAACAAGAAACAAGAGAGAAGATACTGATGGCAGTTGACACCCCTGTCTGTGTGGTGCCTGGGCTTGTCTGAACACAGTGGCAGGAGTGCCACTGCCTGTTGAGGTTTCATGCAGATTATGGTCCATATCTGCTAGTTTTCACTAGTGATACTCACAAGAGCAGGATAATTCAGGTAGCTGATAAAACCTTATGTTACAATTATATGTGAATGCCCTGAAATTCACATGGAGAAGAATCAGAGTGAACTGTGGGTTTCAGCAGAAGTCTTTAACGTCAGAAGTACGGCAGTAAGGGAGGAGGAGTAATTGGAATCACTCTACTCTACACCATAATGTCTTCACACCAGCAGATAGCATGATGCATACCAGCCTCATTGCAACATTCAGCCCTCAAGTCAGGCTCTAAGTTCTCTGGCAGCAGGTTCAACAGAAGCCTAGAACTGGCAATAGAGGGACCGCTGCAGTCTGTGACTTAAGCATACGCTGATTTCTAAATGTGGCACACTACCTGTCTATGTTGTTTGACTCAATCTACTGCTCCAAGTCCTTCAATTTTACATGTTTCTCTTCCTAGCCCCTGCTGACCAAAAGATGGCAAAGTCAAGGCATTGGCAAGCTGTTTTTTGAAGTGCAAGTCCTGATTCCCATGATAAGTTAAAAAAATTCACATGGCTTAGATTGTCAAAAGATCCCCAAGCAGGTGGTATAACCCCGTTTGGATGACTTAACGCTTCTAGCTCTGTGTAGCTCAAATTTGCAGAAAATCTGTGTTCCTACTGAGTGTGATAATATATTGCATGAGCCCCTTTTCCAATGTTTTCTCTCACAGGAAGCTCTGATCCTTTTGTAAGCTATTTTCTGGTGAACACTAGCACCTTGTAAAGCTCTCATCTCACAGGCTCAGGAGTCATGGGCAGTTCACAAATTAATGGATTAGGTATGTGAAAATGTGAGATTTTGGGACATCCAGCACACAACTCAGTCATGCAGGTCCTGTCACCAGGGTATCCAGACACTTGTATTATTCTGTTGGGCTGATGTCTGTGGGAAGCAGGAAATAACATCCATGCTGAGTTGTGTGCAAATTCAGTCCTTAGAACAACACAAGGAATGTCAACACATAGAAGAACAATGCAGACACACTGTGATCACCTTGTCTTTCACACAATTCAGCACATCAGACAGTCAGCTTCTGAGGTGGAAGGGTAAGAAAATATAACCTGAACTGCCTTGCTGGTACTGGACATTGCAAGGGATAAGGCAGTAACTTCTTCCATTTTTGAGGGATTTACAAACTTCTTTCTTACTGAAAACTGTAGTAGGCACAACTGTAGTAGTTTCTGGTGAAAATAATTCAAACCACTTCTTCTCCAAGATGACTAATAAGACAACAGTACACTGAAGCTGACATGCAAGTGGGTTGGGATATGATGGGAAGAGCTGAACAGCTGCTCTCTGACAAGATGCCTGATGTAGGCTGCCAACAAAGCAACACAAATGAGGGGTAAGTCATCTCAAGCTAGCAGATAGCAAAGCCATGAAGGCTAAAAAAGCTTATTTGCAGGTGGGAAGACAGAACAGTACATGATGTGGAAGGTATGATGCTGCCCACAATGTGTCCATGAATATACCTCTGTTGCATGCAATGCTGTGCAACTCCCTCAGAGACACTAAGTGTCCTACTATGAAATACATTACTTTGAGCTGCACAACACCAAAACCACCTTTATTTCACAGACCATTGCCAGTGTTCTTCTGTGCAGAAAGTTAGTCCATGTGAATTATTCTCTCATCAGTACCCAGGAGATATATAGGCTGCACTTCCCTTTCATGTTTGGAAAGAAATACTAATACTACACTGAAATGTAACCTTTCACCATTAGCAAAAGGAGCTTCCTCAAACAGTGTTGTCATAAAACAGCTGCTGTGTTCCTCTTGAGAGGCAGCTATATTTCAGCAGTGGGAAACTTGATTCCCACATTGTCAGCAAAACTGTAGCCTTGCTCCAAAGTATGGTGGTGTTCTTCTGAGGCAGGTCTAGGGCAATATGGTGATTCAGGGCAAGGTCCCCAAGAGAAAAAGCATGTATTTCTGGCAGAAATGCCAGACTAAAACACTTTCTTTGAAGCTTGCCAACAGACAGAAATGGGTGTGTAGAGCTGGGACCACAGGTTTCCCACTGTCCAAGCAGCTCACCTCAGCACTACAGAAAGATGCCAATACTCCTTGGGGGAGGCAATGGGTCTGACTGGCCCTGTCTCTCTGCAAATCAAATATCCAGCAAGAAGGGAAAGATAGGAAAGAGGGTAAAATGAAAGCAACATTTGAAACTTTTAGGCATAAAAGAGTTGGTAAGAGAGGGGTTTTTTCTCTTTTAGCGCCTATTACAAAGAAAGCAAAAAACCCCAGACCTGTTTTGAAGCAGTTGGATTCAGTGACTATACTCCACCTCCAGTACAATCCGCCATGATTATGGAGATGGCAGAGGGCTCTGAGCCCCTGCTGGAAAGCTGCTATTTAACCACCTAGCAAGGATTCAGCTTTTCATTTCTTTGCTTTCGCAGGCTTGTGTTAGATGCGTGTGCCGCATCATTCTGCTTCACAAGTAAGGTCTGTACTTGAAACTTCTGCTTATTTACTTATTTGAAGTGCTTAGCATCTAAGAAAGCCTTTGTACACTACACAGACCAAACATTTCATCTTTCTTTGTTATTGCAGAGCATTTAACAGAGAAGCATAGTGTGTGAAAGAGGAAATTTTGTGTTTGCCAATTCATACAATTGACCCATTCAATCTTGTCTGTTTCCAACCCTCCAGCACTTAGGCTTTATACACAAGGTGCAGAAACAAAACATAATTCTAAATCCAGCATCAAAAAACCAAATATATACACCGTGGCCAATTTACTAAAGATTCACTTCTGAGGGATCCTCACAGACACGGACAATGCTTTTTTTTAAATTCTCTGGTCAATAATGAAAACCAGGACTGCCAAGAAATACATAATTCAGTCTTAACTCAAACTCAGTGACTTCATATTAAACTTTTATAAAGAAATAAGCCAAACACTTACAGACAAACATTTGAGAACGTAAGAACTAAATCTATGTGTAATCTGTCCCTGGCTAGTCACCTTCTTTCAGAATGGAAAAAAATACAACCCAATTAAAACTCCTCCCAGCACACAACTGCAACCATGACACTGCTACCATAAGGCATTTGGTTTCAGCAAGCTTCCCAGCTGCTGGCTTGTTCTGCATAAACTTGGACACAGGGAGTTTTCTCTCAGTCACTTGTATTGGATCACATGCTGTCAGGGTCAGGGTTACATCAAAAAAATTTTCTGATTCCAGCCATTTGTTTTCACCACAACTTCAATTCTTTCACTCTAAGAACTGAAAACATAAATTCAGTTCTGGAGAAGCAGAAGCACAGAAAATCTGCAATGCAGACTCAAGCAGACTTGAGATGGGGGTAGATGACCACGGAGGGATGCAAAGCCTCCAATTTAATAAGCCAAGTCATACCACAGTGAGCAATGAAGGCAGAACAAAGTGGTTACTGTATGACCAAGACTATACAAGATTGCTTTATTCCTGTTTGTGTTGAGATAGTCACTTGTTTAAAACCGCTACCTCAAATATTTCGAAAGCCCAGTGACCTCACCTAGCCAGCTGGAGTCAGCCTGTGGAAAACTCATCCACAGCTCTGCCAACAGTCCTCCAACCATCACTCATGCTGGGATGAAGAAAGGGAACATTAATCCTTCCTCCCCCTTTTCTGCACATGACTCTGCTCCCCCATCATTTCATATCAATATTTTTTTCAATCTCAGTTACCCCTCTGCAAGAACCTCTGTGCTGATGCACAAACCATAACCAATGCCAAGTCACAAATACAGCAGCAAAACCAGCAACTTCCCATCTCCAGGATTCAGACAATATCGGCTACTGTCTACCTGTTTGTCCACTGGCTTCCTTGCAGAGTCTTGTTTACAGTCACTCCTCAATTGCCAGTGAGCCAAAGAAAACGTCTCTAATGCAGTTCTGCTGCAACATCAGCCCTTTGCCTGTGGCTTACACAATTATTATGACCACAGTTACTTTTCTGTTATGACTGAGATGAAGCATGGTGTTGTCATCCAAGCTCAAAGACCCACAAAGTGACCCTGAGAGTCTTTCACATGTGTCTCACCCAGTGTCTTGGGACCATAAACAAACATGCACAGAAGTAAAAGCTGTAAGCATTAAAACTGGTTACTTCTGTTCAAGCTCACAGAGATATTTTTTAATCAACATCTCTGAAATCAACATGTACCTGTCTAGTGAGGACTTACCTAATGTTATTTCAAATAAAACTAAGGGAAGAAAATCCCTCTCTAGACATTCTAATTTCAGCATAAAATTATTTTTTATTTGACCTGGGATAAGTATTACATATGCTTTCATATAAGAATAAAGAGGAAGAAAACTGAGGGATGCAGAATTGACCATGTGCAAGAAGCTGGGGAGAAGATGGATGGGACAACCAATTTGAACATCATGGTCAGCACACTGAGATAAATTACACCTCCTATTATCATGCAGCAATGTCCCAGGCTATGCTAGGAACAGTGATGAGAAATCTGCACATATGTACTTACTCTCCATAGCTGGGAGAGGACGACAATGGGTTGAGAATAAAATCAGTAAGAAAACTGGAAAGCACACTCCTGGTTCAGATGACTTTTTTAAAAGAAAGAGACCAGGACATAAACGGTCATGCCCAGTGGTTAGGATCAATGTCTGCAACTGGATGTAGAACAAGGACAGGAACTGAACTAGAAAGCGAGGTTAAAGTCAGAACACAAGCTGAGGGACAGGGCAGATACAACACAGAACAATGGCCAGAAACTCAGCTGTTAAGCTGAGGAGTGACTGTAAATTGAACTTTCATTAATCACTGAAAACAATCGCTCAGTGTGCCCGTCCACAGCTACCACTGTTCAACTAAAAGGCCGTCTTACCTTGTAACTGCTTCAAGTCTCAGCTGAGGGGCACCTGGTTTTAAGGCCAAAGGTCACAGTCATTGTTTAAAGAGAAAAATGATTCACTTCTTGTGAGGAGAAAGAAGGTGAGTGGTTTTGATGGGCATGCTACACTTGGCTTTATAAGAAACTAGTTGTAGCTGTTTGATCCTGTTTATTTTTCCATTGGGTGATGGCTGCAGATGCCAATTCTTCAATCCTCTAGAGAGCAGATGCAGCTAGGAAAGAGCAAAATGTTGCTTGATTTACCAGTGCATTCCACATGGGCAATTTACTGGTAACTCTGAGATTAGAAAAATTTAATGGGAAGAATGTAGCATTTTATTTTATTTTATGATAGAGCTGGAGGGCATGGCAAGAGATTTGGAAGACACACACTGTCTTCAGGGAAGCAGGAAGACTCAGCTGTCAACAGGCATGAATTCATTAGGCTACATGCAGAAAATGGGTGCACCCACAAGGTTTGAGGGTGCATTAGAGGAGGTGGCTGACTTGGCAGCTGTGCAAGTATCTTTCATAGCTACAACGAAAATTTTCATTCCTGGAGTAAGACACATTCGCCTGGTGCGGTAGCTCTCTGAAAACCCAATCACACCATCCAGTTTGATCCATATTAGGTATGCCTCAGTGACAGATCAGCTTGGCAATAACTCTATCTGCAAGAACTCTCATTGGAAGAGTGAGCCCCCAGCAGCAAAAACAATCAAAAAGCAGGCAGGAGCAAGGCTAATCCACTTAGGCGAGACTAAAACAGCCTTTATTATTAATAATAATGAAAAATAGGCTTAACTAGTGATGCTAGAAATTATCTGTGTCCATCAACCAAAGCACAGATCATGCTGCTACTGAATATAACCAGATCTGTGGGGAAGCAGGGAAGGAAAAGGAGAACAGGAGCTGAGGAGACATAGAAAAAGACAACATAGCATCAGCGCTCTGAGTCTCTTCCAGCTTTTCACTGGCCTCACCCCATCAACTCAGAAATCAGAGAGCTTCAAGCATCAGACATTTGTGTCTGCTCCATCTTCATCACAGTCAGACGCAGCCCTGCGATTAAAAGAATGGAGAAATAAGGAGCTTACAGATTCACTTTCCCCGGTTAATACGGTGACTCACAGCACCGAGGTATCGATCCACAGGTCTGGCCTCTGCCGATAACTACACGCCACAGGGGTTAATTTAACTCCCCACCACCTGGCACTGCCTCAGACACTTTGCAGAGAACAGTTATAAATTATATAGCACTCCAAAGGTGCAGAGCAGGAGAGCGTTTTTTCAGCACATTTCTTTTGTTACCCATCCTCTTGCAACCGGATCTGCTTTGCTGCTTCCAAGCCTCATTTGTTTTCTTCCTGAACTTACATTGCAGTCATCTACTCAAGCACAAACTGCTCATAGGACACTGTAAATTAGAGTCACAGAAAGGAAAAAGGGTAGAAAAAGAGCGCCCTTCCAAAGCAGCCAGTTATTTTATCTAAGATACCAGAGTGTAGACATGCATAGATATGCATGCATACACAGAGCAGGGAAATTTCTGCAGGGAAGTTTAAGTAAACGCACAACTAATCTTCATCTTACAGAAATGCTGGTGATTTTAGAAATAGCAGTACCTTGAAAGAATAGTGAAAATTGTAAGTATACAGACAGAATTCCTGACAGCAGTAAGTCCTTTACCTCAATATGGTAATGGTGCACAGCATCAGGACAAATTGGGAAAAAAAAAAAAAAAGAGAGATCAAAGTCTCCTCATTTTAAAATTTCCTCTATCCAGTCCTAACCTGTATCTGGTTTACCAATAACAAACCCTTTAAAGTCTAACAAACCAGGATGAAATTTAGTCCAGTTCAATCCTTGCAAGCTTGTTGACTCTATGAAATAGATGTTTGAGTTTTACGGATGTTCACCATGGTATCTTTCAGCAGAATTTTTCATGAATATAATCCCATGGCAGAAGTGAATTGAAAATCTGACTACCTGTTAAACTCTATGCTCCTAAAATGTTAACTATCAGATTTATGCTCCTGATCCCTCCTAAAATCCCATCTCTTCCATTCAGCCTATGTACAAGCTACTGTACAAATCCCACTGATATCCCAGTATGTTTCTGAATGTAGGTAAACATTTCTCCTGGATATTACACAGTAGAGCAACTGTTATCACCTGCTTTCAGTTGTGGCAACTATGAGATGTTAAATATATACATGGACAAAAAAGCTTTCCTTTTGGAAGGTGGGGAATGTTCAATCTTTAATTACTGTCCAGGAAAACAGAACTTTGGTTGCTTTTTTTTCTTTTTTCACACCCTCCCCCCCCAAGTGTTCTTTTGCTTCTAAAAGAACACTACTCAGCCCACGTGATTTCTCTTTACTGGTAGTGATCAACAAATCCTTAACCAGGGATACTTTCAGGTATTTCTGCAGTTTAAGACATCCTCCTCCTCCCATTTCCTTGACACTCAGGTAAGAGCTCCAGCCAAACAAGTGAGAATCACAATATAAACTGCCAAATACCAGTATCTTACATGGGCATTTCTAGCTTTAGCAATGTTTGGGTTAGAAGTACTAGAAAATGTCATTCTGTTTTATGCAGTCTAAAGAGATGCTGTTAGCTCTGCCTGTAGCCCTGCCATAGAGGCTTAGGACAGAGTATGAAAATTCCCTTGTTCCTGAATCAGTGAGAGACCATCTAGGTTACTCCTTTCTCTCTGACAGTAATCAATACCAGAAAATTTAGATAAAGGTGCAAAAACACACTGGAGAAGACTACTATAAAATATTCTGCACACAGAATAACTTCTCCCTTTCCCCTTTTAATTTCAAGTGCTGTGCAGTTTTCTTAAGGAGAAAAAATTCTTTCTTTACCATCAGTGATGATTGTTTCATGAGCAGAGGTAACTAACCATGCCTGCCTGAAAGGGAGAACAGGACTTTTATCTGATAAAGAGTGACTACTGCTCTCCAGACTCTCCTGAGCTAATACAGCTTGTTTCACTTACAGTATGCCTGCAATTAAGAGAAACTTAGGCAAGGAAAGCCAAATTAAGTACAGGTGTAAGTTTAAGGTGCATTAACTAAGGAACCCCTGTACAGTTGTTTTCAGACAGAAGTAAAAAGGATCTGAACAAGCTAATGAGAACTCAGAGCAATTTATTGCTCAAGGAGAATGTTGAAGAGGTTTAGTGAATTCAACTATTTTCATTAACTTGGTTTCACTTAACAGAGTACTTCTGTGTAGACAGGCCTGTAAAATCTGTATGTGATAGTCCTTACTGAACCTCTACAAGTCACTCAAGCCCTCCTGATTCTCCTGGACATGGTACGTGAACAAATCAAGGAAAAGCCTAATTCATCTTTGTGTGCAATTTTGTCAGATCTTAAGCAGGACTTGTTTGTTCAGGGTTGAGTATTTGTTAGCAGCAGACAGAAAAAGGAGATATATACCTCAGCTTGAAGTTTTGGCAATCTTCTGCAGATAAGCATGTGTAAGATGCAGCATAACAGCCCTTTCATTTCATCTCATTCTTATCCATGATGCTTTCAGAAACCAAAGTAGGACATTTGTGCATTCCGTGATTATAATTTTATTGACAGAAGAAGATATAATAGTTACATCTAATGTATCCCTAAGGGTTGATAATTGGATGTAGATTGTATTCTGGGATGGGAGTTCTGACATAAATGCACCTAAATCTCTGAAATAGACTGGATTGTGATGGGCCGGAAGGTAGAGGCAGGAGAATAATGCATCAGGTATGAATATAATGTGCACTTTCTTTTCATCATTTCCAGCAAAATTTAATAGTTACATTCACTTGCTGTCTCACTACAGCCTCCACTCAAAAGTATATAACAAACAAACAAAAAGAGGGAATGATGACTGGGAAAAAGGATGAGTGGTGTTAGGGTTCTGTAATTTTTAGCAGGAGACAAAACGTATTAGCTTCCGAACTCAGTCTCATTCACAACCACCACTTTCTGAGCCTGGACTACAAATCAAAACATTATCCCTCTGGCCTTGAAGCATTTCATTAGGCAACAGCAGCAACTGGGAATATCATGGATCAGTCCTGCTGCTGCTTCTTCCTGGTCGGTGGAAAGCTGCAGAGTGTGTGCATGCACAAGGGCAAGAGACACATCTACCACCTGATGGTTTGATTCACGGACTAATGCTAAATGGATTTTGCATGAACGCCTGGGAAACTAAGTACTTTTCTTTTTTAATTGACTGCAGAATGAAGTTCGGATGTTTAACAGTGGAGGAGAAAGGAGCATTGTGAGACATAAAAGGATAGTAAAGTATCATTGGGGACTCAAGGAAAGACCCAGCCCCTTGGAATGGGAAGCACTGCCCTTTCAGCTGTACAGGAAGGGTTAATTTAACTTCTCAGCACTCTAACTGGCACTATGCAGAGATGACAGCTAAACTAGCTTTAACCAGTTATCCTGCATATTAAAAGCTGTGCAGCTGCATTTAACACCAAGGTCCTTATAGGGAACTTCACCTATGCATTGTACAGAACAAGTGGATGCTCACCTGCCAGAATACTGAAGGAAAGGCTACAGAAGTCAATACGTGTCCAGATGGCAACAGGTGTCCTGTCTACAGGTGACTGGCAATCCCATGTCACTGCAGGATTAAAGACATTTCTCCTGAATGAAATCAAGAGGCTTTTCAAATCTTGCTTCAAACCAACCAAGAAAGCCCCCAGCTAAGAGCAGCAAAATAATTGGACAGAACTCTTCCCTAGTCTGCAAAAATGAAGTCCAAGCCCTGGTCTTAATTCAGGGAGAGGCTGAAGTGTGATCTCTTATATAGCAGGTGACAGTATTGAATGTAGAAAGGAGCCTCTTGAATGTTACTTGAAATTCCTTCCTGGAAACAGGATACTCTTCCCAGGAAAGCTTCCACAGTGCAAACCATTCTTTTTTGACAAACCACCATTTCCTAAGTATTTAGTTTTCTCAAACTGCCTTCAGGTAGCTTCAGGCATGATACTTCTGAAATGTGCTGTTCCAGTCCCTGTTTCACTGTCCGTGCCACACTGCTCTGGGATTCCTGCCCACCAGACTGAGATGCAGCCTACAGCAAGCATATGAAAGATCAGATGTGAAGAAAACTGCAAAGTTTTGATACAGCAAATAAAACTGCAAGGTAATTTGGTTTCAAATTTGAGGGATTTAAGAGAGATGCAGTGTTCTTCTGTTTCAGCAGAACATCTATCACCACATTTGCTGCAACTCTCACAAACCAAAGTATTACAGCACAGTTACGAGAACTGCTTGGGCTCTGTGGTTCAAAATGTTTTTGTTTATTGCATTAACACTGACAGATTTAAAGGTGATTCCTCGTGCACAGATTTGTTTTTATTTACAGTATATTACTCAGTGTTTTTCAGTCTCTGCAATTTACAAAGCCCTAAAGGCATTTTGCAGGGTGGGTGCAGAACATTATAAGCAAGTCCAAGTTCACAGTCAATTGATATTTCTTAGTTGCTTTCAACAGACTCTCTCTGCCCCCTTCAAAGAACACACGGGTCCCCAAGAGCCTGCAGATTGCAACTTGAAGGCTGCTGCTCTGCCACAGCAAGCCAGTCCAAAAGCCTGATGCTGCTGGAGGAAGCTCTACATCTCTACCAAGTTCAAGAAACCCTGTGAAAGCACAGCAGACAAGGCAGTCAGAAATCAGGCCAAGTCAGAAATCTTCTTAAACACTGTACTTCTGGAGTTGTAGTTCAGGAAACACATATAAATTACAAATTAAGAAGTATCAAGGAGTGTGACAATCAGAGCATATCCTCTTCTGCTGATAAAAAATTCTCCCAGTAGTAATGACTTGTCGAGCCAGCTAGGCTTTTTCCTACAAAAGCTTAAGCTAAAAACTTCAGCTAGACAAAGAAGAATAGGAGCCAAATGAAGCATCATCTCTGCTCTAGAGAAACCTAACAACATGCACACATAATAACAGCATTAGAAAGCTGCTGCCACCTATAGTTAACCATCAGCTTTATTCACCCAGATCCCAGTTACAAGAGGGAGGCAGCTGCCTAATTGGCTCATACAATACACGAAGGTGAGCCAAAACATTTTCCCAGTTAATACACACCCACTTCTTAGTATCAAAGCAGCTTGTCAACATGCCTACAAAATAATGGCATAGGAAGAGAGCAGAGGCTAATCTGTAAAAGGGGCACGACAACCAAAGAAGACTCACAGCAGCTGTCTCTGCCAGCCAGTCTATACAAAGCAGGTCAGCAGCTCCACTGGGAAGACTATGCTCCCAGTGGCTGTGGCTGAGGGGTAATAAAATAGACTCCTCTGTCTTAAAATCACTGTAATCAACTCTGACTAAGGAAAAAGCAACTTTAGGGTTGCTCAGGCATTCAAGAACAACAGGAGCACAAGAAAAAAAGTAGGAGTGGGCAGCACACTAAGTGTGCCTAGAGTCTCAGCTGGGAGACTCAATCAATGCCTCCAAACACAAAGTAATATAAAATAAGAGCCACCAAAAAGCCCAATCACTTTAATTTGCTCTGAAGGGCTGCAATTGTCATAAAAGGGAAATCCAAGCTTCAAAACACTGTATTGCATCAAGACAGGGCGACATTTCTAAAAGAAACTGGTAGAAGCAGCACAATCGGAAGAGAACCACTCAGGCAGGAAGTGCTGACTGTGCTTTTAAGCAGCTTCTGGTAGAATTTTACCCTGTCCCAGCTCCTTTGGCAATTTTATTGTAAGACATTGAAATAAAAAAGGGAATTCTTAACTCTGAGACACACAGTAAGAGATTATTTTAAAACAAGAAAAGATCAAGAAGTGGGAAAGCACGTGGAGTTTAGAAGAGCCCAGGGCTGCCAAAGAATCAGCTCTTTGCTTAACCTTCACCCTTGATCTTTTCTCATTAAGCTTCCCCATACCCTTGCTGCATGTATCAGGTACCCAGTATATGACCTACAGACAAAAGCAGAAGGGTGAAGAGCTACATTTGAAAAAGAATAAACAACAAGGAATGCTGCCGAAACCTTCAGCTGCACCAGCCTGGTGTTTCCCAGTGATTTCCAACGCCAACATAAGAAAGATCTACTGATCTTCTGCACGGACCATTTGCCTACTCAATTGTTACTGCTCATTCAAGCCTTGCCTTTCAAACACTACCCCATATTTCATATGTCAGAATGGGGGAGGAATTTGATTAGCTTCTAGAAGCTGTTTAAGCAATAAGGGCATGGTAGACTGAATTTCTGGGCAGCAAAAGGCCACCTTGGGTACTCTGACAAGGTATTCACTACCTGATAGCTTAGATTAAGGAGGAACCTGGCGCTTTTGTCTCTTCAGTGTGTATGCGGCTCCCATTAGCATTAATGCAAGCTGCGTACAGGCACTGAGAGTCTGCCAAACAAGTGACAAACAGCAGCTTTTCATTCAGCATACACGAGCAAAAAAGGGGCACAAGACACTCAGCCATCTACTGCAAGCACCTGACAACTATTTAAGCATTGAGTCAAATCCAGGAGTTTTATATAACAAAATGACATAGAAAACATTCACTGGGAAAGGGACAAGAATACAGTACATACTCTGCCGCATGTTTCTGCATGGAGAGGATAGTTCCAAAATGATGATAAATATGCATGATAATATATATAAATAATAAAAACAAAAAAATATGGCCTTTTTTTTTTTTTGAGAGATTGCCCAGGGCATAAATCCTAAGAAAGCTAAGCCAAGTTCTCATGTAACTAATAAAAATGTTCCGTTTTCTTCGCCAAATAGAATATTCAATTTTTTTGGCCTACACATTAGGTATAAATTTGGAAAAAAGCTTTAACGGGAGCCAAAATAACCCCAAAATCCACCAGCCAACCAGCCAAATAAAAAACAAAGCAAAGATTAAAATTACTCCCTATCTTTGACTCGTCATTGAGACACACATTAAAAAAGGAAACAAGAACTCTTCAGTCTCTAAGATGCGGAAAAAGAACTGCTGTAATTCCTAGAGCAGCCGTTCATAGGAAATGCCGCTCCTCTACTAGAAGGCTTGAGCATCCACAGCACAACCTGACATTGATAGAAATTTGTAGGGGCTGTCAGTCAGACAAGCAACATGAAGGACTACCATCTAGAACCCAAAACCCAGGAGCAGCCACACCAACATTCTGTCCATTTCATGTCTTGCACGTGCCTAGGCTGCACTTAACAATTTCATATATAATTTCCACCCCTGTCCCCTAGCCTGCGGCTGGGAGTGAATGTCACCAATTAAAGGAGCAAATTGCAGTGGTTCTATGCTGTAAAAAGAGACATTACTACTAACATCTGCAGTTTTATGCTGCACAGAAAAATATTTCCTCAAATTATAATAATAGTAGTAATAAATAATAAGGTGCTGTGTAAGTTTATTGAAAACAATACATTCTACAAAACCCCAGATAGCTTGTTAAATATTTAACAAACACGAATATTTAGTATTTAATAAGACACTGAAGATTAATGGAAATAAAAAGTAATAGGCATTTTTCTGATGTTTCCAAAAATTAATTCCAGTCAAATAATGCCCATCCATCTGAGATGCTAGAAATGCTGCTCGGAACTGGGGCATCCAAGATGTTCAAAACTGTTATAAGGCAAATGCTGGTAATTTTTTCAGCAATTCAGTTATTTTAACAGTGGTAAAAGTTAATTGAAACAAATTCTTAATAAACAGTAATAGATTTACCTTCCCACCCTCGGGGGCTGCTGGGTGGATTAGAAGATATTTGCTCACAGCTTTCAAGTTGGAAATACTGTATGAACACAATTATAGTCTTACAGAACCATTCTTTAGCAGCTTACTCTTGTCTGTAATTAGATGCAGTGATCAGATTATATTTTATATTATGGCACCATTTGCCTTTATCAACATTCAGCAAGTGGCTCCAGAGGGCAGCTATGGCCCTTTAATGACTTTACTGTTTTTCAGCTAAAGATCATCAAATAGAGTAATCGCATCCGCAAAGAAAGTTAAGTAACCTGCAGGTATGTACACAGCAAAAAGCAGTATGCTTCCCATTTTACACTGGCTGGGCTTTGAGAAATTAGCTAAGGATAATGGTTTAATAATGAAACAGATGCTCAACATTGCCTGGCTGCTTTATCCACAAATAGCCCCATAGGAAACCTCCCACCCTCATTGACTCCAAAAGCATGCACAAGTGAACTTGGTGGCAGATTGCAGAGCAACCTGCCCTTTTACTTCTCACCTCCTGGAAGTGACAGGCTGCGTCTCACAATTTCTTGTGAGAGTTTCTCTTCTATGAGTTATCTTCTATTTTCTCCACACAGTTCTCCCTCAAATTGAAGAGGCTTATTTCTAATGGAGACAGGCTATCACCTATCAGTACTATAATAACAGAAAGGAAACAAATAGCAAAAAAGACACTCAGACTGATTCTCACTGTGTACTGAAGGATACACTGTCAAAAATCATATTCTCACTGCCTGCCCTATGTCCCTGACTGAAACAATCTAAACAGGAGAGGAAAGGTTCACAAGAAAGACATCAGCAGCAAAATTACATGAAGTTTGCACCTTTGAAGAAGATGGGTTCAGTACTGATTGCTTGTGTGGGACGAAGCCAGCATAGATGCTCTTGTATTAGCTGCTCAGGGTCATACGCTTCCACCTACAAAATCGCTGCTCATGGATACAGCACAGAACCTCTCACCATGGAGAGGTTGGAGAGAGTTTGAAATGGTATCTCACTGCTAGCCTATATGCAACTGATTGTCCTTGCATGGCCTGTATCTCTCAGTGTCCTGCTATATCTGGCTGTAGAGGCTTTAACCAACCATGCACTAAATATATCAGGAGAAGATAAAAAGAATGCAGTTCTCTCACCTCCTTTGTTTTTTCCCTTCCCCTCTCCTCCCTCCCAGGCTCTGAAATGCATACACTCTATGCATCACAAGATAAGAAGGCCTATCTGTGATATGTAAAAATGGGAAAAAGCTTCTTATTCTGTTGTACATAAATCCCTGAAGATCATGTGGGTGGGATACAAATAAAACCTCTCCACTTGTGTCATCTCTAGCAAAATCCAACTGCCAATGCTTTAACACAACGGCAAAAAAATTAAACGTTTCTGAGGCAGCTCAAATAATAGCCTTTCAGGATGAAAGTGATAGATCTTCTATTCCAATTCTACACCTCTCCTCTCTCGGTCACACTAGGAATGCAGGAGGGAGGCTGCAGGGTATTTGTTTCCAGCCATCAATAAATAAGTGAAGTCTGCTTCAATTCCTCTAAAACAATCAGCGAGAAAAGATTAAAAACAGTTACCATCTGATGCTACTCTGACAGGTCCAAGAGAGGAATTGAACACCGCTGAAATAAAGTATTTATCTTTCTGGAAGACTTTCACTGATGCAGGGAATCAACATCAGCAAAATCTGCAAGCACAGTGGCCCAGGGCAAAGCCAGGTTTCAGAGGAGGCGACAGAGCAGTCCACAGAAGCCATGTTTCTCTAGTTTTAAGATTAAAGACTCTCAAGAAAGCTGGCACTGCTAATTTCCGGAGTTCCTGCTAATCCACCAACTAAAACTAGAAGAACACTGCACCATCACTGCAACAGTACAACCCAGAGCTCAGTTTCAAATGTGTCAATTTTGCAGACATTTTTAGCCCCAGGCCAAATGGTGTGGTCACAATTTACATTTATTCTCACTAATGTGGAGCTCTAAACAGGGGTTTTTCTAGCCTTAAATCAGTGTCAGCCCATTACTAAGGCAGCACGTAGCAGTCAGGAATTTAATGGATTTAAAGGGCGGACGTATTGATGGCTGTGAAGTGGAAACTATTTATCCTGTAAATACTGTAACAGCTAAGACAGCTCATCTCATTACAATTTATTTTTTCAAATGCTAGTGGAGGGAAGCGCTGGCAGCTGCAGGTTCTGTTACTGGAAGAGATGGGGAACCCAACTTTCCCAGGGTTCTGCTGCTGCAGGCATGGCTGTTGGGGGTGAGCTACAGTAGGGAATCTGTACTTGCACCTTTTATCCCTGCTAACCAGGAGCTCTTCTCCAAATAAGGCAGAGACATAAACATGCCTCCAGGTCTGCTGGAAGCTATGCTGCCTGGCCTTCTCCATGCTCTGTCACATACGACTTGGCGGTGCCGCATGGCCAGTCCAGACTGTGGGATCCCCATCCCCAGACAGCAGAGAGATAGTCAGCAGGCCGCTGTTCCATTTGGAAAGTACCACAGGGAAACATGTGGTCAACAAGTCACCATAGCAATTTTCAGTACACTCTGGCAGGCTGAGATCTCAGAAAGCTGGGACACTTGCTTCACTCCTGCCCTTGCCAAACCTCAGCAAATGACCTTGAGAAAATATTTTACAAGTAAGAAATATGGATTTTTCAGCCAACTAGTAGCACATCCAATAAATATCGAACAGTTCTGTCCAAATAGGAGCCTGTGAGCATCTTAAAGCCCCTAGCTTAGTGATTCCCAGTCTTCAAATTGTTCGGCTCTGTATAACCTTTCAACTGAATTATCTGAGAAAAAATTGGGAGATAATCCCAATGATTTCCACATAAAACTCTGCTAGGCCCTGTGAGCATTAGAAGACTGGAGTGAGAATGAACAGGAGGGAGGGAGGGAGGAAGACAGTAAATATCCACACTTTATTTTCCTTCAAGGAGTACAAAATTTACAGTTCTGTTTTAGGTTTTTTTTGAGGATTTGTTTACTCTGCTTTGTTATCAACCCAACTAGGATGCAAACCTACCTCCTGCCAGCACAGAAAGATGTCTGCAGGCAAGCAGCAGACCTGCTGTTTCTCACTCCATGCAAAGGATGCTGCAAGTCAGCATTCTCTTTTAGATGCTCTTTCAGCAATAATCCCAGTAACTGACTTTCCCTGCAGCTACAATTGTATGGTTTTTGACCATGGAAACACTTTGCTTTTACATATAACTGTTTAAAAATTATCTAGTGACCGATACTTACAAGTTTAGGCAATGGTCTCAATTCTCAGTAAGAAAAGGACTCTAATTTTGAGCACCCTGTATGTGGCATCCAGAACATGTCAAGGCCTGCCTTATCTCTTGGTCATCAGCGTTCTCAAAGTCCTTGAAGAAGCTACTGAGACTCTCTCTAATTGTGAGACATGTGCGCCAGGTTAAAATGTAAAATTAGAGGTGTGTGCAGCCATCATGTTTGGGTCAGTTTAACGCACTTCAAGGCGGGGCTGTGGGAATGTCCAAAACTGAACAATGCTAGCTCTCATTTTGTTGCTGGCATATATGAAGTTGTACCAGAAAAAAACCTGATAAAAAATACAGGGGTGCTCTGAAGCTGCTATGAGAGGTACCAAGCCTTTAATTCTCAGATGTTACTAACAAAAAGAAGCCCTTTCACTTTCCCGCTCTTGGCTGTTAACTTTAATTTGTTTAGATGCCAGCACACTACACTTCATAAAAATTAACACTTTTTTTTTAAACACTTACAAGCTTATTCTCTCGCCTGCACCAGCTGTTTATCTCCTGACTTGATGATTCTCTTTGGAAATGTGAGTTGACATCTGGGTATGAGCGGATGCTGTAAATTGCCAGCATTTCTGTCTACTTATGCAAGCAAAGATTAGTTCCTGCAACTAAGAGTAGCGTCTCTCCTAAGAATGCTAACATTATGATACATAACAACCTTTTTCTTTCACTGTTATTACCCCTTTCTTTTCATTCAAGTACCTTTTTCTTTTGCTGAAGGCGAAGCAATGCATTAAGGCACTAGGCAATACAAATAAATGTAATTTAAAGAGAAAACTTTCCAGAAAGTTCATATTATTCCTTACAATAGGCAGTAAGGAGTAGGTGCAAATGAAGTACAGATCCCAGAACAGGTCAGAGGACACAAGCCAGAGTGAATCCATGGGCTCTTCCTGAGTTTGAGCATAGCAGCTGAGGCAGCCTGCTATCTGGGTCCAATTCTTTCCTGGGACAGAGAAAGTAGGAAAGAAGGATGTGGCTTCCCAAAGCACCAGGTACTTCAATGCAATCCTGGCTTGTTCATTTGACCTGTCAGAGGAAAATACTCCATATTTGTTTCTCTTCATCCTCAATTTTAGTAATTTTCACATCTTTTACAATTTCACCTATCTCATGGATAACGGCAGGAGATGCACACATAATGCATATCACTGTGCTCCACGCATTCCCACAGAGCTCTGCAGAGTATGGGATTTTGCCCCATCCCACCAATGCTCTTTTGTCTTCCAACACCCAACACACAGGAGAATCCACCGTTCCTCTTAAAGGATGACACATTCAGACACTAGGAAGACAACACATGAAAGGCAATACAGCCCCAAAGGCTTCCAGTTAAACTGTTCCTCTTTAAGCCAACTGGCTGTTAGCAGGATGGGAAAATCAAGAGAGGCACCTGAGCTATACAACACACCAACTCTTCCTATTTCAAGCGCTAAAGGTTGAAGCCAACGTCTTAAATTACGTGAGGAATGCAAGGCAGGCGTGAGACTGAAGTGTCACAGGTTCCCTTGAGAGAAATGTATCTCAAACAAGGAACAACACAGTGAAAAGCAGTTTCACATAAAACCCTTGCAGACAGAAAATCAACACTTCGAGGTTTGTCCCACGACCCTTGGGTTTGGGAGAATCAATGGGTAACAGTGGTCTCCCAAATACAAAATAGTAACTGTTTTTCATAAACCAAGAGGAGGGTTTTGTGTATTAAATTAAAATTGTCAATGCCTTTTTAAAGCTTCCAAGCCCAAAGCAGGCAAAACCTTGGCATTCTTTGCACTTGGAAAAACTTATTGAGTTTTAGCTGACAAAAAAATAATCCTGAAGAAAAACCCCTACCATCATGAGCAGAAAAGAAAGCACAAAGCAGCATGGAATAAGCTGGGTGACTGTGGTTTCTATTGAAGTTATTATTTATCTACCATTGGGTATGGAGTATAGTGAGGAATAGAAATGAAGGAAAGAAGTAAAGTGTGTTGGGTCTCTGCCCAGAGAAGGAGGATGCTATTTAGGTGAACAAGAATCAGCTCCACAGAAATGCTGATGGATGGTGGGGAAATAATGTGTTGTTATGAAGGGGGAAAAAGTACCATACAATTTTATAGGCTGTTATATATGAACAATCCCTTAAACCTCAGCTTACAAGCAGCCTATAACTGTGGTGTTAAGGCTTAGGAGGAAGGCACCTGATGCAATTAGGCCTTCTACCCACTGTGAGAACTCATTGTCTTTTTGATAACTTTAGAGTGCCAGGAGCTCTAGCTGATCCCTCTGCTTCAGAAAGGACTGCTCCAAATACTCAAAGCTTGGGCCATCACATTTTAGAGTCTCCTTGCAGCCTTGTTTCTTCACTTCAAGAGGGAAGTCAGGTCCTACGCAGACATCTGGAGACATTACAGGAAACAAAAGTCATGATCACCTATGATCAAATGTATGTAGGTTACTTTACAACATAACAGAATAAAATAGTTTTGATGCAAGGAAAAGAAAAGCAAGAGGCACACTTTGCTACTAAATTACATAAACACTCCTTATGATTGAGCTGAGACTCCCCTATCAACAGATCAACTTCCTTGCTCACTTATCTCCTCCTGCTTCACACTGTTCCCACATTCACTCTCTCTTCCAAAACAATGTCCCTTACTCACGTAGCTTTTTCAATCATAAGAGAAAATATCTCTGAAAATGAAAAAGTTTTGACATTACTCTGAGATCCTGCTTTCCCCAACAGCCCAAGTTACTGCTCCATTCAAAGAAGAGTATTCAAATAAGGTCAGAAGTCTAGGCAGGTTTGTTTGCATGATGTGTGGTTTGGAGAGGGATAATTTGTTGGCAATTCCCAAAGCCCGGGAGACAGTAATCAACGGAGACACCACAGACACAAACTGTTCATGGAAGCTCTTTCATATATTATGTTTACCCACTGCAAGCCTGCTGGACACACTGCTATTTTTGCATTTTACTTTTGCAGTACCTGCCTAGAGATGAGCGTATCTCCAAGTAGAGATCAAGAATGAAAACAGCAGAAATATTTCCAGGAATGCACACAGAACAGAAAGGATCAGGAATTTTAGTGCTTTCCACTTCTTGTTCATTGTCCTTCTCACCTTGCTTTTGCTTACACCTTCTGACAGCAGCAGTTTTCCTTTGAAGTAGTGTGACATAGGACTTGCTGCAACATAGGCCTGGGATTTGCTAATGCATTGAACCATTTGGAGAAGTGAGAGGCAGAAATCCTTTCTGCACACAGGCAGCTCTGGCCCTCTCCTCACAGGAGACACAGCAAAATGAAGGACAGTGAAGGAGACTGTGAAAAGGAAGGATTTCAAGGGAAGAAACTGCAATGCCACTGACAATCACCTTACTCTTCTGTTTATTCCAAATAAAGAGAGATGGAAGAACATTCTTGATCCAAGGACTTTACCAAGTGTCATAAAGCTGTTAAAAGAAAGAGCAGGAGTCCACATACACCTGTGAAAATGGTGCAGCAACTAATTACTCATCCTCCCACAAGACACACACAGAAACTCCTTGCCGAATACACAAGTGGTGATCTTCCCTAGTTTTACACTACAGGTGAAGGTGTCTCTTCTGTGCCTGTGCAGTTTCCACTGCAATAGAGTACTCATCCTAAGTAGGCCTGAGCATCAACTATTTGCTGACAAACTTCAGCTTATCAGAGCGCTGTCAGAGGACAGGTCCAGGAGGGAAAAACTGCCCCAAGGAGCTCAGCAGAACACTGCCCTGCACGGCTGAAGTGACACTCAGCCCCACAGGCTGGATGACCTCGGGGAGGCTGTATCTACCCTTGGGAAGGCAGCTGCTGCCTAGCAAGCAAAGCAGCTTCCACAGCGCCATGAATCTGCAGACAGACCTTCTGTAGGTGGGTTCCGCCACAGCTGGCCCCTACAGCAAGCTCATCCAGAACAGTGTTTGGGGCCCATGTTGGCTTCCATTACCTCAGCCAGTAAGGTGGTCACCAAACACCTGAGGCTTGCTCCTCTGACAAGAAACACCTCATCCCCCTTCCTTGCGGGATTGTAGCGTACTTGGTATGTCACATTACTCTAATTAAAAAATATAAGCATCACTTCATCCTATTTAGTATTATTCGAATTGAGGGGCAACAAGGAAGTCCTCTTTTACTAATGAAAAAATAACTGAAACCCCTGAAAAGGCCTGACAGCTCACCAACATAGGGCAAAGCACTGCAGGAACAACTGTCCCCATGGGAACTGGCAAGTACAGAACACAGGAAAATGAGAACTCTTTGAATTAACAGGGAACGTTTGCTCTAAATAAAAGCTATTTTGAGGAATTAAAGCAAACAAATGTCAGCTCCGTGCAGCAGTGTGTTGGGATGTGATGTGCTGTAATGTGTTGTGACACTTCACTTCATAAATTAAAGTTGTTTTTTCTCCCCCAGGGGAAGAGAATTCAAGTGCAGTCAAACACTAGCACTTGGAAGGTCTGCAGGCTTGACACTTACCAGTCTGCGACTCCACTGATCCCCCTGCTAGAGGAGACACCTTTGTGCCTGCCCTGTGGGCTGGTCTGTCCTCCCTTGGCCACAGGACACTGCCACACAGGGAGCCTGGAGCTCACATGCAGACAGTGCTGCCATTGCCTCACCTTGCTGCCAAGTTCTGGATAACGCTCATCAATCCACAAGGTGAAACCAACTGATGTCACAGCCAAAACTCCTGGTCTGAGCTTACACTTATTTTATATCCTACTTATCCAGCCAAATATACAGTATTGATTGGAGCCCTTTACTGTATCTAAAGCCACCGGTCTCAAAAGACTAACTGCAGTATGAAAGGCCATAACCACCCACTTACGATACCAGCCCACTTTAGCTGGCATGATTCAGAGATGATATGAGAGAGTGGGCTCAAGCAAGCGTCACTGCTTAGTTCTCTGGCACTCCAAGTTGAACTTCACAATGGTAACCCCATTCCTAAGCTAAAACAGCACAACACAAGAGCTGTAACACTCTGTGAAGAAAGAGGACAACTCTGCTTGCCCGGTGCCCAGTGCAGAGGAAGCACCCACACTCACCATGGTTCTTAGTCACACACTGCTCTTTTAGAAGACCTTTAAAAATGAAGAAGGAAAGAAATAAAATGAGAAAAAGATGTAAGAAGAAAGACAATATAGAGGATCTTATTTGTTAAAAAAGAAAAAAAAAGAAAACACCCAACCACTACCACTTTCTTCAGAGCATTTTACAGCCATTATCTGGAAGGTGCCAATAATGAGATCAGGGCTCAACAACCTGCAGAGATGCCAAGGCAGTTAATTAATTAGATATGAAACCCAGAAAGTCAAAAGACACCAAGAAATTACACAAGTAGATAACTTTAGCTCTTCTAGCCCTTCTTATTTTCTGCATACAAAGTCCAGAGGAAAAAGTTTTTTAAATTTATGTGAGCATTAACTCAAACCTGCAGCACAAGAGCATGTTTGGAACTGGCACATGCAAGAAAAGAGGTATAGGCAACAGCGATACGTAACAAAGCTGAGTAAAAAGTAGTTTAAAATTATTTTTTAAGATCCCTCAGGTGCAGACTGCATTTCACAGTCACCAAAACTGAGGAATGGCTACACAGCTGCATCGTAGCATGCAACTACATCCATTATTGATGTGCTGAATATTTAAGGATAAATTTAATGTGTCAAAGTTAGTTCCAAGCATGCAGTTGTGTCCTTGCAGTGCAGCCATGACAAACAGTGGCTATGTAAAGAGAGGTAAGGCTTCCTCCTCGTGTGATGTGCACAACAGGGCCACAGTTGACAGTCAGAAGCAGAGACCTGGTGGGAAAAGATGCTCAGAAACACAATTTTAGAGACAGCACAGTCCCAACATACCACTTGGATGAGACCTTAGCCCTTGACAACTCCTGTGTGCTCCTCCCACTGCTGGCATTGTCACAACTCAGGGTAGCACTGCTCATGGTGCCAGAGTCACACAGGAGGAAGCTAAGGAATCTAAGGCAATGAGCATGGCAATGACCTCTTATATTTCCTCTTTCCTCTCATAATTCTTAGCCTGTGCAGTGCAATGCCATGTGGAAATACCAGAATAAGTCCTGACAACAGCACAGCCGTGTCACTGAGCTCATTAGCTCATTAGTCTTGTGTCTCACCCACGTCACCATTGTAGCCCAGTCATGTCCAATTTTGGAGCAAACTCACCTATAGCTACGTCACAAGTTTTCATTTCATAAGGCATGGATGTGCTCTTTGAAATACTCAGAGGACCCTCATTCCACACACCACCTCTGAGGCAAAGTAAGAGCCCTGATCTGCAGAGCTCCACAACATCGCCTCCAGTTCTGAAGTTAGGCCACTGGCACAATGAGAAAAGACTTTCTGCCAAAAGATACAAAAGGTCTTTCTTATGCTGCTGAAGTGGCTTGTTAGTTCAGGACCCAGTACTGCTTCTAATGAAGGCAAAAGCAGTACTCTGCCTACGTTTGGCTGCAGCAGGACTATCCTTTTCACTTGGAACTTTGAAACTATGCATGCACACAGGTTCATCCAAGAAAGATAGCTGCTTAAACCTGAAGTCTTTAATCTATTGCCTAAACTCTCAAGCAATAAGGGACTCTTTGCTCCCACTTGTAAGCTCAGACCACTACAAGGCTCAGACAGATGCATTCTCAGAGTTCTCAAGGGAACATTTCCAGGTTTTAATGGCAGTGGCAGCTGCTCTTTATAAGCTGAAGGCAACAACACTTCATTTTTTAAATGGAGGCAGATTCTGATTTATAAATACGAAAATTGAATATATGCAAAAGCACAACCCTGCTTCTCTTTGTGCATACACAATTTAGATAACTGATCTGATCAGTCACCAAACTGAGTTGAAAGACATTATGCCAAAGAAAAGACCTTGCTTGCCTAACCTCAATCCAAAATGAATATAAACCTCTCCTTTCCAACCCTCTGAATACGAATATGGACAGCATGAATATGCTGACAGGTCTTTTATTATAGCTAGAGGGTGTAGCAATAATTAAAAATTAAATCTTGTATGTATGCAGCTAAGACACTTTCCCGAAGAAATGCACTTGACTTTGGCTTTTTGCAAGATTAGCTTGTCAAAATGATGGTTTTTTAAGTCAGTAAAATAGCACAACACCTGGGATTTCCATGTAAAGGAAGCTTACAGAAATTGCAAAAGGGATGAAAGACTGCTGTTGTTCTCCAAACTTCCCTCTACTAGTCTGTGCATGTAACTGTGTGCAAAACAACAGGAGCACAATGTTGCAGCTGAGATGTAATACACAGATATACAGAATTTCCAATTCACAGTTTCTTCTGCAACAACTCATTTCTACAAAGCCTGCATCCATGCTTACTGGTCAAATCAGCCATCAATAGACTTAGCACTGGAATTTTGGCCAGGTTGCTGTAGGAGCCCTAACATTTACAGGTTCAGCACTTCAATTAGGAGGTAAAATACAACCCTCCACCTACTTCATTTTAACTAATTTTCTCAGTTGATCTTTTGAGCGCTGCAAAGAGCACATTTCTCACTGAGCACTACAGTTAGCACAAGCAAGTGTGTGAAGTCAAAAGGGATATGAATTATTAAAAAGTCTGAACAACTGAGGTTGAAGGGGAAAAAACAGAAGGAAGAAAAGCTCCTTTTTAACTAAGGAACGACAGCATCGTTATTTTAAAGCATTTAAAAAGGTCTTTTCAAGGTTGAAACAAATGGTGCAAGAGAAAGCCTACATACTGAGGGTTCTGGCAGAATTCAGATATGGGCAAAGGCATGTGGATATCATTAGCATTGGGATGAGGCTCATCTGTGTCCAGAGAGAGGCTTTTCCCCTGAACTTCACAACTTTACTGCTGTCTGGTCATAAATCTGGACAGAGAATGCAAAAATAAAGCAAACTTACGTCCTACTATTTCAATTCCAAATGTGAACATCAAGCATAAACTATACAGGCTTGTGTCTCAGTCAGTGATTCAAAGTCAGCTGTTTCCAAGGTCTCTCTTAGGCAAACTTAGCCCCATCATGCTTGCAAGCTGTTTTTGCATGTGTCACCCTAGAAGACTTCACAGTTTTGTCTATAAACAGCTTTCAGTGTATTTCTGACCAGTATTTTCTGTCTTTTCTTGGCATAATAGCTTGCTTATCAATTTAGAAATGGTGGTATCCTAATGCCTGGTCCTAGTGCTGTAGGTCTAGACAGCACCTCAGGATGGCTCCTCAGGCATTGTTTGTATGGATGTGTGCATTTATCAAGTCACTCTGCCCTGGACTAGTAGGTCACAAATTAAACATTTGCCACACTGCTACAGAGCCCATCATCTACATCTCACTTTCAAATCACAATCTCATATCAGCTCTTGAATGCATTACTTTACAAGATGATAACTGAATATCCCATGTTAACATCCAACTCCCCCTTTTGTTAGGCTCCTGGGGGATTCCAGGCAGCTGCTTAATGCCTTCTTTCTCTCAAGCTTTATATTTTTCCCATATGCTACTGAGCTGCAAGTTGAACTGTTGTGTAGTACCACACATGCTTGGCAGAAATGTGATGGAAACTTGAATTATTGGCTCTCAATCTTTAGGATCTATAATAGTTTAATCTCACTTTGAGAAGACTTTTTTTTTTTTTTTTTACATTTGTCCTGATCACTCTTCTTCTAAAAATGCTGTTGCCCAAGTTAAGAAAGAAGGGAAGACAACCTATATGAGCTCAACCAAATTGCAGCAGTGGGCAGCCCGGCTGGGTTCCTCATCACGGACAAGCAGTTGTGTGCTGCAGACAGCTTTACCTGGGATTGCAGAGTACCCCTGCCAGGCTCCTATCAAGGCACAGAGGACAAAAAAGTATCTCTAATAAGCTCCATTTTCCTGAATTGTTGAGGAGGAGGAGATAGAAAATCATTCCTGTAACACCTCTGGAAAACTTGAAGAGGTTATTGCTATGGAAACTGCTCCAGCAAAGCAGGTGCAGAAAAGGGGAAAAGCAGAGAGATGCATGGTGCACAGAACAGAAATTCCTAACACCCAAAATTAAACCTGCACACCTCTGGCAATGCAATCTATTGGATAACATCAACAATTTGCCCTTGGTTTTTCATCAACAAAACCACAGGTAAGTGACAAAGAAATGAACACCTGAGGCTGTGCAGGAAAGCACTAGCTGCAGAACCATACTACAACCAATACATACCAGTATATATGGCAGTAGAGAAAATCTAGTATAGAATAGGACTACATGTTTTTTCCTCTAGCTGAACCAATGCTAACCTTACAGTGGAGCTTCACTAAAATAAGCAGGAAGGCAACAGAGTTCCTTTTCATCAGCCTTTGGTGGTAAAATAAAACTAGGCTGGAGGAAGCCTTTAGCAGAAGAATGGAACAGAGGAGACTGATTGTACCACACCAATGGCTGTGCCACAGAAAGAAAATATCCTACTGAAATGGGAACTAAAAAAGGAATCATTCAGTGAAGAAAGAAAAATCAGTTAAAAAACAAGGTGACAAGAAGCTCTTTATGCTACAAAGAAACTGTGAACCCGCATCAATGGCTTTTGGTCAGTTTTAATGCTGGATATGAAATCTCTTCCTTTGAGCACACATGCATGTGTGCATGCTTACATATTTTTCTCCATACAAGGACTGCCCCCCCAAGTGTTCCCAAGGATACTGTGACAGACACAATATAATTCTGGACAAAATATCCAGCACACAGCTGGATAAACACATCATGTGATGGGTGAGCAGCTGGCTCATGGGTTGAGCACAGGGTGTGATAGTGAATGGGGGTAACAACAGACTGGTGATCTGTCACTAGTGGGGTTCTGCCGGGCTCCATCTTAGGGCCAGTGCTCTCCAGCATCCTTGTAAACTACTTTGATGCAAGACTGGAAAGAATATTTAGTAAGTGTGCCAATGACACTATATTGGGAGGAGCTGTTGACTCCCTCGAAGGCAGGGAGATCTAGACAAAATCAGAGGACTGGGGAATCACGAACCATATGAAGGTCAACAAGGGCAACTGATGGATTTTGCACCTGGGATGGGGCCACTCTGGATGTCCATACAGACTGAGGAATGAGATGCTGCAAGGCAGTGCCAGGGAAAGGGACCTGGAGGTCCTGGTGGATGGCAAGTTGAATCTGAGTCAGCAGTGCCCTGGCAGCCAGGAGGGCCGACCCTGTCCTGGGGGGCATCAGGCAAAGCATCGCCAGCCGGTCGAGGGAGGGGATTGTCCCGCTCTGCTCTGCACTGGGGCGGACTCATCTTGGATATTGTGTGCAGTTTTGGGTGCCACAATATAGGAAAGATATTAAGTTGTTAGAAAGTGCCCAAAGGAAGGCAATTAGGATGGTGAAGGGCCTTGAGGGGAAGCCACATGAGGAGCAGCTGAGGTCACTTGGTCTGTTCAGCCTGGAGAAGAGGAGACTGACGGGGAGACCTCACTACAGTCTACAGTTTTCTCATCAGGGGAAGAAGAGGGGCAGGCACTGATCTCTTCTCTGTGGTGACCAGTGACAAGACCTGAGGGAATGGCCTGAAGTTGTGTCAGGGGAGGTTTAGGTTGGATATTAGATAAAGGTTCTTCACCCAGAGGGTGTTTGGGCAGTGGAACATATCCCCAGGGAAGTGGTTACAGCACCAAGCCTGACAGTGTTCAAGAAGTGTTCGGACAATGCCCTCAAGCACAGCACTCTCTTGGGGATGGTTCTATGCAGGGCCAGAAGTTGGAGTCAATGATCCTGGTGAGTCCCTTTCAACTCAGGATGTTCTGTGATTCTAAGTATAATGTTCAATCACCATAGCAGAGTTTTGGTATGTGTTTAAGTGTTCTGCTAAATTGAGGCTTGTAACTGTACAAAAACATCCACAGTAAATTGGAGGTTTTCCATGAAAAGATGGAGTCATTTCTGGTGCGACTATGTCATTTTGGTGCTCTGAAAATCTGTAGATGAACTCTTTAGATGAGCTAAAGAGTTCATCTAAAACACTAAAGAGAGGAAAAGAAATTACTAAGAAATGTGGGAAGTGATTAACTGCAACACTAAAAAGTCCTTTGAGGTCTTTATATCTTCAGGAAAATAAAAGCCAAGCCACTGGGATAGGGTTTAACAATGTCCCTTTAAACTTGGCTTGTTTCCTTTTTGGCTGCATGAACTTCTGTAATCCCCAAATTCCTGTCTTCACACCAGCTGGTGAAACTGAAACTGATGCAGCAGAGAAAGTCTGAGCCCCGCCAGCACAATGAAAAATACAACCCCATAGGGCATGACACAGCTCCACTACAATCTAAAACAGTGCAGTGCATTTGTAAATTTAAACAAGTGCAAACCATTTCAGAGACACTGGGTATTGCTGGGATGAACTGTTTGCGTTTCCTGGCCAGAGAAATCCTGCAAAGGTAACAGCAAAGGTCTCACTAGGAAGGCATAAGTGATGTAAACTACTCTGGCCTGCTAAGGGTTAACCTCAGCACTAGCAGCGTGTTTTAAGTCAAGTGTCTAAGCTTCTGCTGGAGGAGAATTTTACAAATAAACTTACAGGCTTTGCAGATCAGTTTTCTACTTGGTTTTATCACTCTTTTCTCCCAAACAGACCCACTGCATCTCAGCTTCTTTTTCAGATGCATTTTAAAGTTTTAGTGCCATTTTTGAAACAATATAGGCCCCCCAGTACTTGAAACCACATATAGAGCTTTGGTAGCATTTGTATTTCTATCAAGAGTATTTAGGAATAAACAGCTATGAAAAACATTACCCTAAGGCTCCAGCACTGTGGAGCATGCAGTACAGACCTTCACTGACTGAATACTCAGCAAGCATTTAAATGATAATATTACATTAGAGTGGTGGCTGTAGCTGTGTAAATAATTGCGCATTGTCCCTGCTCATTGATTTATTTTCATATGTGCACATGTACATGTCTGAAAAACCACTTAAAAAAATTCAAAACCCAGACAGCGATAATCTAATAAACTCCAAAGAGAATCAATAGACTACTTAACAGCAGAGAGATAAACTGCATTTAATAAGAGTAGAAGGGATGGAGAGAAGGATGTGCAAGATTCATCCACCAATACCAGAAGCACAGAGACTGAAAGCAAGAGAGAGAGGAGCCTGCAGTGGATGGAAAGGAAAACCAGGAAGCACTGGGAGCAGTGCACTTTTGAAAAAAACCCTCCAGTTTTCAAAGTGCTGGTTACAGAGCAATAGGAGTCAGGAGATTTCTTGACAGACAAAAAAATGTAACAGAACCTGGTGAATATTCAGGACAGGATGACCTCCAAAGGAGCACTCAGCAGTTGTTAAATTTAGTTTCTGCTAATGCAAGGGCTCTCATACAGCTGTGCAGCAGTCATCTAAAAACTGGGTCTCAGAGTTGTGACCCAAAGGTTCCCTTGAGTGAAAGCACTCAACATTTTTATTCCCAAAGTTGTTTCTAGGGTCTCGTGGCATTGAAACTGAGGCACAAAAATTAAGTGATGTGCCAAAGTTTACAAAGAATCAGAAGCAGATGAAAATTGGTTTAGTTCACTTGACTAGCAATCCTGTACTCTGTTCACTAGCTGTTTTTTCTCGTCGCACTGTGCCCCACAGTCTTTAAGATAAAGAACAGACTGCAGAAGATTACAGGTTCCTGCATGCAGCACAGGCTGCACACCAAAAGAGAAAGTAAGGTACAGCAGGACCACCTCTCCAATGCATATGAGGACACTGTAGCATAATCTCTTCATAGTATGTCTTTGACTTACAATTTATGCAGCTTCAGCAACAATTCATAACTATCCTCCTCTTAGCTGCATCAGCAAAAAGGCCAACATTGGAACAGACATGGGATCAAACCGTTTCACTCGCTCTTCCCAGGTTAAGTCTGAAGTACCTCAAACAAATATGGAGAAGTCTGGAGGATGCCAAAAAATCATCTTTGTTTATTTCTTCTTAAAAACGGACATGCACTATGCACATCTGCTACAAAGAGAACACTATAGTATTTCAGTAATTCTGATATATTACATTTATTTATTTATTATTACTAAACAAACCCTTGCAAGGCACTGTCGCTGTGATTCTGTGTTACAAGTAGCTTTCCCTGACAGCAAGAGCCTGAGAGAAACTTTAAAATGTTTAGAAAACAACTGAGTGGATCCATCTCTGAAACTATTTCCTTATCAGTCAGCAGAAGAAACAGATGAGATACCACCTGAACCACCCCATTTCTCTCATGTCTGGCACTCATGCTCTGGTTTTCCCCTCAACCACACACACAGTCTATAAAAAATATTAGAGAAACACAGTTCATAAACCTTATCCAGAACCTACAGTCTGAGTCTCACACTTTCCAGTTGTGCCCAGTGAGAGGCTAATTCTCAATCTCACATGGATAAAGTTACCTCAGACCAAACAACTCCAACCATATCACTTTGACAAGACAAATTTTCAGGGCTAATATTCAAACCAAAGGCTGTAGCACCAGGGCGCTCTCACCCTACAGGGAAGGTATGCTAAACACACACAGAAGTTTAACAAACCTTTCTGTAAATTCTTAAACAGATATAGAAAGGTCTATGGCTTCCCCTCCCTTTCCTCCATTCTCTTCTCTTGCTTTTGGGGACGAGCACTGTTGGTGAGAGAACAGAACAGTGCTGCTACATTTAAAAACCTGCTGCTTTTCAGTATACTAAAACTTAAGTGAATGTTGTGTATGCTGAATGGAAACTGAAAATAAGGAAATAAGGACTGCTTCAAAGCAACACAGGACTTAGCATCTTGTCTCAGGGAGTTGGCTGCACATATGTCTGTCTTGAGAACATAAAGAAAACAGGCAATCCTACCTGTTGTGCCATGGATTGAAAAAGGGAAGGAGAAAAAAGCCAATCCAGATACACAACTTTTTGACACAAGAGAAAACAACATTTGAGTGCAGTGATTCAGTTTAAAGAGCAGCTCAGATTAACATAGCATCCAAGCACTCACATAACTATCTCACTAAACTCTTCTGTATTCCAATACACCAAGATAGGAGATGAAAAAAATAGAGAAATAGGAGAGACATTTTGTAGCATGTCAGTCAGCAAATTCACAGAAAGGAGTCATAACTAGTCAGTTAATGCAAAGCAAAGTAAGGAGCTGTGCTGACACAGACGATTGTACCAGTTGAGCATAGAGATCCTTTCTAATACTTAGCACATAGTCCATCTGCAAGGCATAGTCACAGACTATATAACAAGGTGCTAGCTAAGTCTCCCTAAGCCATGGAAAACTAAGCAACATGCATACTCTTATGACTCCAGACAGCACACGTTGGTAATAAGCACACTCAAAAGATAAATGAAGAAACTGGTAAGTAAAGAAAAGGGGGGATTGAGGATGCCCAGATGATAGAAGAAATGCATATAAGATGTGATATAAAAAAGAATTAGGGAAGAGGTTTGAAAATGACAGGCAAGTAATGACAAAAAAAAAAAATACAGGGACAAGACACTTGCCACTGGAGCAACCCTCACCCTCCCAAATTCAGCTAAAGCACAGAAAGCAAAAAGAAAGATAAGGGAATGAACTATTTTTTCTCTTTTACCAGATGCTAAGAATTTTAAAGGTACAGTCTAGAAAACAGAATTAATTGAACCCAAATTACATTTGTTCTGTGCACTGAAACCAAAGATTACCTCAATTCCAGATGCTTAAAAAAAATCAGGTTCATTAGTTTCTGTGTTTCATTAGTTTCTGTGTTTTCTCCACAGAAATGTCTTCATTCTAATTAAAGTAATTCAATAAAATTAATTGCATTTGTATTTGATTAATGAAAATACACATTTTGTTAAAGCAGCCATATAAGAAAAGCCTGGATTCAGATTGCTCTCTAGCAGGTTACATTATTTCCCTTGGAAATGGGGAAGATTTAAAAGCCATTCACAGTGAAAAAGGGTAAGGGCATAGTCTTCAAGACGTTCAGGGCCACTTACCCATAGATCTTGCCTCAGGTTGCCCTGGCAGCACTGCAATTCCAGTCCACTCTACTTCCTCACCTCAAACGAAGCTGATAGTATGAACAGCTGTTGTGAAGGCGCTGGAGGTCATCCATGGCGCTCCCTATTTCTACTATATTCACTACATTTGGTGACCACATTCATGATTGTATTGACAGCTCATACTAAATGAGGTTAATTTGGTTTTCTAAGGCTCTCCTCAGTTCAAAAGCACTGAACAAGCAAATGTTCCATGCCATATTGGTGGGCAGCATTAGAGGACTCCTAGATTTGCTGCAGAGAAAGGGCAGAGAACAATGAAACTACATGCTTATTTCTACTTAAAAATACATGTAAGTTATTGGCCCTGAAGGTCACTGCCAGTTTACAAAAGGGATCTGTTTTCTAGATAATACAGACTAAGATAAAGCAATGAAATGCAGGAGAGCAGCTTTCTGTACAGTGAGTCGTCATATCAATTAGCTTAGTTGATAGGAAATACGAACATAATTGATAGCACATCATTCAAGGGAACTTTTTACTTAATAAAAATGCAAAGTATGTTTTTGGTAGGATTTACAGCTCCTTTCTGTTCACGAACCAGCCATTTACTGGCCTTTACAAACCAGAAAGCTCCCTGATGTCCCAAGAGGGCACAACACACTTGAAAGAAGGCAAGACGGTCACTGCACATTTACAGCTCTGCTATGTTCCTTATCACTTACTTCCAGCTGCAATCCAGCATCTTCACAAGTAAAGCAGAAAGAGGTCTCTCTGTCATCTTATATACATTCTGTGCTCTTGAACATAACCATTATCCTCATAACAAGCAACTGCCAGGACACGGGGCCTCAGTTCCTCCCAGACTGGTTACCTGGCAGCTGGCTAGTGAATTTGGAGACTCTCCCTGAGCAAAAGACTCCATGTTCTTCACCCCCAGAACTGAACTACAGCTGTGTCGTGCCCATAGAGGACATGATTCAGAGCAGAACTAAGGAGTCTGAAACAAGCTAAGTTTATAATCTCTTGGTTTTAAAGGAGGCACACACAGACATTGAAGGCAAATGTGCACAGGACAATTTAAAAGGTCAAACATACACTTAATCCATCCAGGGTATTATTAAGTGGAAACTGGTTCCCTGGATTTGGATAACCTTTTTTTAATCCAACACACACTACATCGAGTCTATACTGGTTTGCAAAAGTCGCTTTCAGGAAATGAGTGATCTTTCCTTTCTGAAAAATCCCAGTGCTTCTGGCTGCAGGATCACAAATGGGCAAAGCTGCCATAAGCTGCCACTGTGGCTGAAAACAGTCCTGCCGCCCTACCTCAGCCTCTCGTTATCACCCTTAGGCTGCCTTGACCCAAAAACCCATGTCAGCTCCCCAGTCTGATTTACCATAAAGCTGCACAAACATTTACATTGATGAAAGAGATGAGCAAGGAAATGAATGGTTGGGGACAGAAATTACTTCTGTCAGAGGCAAAGCTGACTGCAGACATTATCTTACTGGAGTCAAATCACAGCTAAAATATCCAGTGAAGTTTAGGAATTGCTTTATCACACGAAGCAGAAATTCTTTGAGCTCCTTCTGAAAGCAGTTCCATCAGCAAATCTTTCCTCATATGAAAACCATCCTGGTTACAAATACCTACATGCATACACCACTGTATACATATAATTACATACCTACATGGTAGACCTAACCAGGATGGGTCTTATGGAGCCCACAGCTGAGCTTCATCTCCTGAAAACAGGGAATCTGCCTCACAGTTGTCAGTGTATTTAACATAAAAGCTGAGAACAGACGGCACTATAGCTGTCTTTAATAAGAAAACACTCTAAGCGCTGTTTGACGTCTGTAGGATGTGCTTACTTAAAACAAAGCCACAAACAAAAATGCAAAAGTCCCAAACTCAGCAGCAACAACAGATAAAACTTGATCCATTTCAAATAAATTATGTAATTTCCTGCTTTTGTGACAAGGTATCACAACATCTACTGACAGAACAGTGATCTTACATAAATTGAGTCAAGATTACATGCAATAGTATGAATTTTAAACCAAAAGTATTCTCAGGATTTGGCTGCTTTTCCACATTATAATCTACACTTTTGGGAATATTTATATTTCATCACAACGTGGGAGCCTCAGGATTTCAGAAATTTCCTTGCAAACATGCAAACAAAAAGCACCACAAAATTTATGCTAGCATTGGCCTGAAGAAGTGTTACGACTGTAACTTCCAAACCCAGAAATAGCCATCATAAAGCTTATGAAGTCTCAGGAAAAGGAGAACTTTTGCATGAAAGACAAATTGACATAATTTTGAAAATGGTCACTGCTCTGAAAACTAAATTCATGCTAAGAAACAAAACACCTTGTGACTTATTTCACAGACAGCGTTTCCAAATTACTCCAACTGGTGTCCCCAGACAGCACAAGCAAGTTAACGCTGTGGGCAAAGTTGGTGACTGCAAAGAGAGGAGTGGCTGGAGCTTAACTTTGCAGCCTGCAGTGTGGAACCAGAGAGCCAGAGAATCACTCAGGTTGCGTGAGACCTCCAGAGGGTAGTGGTTCAACCCCTCTCCTCACAGTACAATTAATCAAAGTAGAAGCCAGCTATATGCATAAATGAGATGAATGATCTTCTGCAGAATATCAGGATCAGGAAAAAAATACATAGACTTTATCAACATAAAGATAGCCCAAATCTAGCAAGCCAGTCAAACCTGCATATGTCCAAATTTCTGCAGAGCTCAAACACTATTCCTGAGAACTCTGCATAGTCCCACAGGCTCTTTACATGACAACCACCTAATAAAATGACCACCTAATTTAACAATTCTTTTTGTGGAAGATATTGTTTTGCTCCATCAAAAGTACCACACGTTCCTCTGGAGTTTCCTGCTGGGACCAGTTGGTTTGTCCTCTTTCCCCTCAGTTCCCACTGCACCCGCCCTGTGTTGCCCCATGCAGGTGGGCAGCACAAAGGGGCTGAAAGAGCTGGGACGTGAGTGAGCTGAATAGCTGCTGACATGGCAGAAGGATAAATGAGTGGAACAGCTCTTCTATATCCTCGGACTTCTAAAACAGAAAGCCCTTAAATGGCTTCACAAGCTGAGACCTTGGAATACGGGCCAGGTCACACAGACGAGGGAAATTAAGGCCGTTCTCAAATATAATTGACACATGAAAAAATGATGAGTATTTTACCAGCAACTATTTTCAGCAGTGACTGTACCTGCATCTGCTTGCATAGAGTGGTACATGTTACATAACAACAGACTAAATTAACACTGCTGCGTCTTTCAGAAGGTTCAGAAGATCTCTTCAGCTCTCCTGTGCCTTCCAGTATGTGTGACCCTTCTACAGATGCATCAGCAGGGGAACTCACTTCGCTATCACGATCTTTTTTAAACAAGTTTTTATGCTGCTGGTTGTGGCTGCTCATATAAAGGCAGAATAGACAACCTTTGAAGAGAATTGATAAGTATTCCCAGAATTGAATTAGATCAGGTATTTGATCACTGGTTTTCTAAGGCTGACATTTTGCCCCAATGTTGGCAAGTCCAGAATATATGTATTTATTTGGTTTTCATGCCTTCAGGAGGCATAGTGACGGGTGGGAGGAAACTGAACCACCACTGCTGAAGGTATGGCATTAATCAGACCACTACAGTGACTCTACTCAGTATTATGCTACCTGTGCCCTTTAAAGTTAGGAGAATTATCTATTGCTGAAAAGCTACCATTGTCTTTCGGTATTCTGTATTAACAAAAAACAAACCAAAGTTCGCAAAACCTGCAGTTGCAAAACAGTTCCAACAACAGTAACCTACAACAATCCCATGAAAAAGACAAAGGTTTCAGTCCTGAGCTCCCCGTATAGAAAATGCATTTCTAATAGAGACAATATAAAGCAGAAAATCATTATAAATACTGAAGAACTTTTTAGTACAACAACAAAGGTTATTATACACTTGTGAATGTTTATGTGGAGGAACAAGAATCTCAGTTGAAAGACATACAGGCACCATGAAATTTCAGTGACTTTTTAGACGAGGGTGACACATCTTTGTGAGCATTCATTCCAGTTTGACATGGACTTGGTCAATAGGGCAGCACGCTGTTAAACAATATAATAAAGCAAGCTGGCCAGCTCAGCATATTAGCAATGGAAATTTTAATTTCTAGTTTACCGATCTGAATATAATTTAGACTGGAATGCAGCCAAACATTCACAGGACTACATGGACTCTGGGCTCTAGATTCACTTCCTAGACAGAACTGCTGAATTATCACCAAAGCTAGCCAACCAGATTGTGTTTCCAGGATTGAGAAGGTCAACATTGCCTTTCTCTGTCACCTATATTAGATTTTGAGGGATCAAGTCAGGCAGTTTAGAAAGGGAAACTTCCCTCATTTTTCCCAAACTTTTATCTCTTCTGGGAATAATCAGCTGTACTGAGTTTTAAACTCAAAATCTCTCAAAGCTTCAAACATACTAAATCCCTTTATAAATCCACCTTGACCACTTAATCTATTAGCAAACCTGCCACAGTCACACAGAAAACTGCTTCTGGGATCTTTGCAGCTTATTAGCATGAAAGCTGTAGGGGAAGGACGGGTGAATGCAAGAGTCTCTCACAAAATGTTCCTCTTTACATTTAGTTAGAAAGTGAAAATACCATGAGCGTATTTCAAAAAGAAATAATTCATGTTAAGAAAATTCCTTAAAAAACAGAAAAAGTGGCCCATTTTATGGTTTCCCTTCTTCTACTCTGGCAAGTGCTTAGCAGTGCTAGGTATTTATTTTCTTTATTTTAATTTCTTTCTTCAGCTCTGCCATCCAAGCCCTTACCAGATACATGTTCAGGCTCCACAATGGAAAGAGACCTAGTGCTAGGCAGTATTTTATGGGCCTTTTTTCCTGAGACAGACAATGCTCTGGCCTCTTAAACCTTTAGCAAGATGGATTTTCCCACCTATCAAGGACAACCTGATAGTATTAGTGGAATTGGGCACTGAAAACCGTAATGCTGTTTATGAGTGAACAAAATAAGGAAAAGATTAAAGAACACTTTGAACTTTGAAATTAGCAACGAGCTTGCCATTTAGAACCTGACAGAACTCAAGGTTGTGCTAAATGATAAATACAACACTGATGAAAAACTCCCTCCAGTGCCATTCCACATCCTATCTGCTCTCAGATGATTTTCATACACCTTCTTCAGAAAAACCAGAATGACAAAAGATTACTTGAAAGCCATCATACATCTTGAAAATTCATTATGTTTATAATCTGAAGCAACTTAATCTTCTACTCATAGCATTGCTAATATTTTGGATTTTGTCACAAAGCTTGCAATATTAGGATTATGTATAAAGTTTAAATTCCCAGAGTTATGTGATGAAAGGAGAATCTCATCTGGAGTATAAATTAAAAAACAGTTTGTGTGTGATCATTAAAAACAAAAATATAAATTATGAGCATTCTTATTTTCTTATATAAGACCTGGAACTGCATCAGCTCATTATAATGGCAACCTCAGATTTGGGTTCAAAGGCTACAAACGAATTTCATTCCCAATCATGTCCAGGGTCTTACATTCCTGAATCTCCTTTCTCCTCATGGTAAGACTTTGTCCTGTCCACATGCTACAAGTGAAGGTCTTAAATGCCTCACTGCAATTCTTTCAGATGTATATATATATATTTAACTACTATTACAGAACTGACATGTTTTGCCTCAAGCCTTCACTCTGACTTAAGGATCAAGAAGTGTGCATCATCAGCCAACTGAAGTGCAGAATTTATTCTTGTCATAAGTCTATCTCCAACCATGCAATGCAGACACTTGGAGTTCTGACATGTGATAAGAGTATAAATGTATTATTTAATTTCTTCTTGTCTGTACTCCAGTATTCTGAGCTTTTATATACTGCTTGACAAGTGTAGGGCAACATGCTGTGGCACAAGCAAAACTAGAAGTCCCAGCTTAAGGTATGCCATGATTTGGAAAATCAATGTACAGATAAAGACCAATGTACAGATAAAGACTCATCCACAGCAGTGAAGATCATTTCTGTAAGTGTGTCAGGCTAAAACCTCCATTTCTGAATGTGTGACTTGTTTACTCCCTGTTTCAGGTGGCATTTCTTCAGCGTGTAATCTTCCTATGATCATCCCTTACTAGACAATCTGTCTAGCTGTGTAGACCAGTTGTTCCGGATGTGATGTAGCTGTCTAACCTACGTACATTTCTCCAAATAAAAGATTATTCCAATTTAAAAACCTTCCGTTAATTGGTCATTGACAAATGTAAGGACACCCACTCCAGGACTCCCTTCCTGATTCAGAAGGAAAACCGTGAGTGTAAGGTGATCCTGGACAGCCTCACTGAAATGCTTGCTAAGGGAGACAAAGCAGTTAAACCATATCAGTGTCCAGGTAATCAGTATTTCTTGCAGGGCCAAGCAGCTCAGGTGTCACATCTCTGTTCTCTGATAAATTGCAGACCTGTACCTCAAACACCATCTAAAGCCAAAGAGAGAACAGGTACCTGAATTGCCCTGAGTAGACTAAAATTATACAAGTGAAATAAAAGAGTTCTCAAAAGAAAAAAAATTAATTCCAAGTTTATAAATTACAAAGGAGTCAAATCACAGTTTTAAAATTCTGGAAGTAAAAAACCAAATTATTAAAAATAACTGTATCCATGGATCTGAATATGTTAAAACATGAGCTAAGATAAACTGCTGTATTTTTACAGAATTGTATGTACAATCCAGTATAAACTGTTGTGCGTTTCTTGGCCAGGGAGTAGCGTTTCTCAATGAACAGAAGAAAATACTTGGGGAAATACCAGCTCCATGGCTATTACTTTACTGTTGTTAGCTCACACCAGAAACTGCATAAGGAAAGAAACTGAAAAGTCAGAGCTCTTTTAATGGTCATTTTACAGCTGGACCAGAAGCAGGGTACACTCCAGGAGGCAGGGTTTATCTGTTAGGCCACTAGAAAGTGTACAGCTTTGCAAGATAGACGGTGCCAGCAAAACCATCACACAGGCAGACCAGGGAGACAGACATCTTCTTGTCCCTGTATTTTTCATTTAACGGCAAAATGCAATCTTTCCAAAGTGCAGCCCCAGAGTAGAATAATTTATCAGGCAAGACTTTTATGCATCTCTCAGACATCAGTAAATATGAATGTCTCAGTGGAGCACAAACAATTTCAGGTCCCTCCCTCCTTCCCAAATCTAAGTTCCCTCAGAGAACTGTGTGCTCTCTATTGGACACAGATGTTAAATGTCAATGATCAGCATCTTCTTAATAGGAAACAGGCTTGTCTAGAGGAAATGTGCAGACCTTTGCCACCTGCGAGACAGTAAATAAACACCGATTTATTTTTTTGTTAGAATCTTTCAGAAAAATATGGAGATTGGACTACTGCTGGACCAACTACAAGCTTCTCACAAAACACACAGAAGCCTCATGCACCTTTGGAATCCCAGTGATAATTGTACATTTTATTTTTACAATAAAACTGAAAGATTTGGTCATTGAATTGCTCCCTCTCTCACTGGCAGCAGAGGCACCTCCCCGTGTGGCCCCTGCCATGTGCAACACTTTTTCTAACCCTGTTCTCCATTAGGCTGGCCAGAAAATATTTTCCCTCTCTTGTTTACCTCGTCTTCTTAACCTCTCCCCTCTGGCACTTCATTATTCTCACTAAATAAAATGGAACTGTGTTTTTAAAATGAGTTTGAAAGAGAAAAAAAAGAACCTGTGCACTCCTTTGGTACAGATGAAAGTTCTTTGCTCTCCTGTGTCACCAACTAGCAGAGATCCATGCACATGGGTTAAAGCAGACACTTAAAGAAAAACCTCTCTTTGTTGAAACAGCAGCAGAATGGAACATGGAACCTTTATCTCAGCTACTCTGTGGAGCTAATCCATTAACTCTCCTTTTCCTTCTGCCTCTTTTCTTTCAATTTCTAGGTCAAGCTATCAGGTTTCACTCCGCTAACCAAAAGAGGGGATTTAACACGGCTTTCAAGCAATCACGTGCTATGAACCAACCACAGCTCTTACAAAACTTACCATATAGAAAGGGATGTTCAAAAGATGTGCAAGGAAGCACCGCGAGACAGTAAGCTAAGTCATGCAGCAGCTCCAAGGCAGCAGAAATCAGACAGGCAGGATCTCATGGGATGACAAACCCTGCTCTGCTGCTGGCTGAATTCTCAGCAGGCAGTGGGAGCCCACGTGGCAGTGCCTGCAGACGGCTACAAACATCGCAGTGCGTGTGATGGTGCTCAGACATCCACTGCAACAGTCCTGGGAAAGGTCTGCCTGGGGTGCTGACAAAAGGCTTTCTGTAGCCTGTTTCTTTAAGACCTTTATTTAGACTACACTCACCTGGGGCTAACTATCAGCCGGTTTGCAGATGGTAAAATCATAGCTTTACCATTTACTTTTTACAATATAAGGCAAGGTGCAGGATGGGTGCAGATTCCAGCATTTTCTGGCCACCACTGACCCTTCCCTTTTGTCTATACTTCTTCCTCTCTTTACTTCAAAGCCTGTCAGGAGCCTAAAAGGTGGAAACATCCTCATTACCATCCTAGACACAAAGTTGTCTTTTATGTCACCACCTAGACAATATTATCTTTATTTCAACACCTCTGAATACTCTCATTAGGCAGTTTTCTCTCAGATCTGTGATCTGTTTTCTGCTGTAGCTAAATGTCGTGAAAAGATGGCATTACCAGGTAGACAATCTTACCCAGCCACCCCTCTGCTAGCCTTTGATGTAGCGCTGGGTTTCTAGGAAATCAGCTAGAAGCGGATAGGCAATTGGCAGACACGCCTCCTTTTGTTGTATTCCATTACAAAAATCCCAAACCAGCCACCAGCCTCTCTCTCCCTGTGCAAATTCGTACTCTGAATAGCAATCAGGTTTCCCCTGTTGCGAAGTACAGGGGCATGTGGACCAATAAGGTCATCAGTAACACTTGAAATTTCTGCATTTTAATCTGTCACCTTTCACACCTGCCTATTTTAGTTAATGTGGGAGCAGCCATATTTGCTGATTCATGATACTGGACTAAAATGGTGGGACTTCAAGATTTGTGAGAAAAGTTGCTCTTGTATCTCTTTCTTTTCAGGATAACATGCACACTAAACATACTAGTTTTTCTCTTCCTGAGAAAACTGGTCTAACTGAGGTAAGTGGCCTCAGATTTAGATTCATCTTCTCCAGCTGACTAAACCATCCACATAACATCTGAGTTAAAGAGAACAAAACCAGATGTGTCCTTAGCAGTCTCACACATCCTTTTCTAACCTTATGCAGGACACTTGTGATGGTGCAACAGACAGACTGCCCCAGTAGATGTCTTCTGCAAGTTCAACTATTCAGTTACGTAAAAGTCTACTCACTTGTCCCTTCCACAGGCTCATATTCTAACTTGAAACCCCACTACTACTGGAAATTATTTTACTGCCTGAACTGTGAGATGCAAATCTAACTGTTGGAGCTTTGCTAACAGAAGAGCTGTAGCCTCGCACCTGCACATTTACGTACATATACTGATGCAAAAACATACTATACAGGTTCCCAATCAGCTTGATTTTTCTCTTACTGCAACTAAGCTTCTTAGATGATGCCAACATGTCAGTTAAAACCTGCCACCTCCCCTCTATTTTTTGCTAAAGACGGGAATGAAAAATCACATGAGGAAATGACAGCTTTATTTTTTAAACTGGTAGAATTTTAGGTTGTGTTTGGCACTGGCAAGGTTTTCTTTCACCATAAATATTAAATATAAGTCAAACTATTTTCAGATGATCCCTTCTTCACAAACAAAATACATGAGCTCATCATCAGGGCCTACCCTTAGCTGGCAGGACTGAGAAGCTTTAGCTATTGCAGTACATGTCAGTTAGAAGTGCCCATCAAACTGCTGGCTGTCCTGTTATGTCACACCACTCCAACAGGGCACCATGTCACATTTGTATTACCCCAACTCAAGCACAACTGCTGTGTAACTAAACTGAACAATCCATCAGACAACCACTAAAGGTACATATCTCATCAGGATGCAATGTAACTGAAAGATATTCCTCTAAAAGGGCACAGCTCCCAAGAACAAGAGTCCTAACATCCCAGCTGCCCCTCCTCTGCCTTTGCTCAACACAGAAGAGATTTAACTAATCATACGATGGAGCAGTGGGTGTAATCAGAGATTGGTTTGGGTTGTAAGGGACCTTTAAAGATCATCTAGTCTATCCCTGTTACCATGGACAGGGACATGTTTCCCTGGATTAGGCTACTCAAAGCCCTGTGCAACTTAACCCCAAACACTTCCAGGGAGGGAGGGAGCATCCACAACTTTTCTGGGCAACCTCTTCCTCACCACCCTCTGAGTGAAGAATTTCTTCCTAAGATCTAATCTAAGTCTACCCTCTTTCAGTTATCTCTTGTCCTGTCATTACAGACCTTGGTAAAAAGTCTTCCTACATCTTTTTATAAGGTCCTTTTATCATATTGAAAGGCTGTACTAACGGCTCCCCGATGCCTTCCCCAGAGCCCCAACTCTCTTAGCCTGTACTCATAGGACAGGTGCTCCTGACCTCTTACCAGCTTCGTGGCCCTCCTCTGGAGGACCAACAAGTCCACATCCTTCCTGTGCTAGGGACCCCAGAGCGGGACATAGTACTCCAGGTAGGGTCTCATGAGAGCAAAATTGAGAGGAAGAATCACCACCCTTGACCTGCTGGCCACGCTTTTATCACAGACCAGGATATGACTGGCTTTCTGGGCTGTATGCATATGTTGCCAGCTCATATTTAAGTTTTCATCTACCAGTATCCCCAAGTCCTTCTCAGCAGGGTTTCTTTCAATCCATTTATCACCCATAATCTCTGTTTACTATCCAGTACTTGCATTCAAGTCAGGAATTTCTAAAGGTTTTGAATGAAACAAATACAAGGTAGCGTGGTGTGATAAAAAGACTTAGAGAGGTGGAAAACAAATTACACTGGTCATCTCAAACAAAATAGAAATAATTTTTTATACTATCCCCCATGCTGTTTTATTTTAGGCTATTTCAAAGAGTTCTGAGGTATTTTATTGGTACTATTTTCCATATGGCCTATAAAACCAGGTCACCTTAATACTCTAAGTCCAACTGTGCATGCCCTGGCAGCGAAGAAAAATTGTAACTCCTATGTTTTAAAACCTGTAACATCTCTACAATAGTTCTTAAGCATATAAAAATGGGTTTTTAGTAAAATTCCAGATATGTAGGCACTTTTCAGGATTAAGAGCAAATGCATGTATTCTGGCACCATTCTTTTCCCAATAAAAGTGCCTTTTTGTAGTCCCTGTAATTCTGGAAATTACCTAATGCAAGCAAGGTTATTATTTGAAAATGATGTGTACAACTCAAGCTTATGGTCTGCAGCCCCAGCTCTACACAGCTTTAACCACTCGGACAAATACTTCTGCCTCTGAAGAATCACATGCACTTCATTGCTACTTTCTATAGGTCACCCTTTATGCATATAATGAATGTGACAAGATCTGAGCCACAGGAAAAAGCAACAACTATAAAGATTCCAAACCATAACAATAGTGAGAGGAGCAGAAAACAGACAAGATTAAGGGAGCGTAAAAGGTACTATCCAAGGGACTCAAGGATTGTACAAAAATGCACACGTGTTTGAGAGGCACTAGGCAACAAGGCATTTAGATGATAGTATGCACAAACATTCATATAAAGACAAAGCAACAAGGCTGTGCATCCAGGACTAACGTTGTTATTACCTGAATTTTGATCATAAAAATATGAGGACAATAATCTCAGGCTTTTTTTTTCCCCACCCTGCATGATCAGACAGAAATGCTAGAAAGAAAACTCCATACGTAACGTGAAGGTCCAGAGTACCCACTTTCTACCGAACTATAAAGACTACAAATAAAAAGTACTTGTCCTGCATGATTTTTCAGAGCTGGACACCTTTTTTTGCTGAAGTCATACTATGAATCAGGTGAAGGGTCTTCAAGGAGTCATATTGTAAGCACCAAGACGGTTTTCACTGGAAGATGCAAAATCACTTCTTGCCACATGGAAGTACTTCTGTGATAAATTTCAGCTTCTCACTCATGCAATCCTGACACTACACAGCTCTGAAAAAAACCCTACACACTGTCTTCAGACAGTTTATTCACCCCTCTCATTCTCAGAGAAGCCTCCTTAAAATTTCTCAAAAATATTTACCTTTGTCAGAAAGAAAGCCCAAGAATTTAATGCCAAGGCTGACAAGGTAAATAAAATTAAGTGACTGAAAGCAGGTTATTAAACTGAGAATACTTAAGTAACTGTAGATCCTAAAGGATCTGACATCACACATGCATGTCAAACAGACATGTGAAGATCCAAATCACAAATAGGCAAAAATGTGTGCCATTTCTCCTTCTCACAGGTAAGAATCTCCTTCAGTTCCAGCTGGCTAAAGTTTGCTCTGTGCCACGCCTTAGAGAGCTTTACTATGGTAAAGACTTCAGAGGCTGTTACATGTAACACAGAGTTAAACATAAACACGTAAGTACTAAAACAACATACCCCTCGTGTGTGTTTAAACATAGGACATTATAAAAGTGAACCTATTTTTGATTTGTTACGCACTTCCTTTCTATTCTTTGAGAACGTTTTGTCTTCACAGAGGAAGCCTGAAATAAGAAATTGGATTGTGGGTTGAAAGCAAGAAGACAGCTTCAATATGATGGAAAAGTACTCATTTAGCTTTTCTTGTGAAATGAGACAGGCTAATTATATGTGGGGAATGTCTCCTATCCCTGAAGACAATGAGTATTAAGGGGTTTATCAGAGAGAACATGTCAGAAACAGATTTTCCAACAGTTGCATTGAAATTGCACGTGTAAAAATCACTGTTTCAATCTAAAGCATCACCAGAAAGTCAGTATCTGTCCAAAAGTAATTGTCCTTTGACAAATCATTTGAAGAGCCTGTAAACATGAGAGGATACCACAAACAATTCTTCTTCTACTCAACCAGTTTTATAAATGAGCTGAAAGAGGGCAGTCACTTCTTAAAAAGGAAAGAAAAAGAAAACACAGCCCATTTCTAGAGTCTACTTTCTGAACACCTTTAGCTTGTGAAATCCCAAAGAAGAATCACCATGTGGTATGGAAAACAGGAGATGGGCAATTCATCGGATTATTTCTTCTGGGCACTTCAGAGACACACGGTCCCAAATTCCACCTGTCACATAATTGTTGAAGGGGACAGGTAGAATTGTACTCCTGCAGTTTTTGGATATAACCAAGCCTAGTGAAAATTCCTGGTTTAATATTTGTCTGAGTAGGGTCAAACTTCTTAAGTTACAGGTGATCATAACAATTGCCAAAGCTCGGTGCCAAAAGTTGAACTCCAAGCTGTACATTTAGACACCAAAAGTGACCAATTCCTCATAAACACAGAACAGATCCCACTAAAACCAAAACAAGAAACAGATGTCTAGTGTTCCTGAAAACATCAGATTATCTATCAGTGGAGCAAAAATAACTTAAAGCCAATTATCAGAGGAGGAATAAGGTTACTGTGCTTTCTGTGGAAAATAATCAAAAAGGTACAGTGAAATCAGTACAGATTTATGTGCAAAATGCGTGTTATAACTTCAAAGTAGCATTACTGCTGCATAAGATGACTACAGCCAATAAAAGTCCCATTCTTCTGAGTAGCAGCATAATAGTCATTCTGATGCCTAACAAAGGGAAAACCAGACAAGCTGCAACAAGGACCAATTGTGATGGATACTGAAGAGATGCTAAAAAACTATTTCAGGCTTCATACTTATTGTGTCAGTGCTTTAATTCCACCTCCTTTCAAAGACTCTTTGATCATTTGTCTTGCATACAATTAACTCTCAGAAGGTAGGTGCATTTCTTCTACCTTTTCTCACTCTCCTGGCTAGTGCTTTATATGGCTCTGTCAATGGCCAAGCAAAATCAATTGCTATAAAGGGCTGCTGTACTCAAATATGACCAAAAAACCAGTCAGTAATTTAAGTTTCAGAGGTGTATAATGACAAAATTTCTCTAACAATTTCAGGATTGCACATATCACCTAGGTGAAGATTTTTTAAGGAAAATAAAAAGAGTCAAGTACAGAAATACTATCAAGTCAGTGCAGGTGGGAAGCTAGCATCTTCAGTGTCTCCTGAGAATTCAGGCCTTGAGAGAACAGCAAACTCTGCTTTCCTGCAATGCACTAGATATCACTACTGGAGCTGATATGTTGCTTCTCATTCAGTGTCACGAAATGCACCACAAGGGCAAGATGATCATTAGAAACAGGCATTGTTGTTAACTAACATAAGCAAATATCTGCAGGAATGGCAGGCTTATTGTGAAATAATGGAGGTGAAGCCCTTTTTTAAGCAACTTGGTGTTTACATATCTTCATTAATAGTAAAACACGTTAATGAGCAAGAGTTGGTGCAGCAGGGAACTTCTCAGAGGCTCTCAGGGGATCAATTAAGATAGACTTATTTGAAATAAAACTGTTTAAAAGGACACATGAAATGTAATCCAGGGCAAGGGACATTCCCTGTTTAAAGAAATGGTTGTTTCCCAAACCAAGTACTGATGAGCTTTCTACGGTCATTTTAGCAGTAAATTGTAACTCTGATTCCAAAAGATATGGAAGGCCTGAACTGAAATTTTTCCACTTGTTGTTTATTGCCATGTATAATGAAGGAATACATCAACCTGAGAAGATGACCTTGCATTATTCAGTAAAATATGAAGTTCACATAGGAAGTGGTGGCAATCATTTTGCCATTCAGTGATGGTTTGCCCAAAATCTGCCTCCCACAAGGTTCACGGTCACGTCAGAACAGACACTGTCTTTGCTGAACACAAGAATTACTGGATAAATGGTTGATGTTACCCACAATAAAATCTGGAAACTGGGGTGAATTGGGACATGACATCAACATAACAGCTTAGTCTAAATACTCATCTTGGAAAGTTTTACTTGAGGGATGTCCCCAAAGATCCTAAACAAGATACGTTCTCCTGCCAACAAGTGTTGTGCAAACAGTCTAATTAGGAGATGTTCTCAGCTGCCAGACGGGCTGCTTCACAACTTGGTATTTCTGCCAAATCACTGTAAAGGAGATGTGTCCCAATCTTTGTAAGATGCCTACTGCAGTTTTCCTCGTTGAAATGCTAGACATTCTTCTCTACAGACCCCTCTAGGTAGTATTTGAGTTAATCTTCTAATTAATCCACTTGGCAATATCATTAATCAAAAGCAGATTCTGCCCTGCTTATTACAAGACCCCTTACATTTCCACTCCACTCACTAGATTTAATTAACACTGTAGCTAGTTGAAGCTCCTTCCTCTTCTGTCCTACAAAGACTGATGTTACTTTTGCTGTGAACAGCTGTAACAACTATGCATCAACCAACTAGGACACATTCACTTCACACAAGATGGGTAGCTGAAGAAGTGAAAGCTCTCAAGTTAGAGAGATCTCTCACAGTTTAGTGCGGAAGCCAAATTGGAAGAAGACTGAAGAAATAGATGTTCTTTGTGACACACAGCTATCCCGCTTGAAATTCACAATTAGTTGCCCATAATGTGTCCTTTTTATAGCATCCTTATCACAGAATAATTCACAATCAGCCTCATCAGTTGCATTAACAGTCTCTTGCAAAAGAAGACTTTAGCAAGAAATGTCAATTAAAAGCAAGTTAAAACAGATGCACTGAGCCCAAAGTGCTGTGAGAGACATCCAGGTTCCAGGCCCAGCCTGCAGGAGGAACAGGTGGCATATGCAGCCCCCATAAATTTCAGCACCCTTCAGGGCTGAGCAAAGAGAGATCCCACAGGACTCCAGACAGAGCTGCTTCCTGGGTTGAAAGATGATCTCTAGAATGCAAGGAGAACAGAAGCGTATAATTAAGATAGTAAATTGCCTTCAGGACACACAAAAAAAAAAGCAGTAGACATCTCTCTCACCTACTGGACACTGCAAGAATCATACAAATCTCTTTGGTTAGATATAGTTACCTCATTATTACATGAAGGCTGGGAGAAGAAACCTCTTTCTCAGCTCAGAAAATATACTAACAACTACACGCATCCTCCAAGTTATTGCAAATAAATTAAAAAATCCACCAATACTATGCTAATTTGCACAAAATTAATTTATGTAAATGTAACTAAGGCAGCATTGGGATTGTGGGTTGGAGAGTTCAGGCTAACCTCCTTTCACTGTGCCTCATTAAAGCAGGGATCTGAAGAAAGCAAGACACGGGTAGCGAATTGTTTGTAGCAACACTTAACCTCAAGTGGATGTTATTCTCAGAGCAGGAAAGCAAAAGAAGAGGGGAGAAAGGGCTTGCGCTGACAGTGCTGACGGTCCATTAACTACAGCAGTTCTGCTGCCCAAATGATCAAACTCAGGGTTAGCAGCACTACATCTTCTCACTTTGTAAGGAAGGAAGAGAAGGGGCTTGATCCAGCTTATCAGTTTTGAGCTTTTAGTCTAGCTGACAAGAATCTACTCATTAACAGAGACCTAAGATCTGAAGGAATTTGTATTACTGGCTTACCACCTCACCCAAACATAACCTCCAGATTCCTTAATTGCTCTTGTGTTTCTGTTCACATCACTTGTGCAAGAGAATCAGGGATATTAAGACCACTGTCACACACTTGATTAAAAGAATACAAACTACATAAGCTGAAAGCCTTTGAAAGCTCTATAGGCTTATGAAAAAAGGTGAGGTCATTATGCTCCGGTATTCTTCTGAGCTGCCCTCAGTGGGTATCAGTCATCATTACAGAACTCTGAATCATAATGGACTCCAACAGTTTAATAATTATTGCAACACCCTTCCTAATGAGATTGGTGCTGCCCTCTGATGTGAATATTCATAAAACTGGGCTGGTAATAGGTTCTGTCTTGATTAGCAGGCTGTGGTTCTGTATCATGTTTGAGAGACATCTTTTGATGAAAAAAAAATCAAATTAAATCCTTGTTTCAAGCAGAGTAAATGAATTTGACTTTAGGTGATCAAGAGGGGGAAAACTTCTAATTAGAGACGCAAGCAATCATCTTGTTCAGTGTTCTTTCAAAGAAGGGCTATAGGGACACAGAATCCTAATAAACCTTCCCTCAATCACCTTTTAGATAAATGTTAAGGATTAAAATTAAATGTAATTAAAGTTTGTTAATCTGATGTGGTTTGTACCGATAGTCCATTTTTTTCTTTGCCCTGTTATCCTTTGCTTATTCCTGAGTTGCTCTCCTCTCTTCCTACCAGTGTCATCTCATCCAGCAGGGAAGGCAGAAAGGCAAATTGCTGCTTGGAATATCAGAGCCCAGATGTAATTAAATCGATGGATTGGCACTTGCTCACACCACACTGCCCCCACACTACATATGGCAGTCAGTGCTGCATCTGCTCTCAAACATGGGTGTTTTCACAGTTTCCATCACTGCAGAATCAGAAGTATGTCCCAAGTAATTAAAATACCAATATTTCTGTTTCCCTTTTTTGAAGGCAGAGGTGGGCACCTAGTCATCTCTTTGCAGTTGACAATTTCACCTCATCACTAGAAAAGTAAATGAAATCATCCTCTAAATATTAGGATTTAAGCTTCTGTCCATTAAGTAAACAGAAGGACTTCCATTTTTTCTGAAGTCTAGAATTAGGCCATTACACCCTCCGGGATGTTTGTGAAGCCAGAAGACTCACAGAGCTGAAATTCAGGGGATTACCCTTATAAGTAAGAAGTTTCCTGTCTAATAAAAAAAAAATTGCAGCTATCCTGCTGTTAATCTAGCCAGGCAGAAAGAGACTGATTTGAGCCAAGCTGCTGCTTGCTTTTGCAAAGAAAAGAAACCGAACATTTATCCCTCTCTGTTCACACAAGATGTTCACTGCGTGACAGGAAAAAAGAGGTAAAAGGAAGGTTTTTTGTTGGCCATTAAGAACTTATCTAAACTGGGGCAATAACAATAATAACAACAATAATAATGATGATGATGAAGCTTTTGTACTCCAATGTCAGAGTCACAACAGAAAGGAGCCTGCAATAAGGTGGGATTGCTATCCAAATGACGGGGAAAGAGGAGAAACAAAAGGAAGAACTGGAAGTGACTCTAGAGGTAAGCAGGTCTCTCAATCACAGTACAGACCCTGCTGTAGATGCATCTAAATGCAGTACTTCTAAACCTCTAATAAGGTGTCAATTTGAGCTATCACATTGCAAATACGGTTTCAGGTATTGCTGATCTCTATAAAGGGGACAAGACTGTCCCCAGAACAAACAACATCTAAGAGGCAGGTTTTTCTCTGCCCTCCTCCATTTATAATCAGCCAGAATTAACTTGGGCAAAACATGCCTTCCCATCCCTGGTTGGATGCTCAAAAGCATGATGAAATAATGAATTCGGCACCGATTTCAGCCCTCTGCCCTCCCACCCTGACTTTCCCCCATTAGTGCACGCTTCGGAGGGACAGGAATCGCTGTTTACGGGAGCACTGCGTGCTCCTCCCGGCCAGCAATATTTTAAAACCCCCAGCACGTAGGTACTCAATTGCAAGAGCGCTCGGTATCTTGGTGAGCAGCTGCTGTGTCACTGCCAAGCCTCTCCCGAGGCAGACCTGTCACTGGCCTCCGCAGCTCCGTGCCAAGCCCACAGACCACTGGGGGCCAGCAAGCAGATGGCTTATCTCAAAGTCTAATTATCGGTGCTGACTGAAAAGCCTGCAGCCGAGACCAGCGTGGGGCAGGACTCTGCTGGGTTTCTGTTTAGGGGAAATGGTGGCAAAATAGGACGGGTTAAGGATAGATGACTGACATTTTCCTGCCAGGCTCCTAGTGCACCAGTAGGTGTTAGGAAAAGCAGGGCTGAGTTCTGGTTTGGGTTCTGATGACATCTGGCTTGTTGTGAAAAACGTCCTGGGAAACATGAAATGGTTTTTACAAAAACAGAAACAAAATCAAAATCCTCCTAGCATTCTTTTCAGGTTTCACAGAAAACGGTGCAGCAGCAAGAATTAACTACACTTCCTTCTCTTTTGTCTGCAGTAAACACGGTGTGCTGCACTGAGCTGCACAGACCACACTTGATCTGAGCTGACAGCTCAGAACAGTTTCCAACCATACCTTTTTTTTTCCCTGAGATCACAATGAAAAGAACAACCCCAAATAAGTGAGCTAGCAACTCAATTCGAACCACACTTGTTTCGTTTCCTATAAGAAAAGGACAAAAACAAAGACAGCCATATTAAAATGAAAAATCTACCAAGAAGTTCTGGGATTTGTTTTTAAATCTAGGCAAATTTAAAGCTAAATCTGAGCTCAAATTAAGAAGGTAGTAAGACTGACCAAGGTGAATAGAACCCAGTATGCCAATGCCCCTCTGTTCTTGCCAAACAACCACCTCAACATCCTTGGGCTGTCTTGGGACCTCCCTGTTCTGCACTGAACCTTGTTTGCCACACTACCTTATCTCCAGTAGCAGTAGGTACTCAGTCTTGTCCTAGATGCCACTGATCTCATACTTCCTCCTCTGTCTGCAAAAACTCTGGGTTTCATCATCTAGCAGAATGTGGATCACGCTAAGACTCAATAAACTCAATTCAGCAAAAAAACAGACTCTCCTTTCCCTTTTCAGACAGATGACAAGTTGAATACCATCTTACCAGATACACTGTATCCCAAACTGCGTGAAAACCATCAATTTTCTTTCAATTGTCAGTTACCCTTCTGTATTTGAAAATACTAATAGCTGCATTATTCCCATTTAGCAACTAGAACAATAAGAAATTCTCCAGTGACAGAACAAAAGTCTCATTATGGCAACTTCTACAAGGGAATGAAAAGTCAAAAAAGCAAGGAGAACTGCATTATCAGGAGTGGCCTTAGTGAGACAGGCACTAACGAAGTTATTTAAATGAAAAAGCCAGGAAAACAGGACATGTCTGAAACTGAAGGAAAATATAGTCCAATTCTGCAAATTAATTGCAGTACTAATCAAGAACACAAAAAGGGCTACATGTTGTTACCTGAAAAGGGCCATGTGCTGTTACATGACGACTACATGGCTGAGGGATCCCGAAGCTTCTTTAAAGAATTGACATTGTGAATTGACATTTTTATGTGTTGCCTTCTACAGCCTTGAAGCAACCAACATTTGTTGAGTTACTCAGTGTGTCATCAATTCTGTGTACTTCCCACTAACCTGCCTTTTTGCACCCATGTGTGCAAAACAGATCGCGACAGGCATTTAGACACTCCACTCCACACAGCCAGACACTACAGAGTAGGGGAAAACAATAGCAGGAGATCGCTTACCCTGTGTTCAAAGTTAGGGAGATGCACATAACTGGACACAGCAGGGAAAGGCAGAAGCCGCCCCTCTAGCGGAATATCTGCTTACCTACAATTCTGTAAAATGCTTTATGCTGATTAAAGAGAGACCATAAAAAGTTTGTATGACTTGACAAATAAGCTGCTTATTTCATTTTACAGCTTCTTCTAAGTGTGTTCCGCAGTAAGTTGAAGCAACCTCTCCAACAGGTTGCCTCTCAGTCAAGGGGGTGGAAATGCTGGACAGAGAGAGGTCTGCAGGACATTGCACAGATCTGCTCGGGCCATCTGAGTGTACATCTTCAAGCAAGCTTGTTTGAGTGTAGGATGTCCAGAGCAGATGGAGGTCAAATGAGGCTCGGACGTGTCATTACCTGCCACATGCACAATACACAGTTGCTGCTTTTATGAGCACAATACAAATGTGCTGGTACATGACTTTGGAGGTTTTCCCATGCTTGGGTATATTCAGTACTTAATTTGTTTCTCCTGAGGAGTACAAAGACAGGAAACATGGGGTAAGGTTTGGAACTTCTGTAGTCAACATCAGGAATTAGCTAGCTCTACATAACATTTGTAGCTCTAGATTTTAATTTTACAATAAAGGTGTTATTAAAAAAAAAAAAAGGAAGAGAATTTAAACAGTCAGTAAAGTATTTCTAATTACATACCACCAGTGTCTCTAAGAATCTGTATGATTTCAGAGTTCACAGTATCCTTTAAGTAATTTCCACATTTCCCACAATTGCACAAAACACCATAGCTATGGAAGTATTCTGTATTTTAAAAGAAAGAAACTTACACTGGAATGCATGGCACAGTGAGATACAAAGCAGTGGCTGAAAGGGACAATGGGTATGATTCAACGTGACTGCTTCCCATAGCAATCATTATCAGATATTTACAGGCAGATTCTGAAAAGCACAGAAAGGAATTTAACCAGCCTAAAGGAAATACCAATAATGTCCTCAAGCAAGAACCTTGGATTTTATTTTTTTTAAAAAGTGAGAATGACTGAAAGCTGGATCAGACCAAAACCCCACCTCAGCCAGTATCCTTCTCTCTCAGTTACAACACCAAGGCAAGTTTATAATGAATTATACTTCTTCTGTATGCTCTCATAGTTTCTAGCAATTTTGCAGCTAAGGCATCTGAACTAAGCTACATCTGGTAACCTTGAGTTTAATAGGTCCTAGTGGATTTTTCTTTCTCATATTTTTCTCCTCACTTTTCAGACTTATGTAAACTTTTGCATCAAAACAACTCATGGCACTAAGATCCCAGTTTACAGACGATATGAAGAAAAATAAATACTGCCTTTCATTTGTTTCAAACCTGTTAGCTAATAACTTCATTAATGATCTTCAGTTCTCGTACGAGAAGAAATAGTGAACAACTATTCCCTGTTTTAACATCCACAGTCTGTATCCCAGATTTCCTTCACATGGTTTCTTTTTCACAGTACAGAGACTCAGTCTACCTCAATACAGAAATTGTTGTAAACCTTGAATTATATTTGCCGCTTTTCTCTGCATCTTTCCTCTTTCCTAGCCCATTTTTTTTTCTGAGATGGCGGGACTGACGATAGGAGGGACAAAGGAACACAAAGCGCATAAAAATTGGAGAGAATGTTCCATGAATTTATTCAGTGCTATAATGATGTTTTCAGTTTTATTCTCTGTTCCTCTCCTAACAGTCACTAACATCGCTAACACGAAGTTTGGGTTTGAAGCCTATCTGGTGGTAATTTTAAATACTATCTATATTCCTGAAAAGCTGAAAGCCTTGTCTCAAATCTTATTACAAGGCTCTGAGTCTCAGCAAACTTCTTTCCGCTCAGTTCTTCCTAAGGTCAATTTGGATGGTTTTTAAGTTCAGTCAGGATTATCTTCACTTCACCAGAGAGTCTAACTTATTACCTTATTTTCAAAGGTAATACCTAAGAGCAATTTATTAGTATTTATCCTTTTTATACCTCAAAAAAATCTTATCCTAAACTTCCTTGTGGGAGGAGGTGGGGGTCAGGAGCCTGGATTTATCTGCCTGCCTATATTCTCTCCAAAGCTTGACATAAGTTATAGATGCAACACCCTGAGTGTCAAACGATGATAATGATGATAATTCTGTCACACTTTGACATAAGTAAGCACTTCCACAAATTACACAGGCTACTGGTGGTCTTTGGAGACACATCCAAAAATAAAAGAACATCTCTATTCCAAAGCCATCTACACCTGTGTAGCCTGGGTACCAAGACCTGCTTATGATGTAGGTCATTTTGCATAGCCAGGACATCTCAGGATCACTCTGCTAAAACCAGAGCAGTTTCTACAGCACGTCTTTACGAGAAGTCCTTAGTCTTAAGCAGCAGAAGTACTAGAGAGCTCAGCTCATGTGTTCAATAACCATTTTTCTCACCACTGTCAGCAGCAGACATTGGTTTTCAGCTCCAGTTCATCTGACACTTCATAGTATTCCAACTACCCATTCACATCCACAGAGTTCCAATGGAAACAATATCGTGAAGTGTTTAATCTCATCTAATTTTTCCACCCCAACAGCTCCAGGTTGAGACTATGAGACAACACAACACCTGCCATTAAGCATTCCTTGCTATTTCACCTAACTACTTCACCTGCTTTACAGCTGGAATGAAGAAGAATTTCTCATGTTGCTCTGACTCATAATAAAGCAGTAAAGAATCAGGGTCTGACCTCTCACCTTACTGATCCTTCAAATTCCACCTATGAAAAACTCAAATATTTGTATATCTAACCTAGATATGTCTTCTTTTTTTTTTTCCTACTCTCTTTCATAGATCTCTAGGCTTGTAGAGACAGACCTAAAATCTTGTGAAGGCACTCCTGTCACAAAACTAGCATTGACATTGCTGCAACAGAGAATTTATAACATTAAGGTGCACAAGACTGTGTGGACACACCTAAGCATAATTCCAGAATCTTTTAATATAAAATTACAGCTAAAAATCTTGACAAGAAACTTTAAGGAAAGACAAGCATTCATCCCTCCTTCCCTTACCCGACTATTCTCTGCAGATTTAAAGCATGAACTCAAGTACTCTGCGAGTAACAACACTGGACAACATGCTAGATCCTGACATGCACCTGTGACTAAAGGTGTCTAACAGGAGTATTTCATGATAGATTCTTGATTGTCGCACAGTTGCTCTGTAACACAGCAGATGGATGAAATTAATACTGCAGTATATAGTTCCAATTCAGTAAAGCAGAATAGCCACATTCTATTTGCTTACGTGAATATAAATTAATATAATCAATAAACAAGTATAAATTGAAACATATTTTTGCAGTAGCTTGAAGCATGGATATCTACTGCCTATCCTCTCACAAAGAGAAATTAAGATTAAAAAAATCCATTAGTGAGAATATTATGTCTATACTTTTACTGTTAAGAGGTATTTCTCCTGCTTTAGTTCTTCACTTCCTCTCACTTTTGGCTTCTCCTGCTAGTAGCTGAAAATTTCAAAAGAATCAGCAAGTTTAGTCACCAGATGCACCACTGGTCAGTCAATATAAAACCCCTTTTTCAGTGCCAGAAAATGGTCTTACTTTAGGAGAGACCAAACAGCAAAGAAGGGTGTGAAATACTCAACCTAGAAGATATGCCATACACAGTAGAGATAGATAATTACATGGCAAAATACCCTCATATTTGAAATTTCTTTAGGGAAAGATGCATTGATTTAGTTTGAACGTGCCTGTTGCTTTGAACATTGGCTAAACTGTACAATTCCCCAAACACACCACCTGTTACTAAGAATTTCTAAGTATTTCAAGCATATATGATGCACAACAATATATTTCAGCTGTTCTGTCTACATCCACATCTTTCTTTGCATCCATAATACAATGGAAGGCATACCTGTGCTAACAAACTTTTACCTGTCATAGCCTTGTTCAGTAAGAGTTACCATGCATTCCTCTTCTCCCAACAACAACAAACCACTCTCTTGTCATTGTTTATTGCATCCCAGAACTGCTTCATAGCTTCAGGAGAGTATCCCAGTTTTCAGACAAGTGGGAAGGAAACTTGGCCTTCATGAAAGCAATCATGCTTGGGAATATTTTTAAGGCATGTGGCAAACAGGAATCCAGTCATTACTGGCAGGTGCAGGAGCAGCTGGGACAAGAGTACATCAGTTCCTTCACCAAAGTCTCAGAATACTCACAGTGTCAGTAACAGCCAGCTCATGCAAGGCGGCAAGCACACTTTTTTTGACAGTAAGCAAAGGCTACAGTGCTGCCCGGTCTGCTGGACCATGGCCTGGAATTTGTGTACCACAACTCTTCACAGGTGAGGTCCTCGAGTATCTCAGGCAGGGCTAGGACTTTCAAAATTAAATTCCTTTTAATTAAGGAGCTACTCTGTGCAACTGCATTTGACAAAAATCTACATTTCAATATTAAATGGAACTGTGCCTAACTTTAAGAATTAAATTCCTGCACTGCAGAGACAACGCATACAAAGCCTGTATGTGTAGTGCATGTTTGCTATGGGAAGCTAACCACAATCACTGCTAAGTTAATGAATTGTTTGGTGTTAACAAATGCTTCATATCTGAACTATTTTAAAAATTCCTATTCTTGTACTGTTGAGTCATTTGGAAAAAGCAAGCAAGGCCACAGGAGCAAAGTGTTATAGTCAGCAATGGTTTCACTGATAATCATGTTATTGTGTCTGTTGTTTGGCTTTCATACACCGAACTTCTGGGGTATCAAACTTTTGGGAGTTCTTGGCTCAAAGACTTAATACTAACACTGAAAAAAATGGTATTCCATGATCCATGGCTACACCTATGTGAACATAATATTCTTAGGGACTTCAGGCTGTGAAATGGATACAGAAAATAAGAAATTTATCCAAAATTTAGTTAACTAAACTTTTTTTTTTTTTGTAACTGTTTCCCCCAAGATGTTTCTGTAGGCACGTATCATCAACTCTGAGAAATATCAGGAGAAAATACCTTTTTATTCTGTCTCAAGTTCTGAATAAAGCTATGGACCCTGTTCTTTACTACACATCTTCAAAGTTATGAAAACTTTGTTGTTGTGGTATGGGAGTTTTTTGTTTGTTTGTGGGTTTTTGTTGGTTTCATTTGGTTTTTTGATTGCTTGGGGGTGTTTCTCGTTGGGGTTTTTTTGTGGGGGGTTTTTTTGTTTGTTTGGTTGTGTTTTTTTTTAATGATGCTACACAACTATGAACAGAATAAAAGAGAAAATTCAAATCACATCTATGGGTAGGCAGTGTGCATAAACCAAGCCGGTCCTCAACATGGTAAGCAGGAAAATCCAGTGGCGTCACCTTCCTCACCTCACTTGGTTTAACAAACCCGAGATGCAACAGACCACACTCAGCCAAGGATAACTGTGGGGGCAGAAGGGGATGCTGAAGGGCAAAGCAGGTTATTTTTTGGTATTGCTAGGACAGGTTGTTGAGGGAGGGCAGATTAGAAGGCCTATCCAACTGTAGGAAGATTCACAAGCTCACTGTTTCAATTCCCCAGGGATAAACAAACTTTTCTCTGAGGAAATCAGAGTGTGCAAAAAATTTCCATGACTGACGAATAGGTAACTCAACAACAATCTACTTACTTGTCTTCTTAACAGGCAACTATAGTCCATAAACCAAGTTAATTTATCTATTCTTTACATGCACCTCTTACATTAAAAAATCCTGAAGGTTTCCATTTTTTAAGTAACATGAAGTATGACTATTAAAAACATATTTCAGTCAATGAGTTCCCCAAAAATTATTCTAATAATCATCATTGCTGAACTTGAACATTGTGATTCGTCACCTTAATCCCAAAGACTTTCTCCATTTCCTAACTAGGATTCCTAACCACCCCACTGAAAACAAAAGGCTTTCTGTAACTGCTTCCTTCAAATACACTTCAGAACAAAGAAAATACTTCCAATACTTCACTGGTCTTAAATAAACCATGAAATCCAGGACAGACTTTCCAAAGCACAAATGCTTACTTTACCAGCTGCACAATGGCTTTGATTTCCATGGTTGTGAAGGGCTACATTTTAGCACCATCTTATAGGAAAATAAAACCTGGAGCAAAATTCAGAAGAGATTCATAATACAAGCCATGGCAGCCCCAGAGGAGCTCCTGGCATTAAAGTTTACCCAAAGCTCACTTGTTGCCTAGGCTTTTGCCACTCTTCTCTGACTGCAATAAACTCAAGGGAACAGAAGATGACAAGGGCAACAGAAATATTTTTTTAAATGTTGAAAAGTAAATCCAAACACCTTGTAAAAGCAGTTTCCCAATACAATATGACACAAAAGGCTAGGTATCTTTGGATATTTCAGCAGGTCTACTGAAACAATCACCAACATGAGCAAGGAGAAGGGACAGCAATCATCTAACCTTTGTGCTTTGCAAGGCCACTGGCTCTGCTTAAGGAAAACTCCTAGTGGAGACCTACACAACTTCCATGGTACACATCCACATTAAATGACTGACCACGACAAAACAAAACCAAATTCTTCCTCTCTTAAGATAAAATTGAGGAAAAGCAGGAATACCATAGCTCACAAAAGTGACTCTTAGCAAATAAATACAATATAATGAGGAAAAAAGGGAAGAGAGGATACAAGGTTCTCAGCAATGAGAAAAAGAGCCTGCATAGGAGGTAGTGCAGTTCCACTGGGAATATGAAATGGAAAGGGCACATTAAGGGAAGAAAGATGAGAAGTACACGTGACGGGGGAGAAAATGTAAAGCAGAACAAAGGCTGCTTTTAGGTGAGAACAGAACTGTGTAGGTGATTTCTTTTTACATGGCAGGACACCAGATACCAGCAAGGTAGATCATTATTGTTTTTCTAACAGGATATCTTAGGTTTCTAACATCACTCGTTGCTTTTTCATTAATGTGGCCTTTCCTTTATTGTTTTTCTTCATTGCAGCCAAGTAGTTCTGTGCCTATGAAGATTACACTTCTGACCTGAACTGGAAGATCAAAAGATTTATTTGCAAAGCATCCTGTAATTATTAAATCGAATTCACTGTCCAGTGACTGCCTACTTCCCATTACATCCATTTTTAAGAAGTATCAAATCCTCTAAAATAGAGCAGCTCTTTGGATGCAGGGATGTTTTCCATACAGAAAGAGGATGGCAGACTTGAGCACTGAGCGTAGCTACGTAGCCACATGATCAGCCTTAATGATGTCTTGGCAAAATCCTATCACTCAACATCGTTTTATATTTGCTTTATACAATATAGCACTGTTAACTAACATATTTATCAGAATTGTGCAAGAGTAAATGACACTACAAACTACTTTCCCAGATCGATGCTTTTTTGTCCTAAGCACTTCAACAAGTCATTAATTAGACAATTTATTTGTAAGTAAAGTTATATTACTTGATCTTTAAATCAAACCAAGATGTATATAGCAATATTTCTAAAAAACGATCAGTGAACAATATTGGACATGATGCTACTGGATCATATTACTGTTTATCCATATCTTCCATAATTTATTTTTCTAAATAATACTTCTGAAAGTCCTAGTATGGTCTACACATAAATCTCTAGTCATTCCTGATATTTTGGAATATCTGTATCCGAGTTGTGCATCCCTCCAATTGCTGTTGCAGGTTCATTTTAAGTAAGTTTGGCACTTTTTGGACAAAAAAAGTGTTCAAAAAGGCTAATTTAAAGGAAGTGTTAGGTTTTTTTTCTTTGCATGTGTTAGCATATTTAGACGTTGAATGGTATACATTATAAGCCTACTGAAAACCCATTCCAATAACAGTGCAGAAAACATACAAGGGTTTGGCATTTCTTCTTAATATCTTACATGGGCTGTACTACAGGAATAAAAAGGAAAAAATATTACAAAACCCTACAGAACTCATGAGTAGCTAATGTTGGGAGGTAATACTGAACAGCAAAGAAATTTAAAATCTTGCACATGCCATATCTAGAGGCTTCTCATATATACATGCATAATATGCACATGCATATATATTTTACAGATGCTACAGCAGAAAACTTCAATGGAGGAGCTAAAAGTAAATTTTTTAATTAGAAAATTTATTCTTTCAGGGGAAAAACTAAGCCATTAAATGATTATACTTACAGTTGCTTTCACTGCTAAAATCAGATAACACCTTTGCTTCAGGGGACTGGTGTACAGAACTTTCTCAAAGTAAAACAGTAAATGCAGGCACAAGATAAACTGGGCAGGCTCAATCTCAGAAATAAATTAAAGTGCTGACCTCACCTGAATTCCTTTGTGGCAAGATGGACATTTTTTTTTTTCCTGGTTATGTCAAGGTAACTTAGTTTCATTAAAATAAATTGAACTTCTCTTGTTTACAATTAAATCAGACATTGAAACCAATACAATGTTGTTTTGTGATACTGTCTACACATAATCTCCCTGTCCCAGAGCAAATTAACTGTCTTCTTACTGGACTCTCTCATGAAGACTTCCGAGTTTCCCCACCTGCTTGCTATCTTTGGCTCCCCAAGAATTCCTTTTTTTTTCTGTCTCTTTTAACCATGAAGAAGCCTAAGAAATTCAGATAAAGTCATTCGAACCTTCCTCCTTCCGTCCCCATTCTTATTTTCTCTTCGGATAGCTCACTCTGATTCCTCTGCTGTCCCTTCTTCTAATCCATCCAGTTAACAATAGCTTCAACCTATCCATTCCTGTTGTTTCTAGTCTTCACTGCACAGCACTGACTCCTTCACTGCTGCCTACAAAGACCATTCCCTCACCCTCTTTCAACCCTCAGTTGCTTTTCAGCTTACACTTCTATTTCTTATACTCCACCTTTGCCTGACATTATGGGACAACTGTTTCACTGAAAACATATGAAAACTTCAGTACAGCTAACTCCTGGAGCCTAATGCAATACCCCCAGCTAATGGTTACATCTGTCAGCACCTAAAAGAGTCAAGTTAAAGGATAATTGAAATGGTCTATATTTTTCTTTAATTATGGCAGAATTTACAGGAGGTTTTACAAGTCAAAGACAAAAGCAATGCAATGCCAGATCATTATTGGCCAGAGATGGCCTTGAGAAGCTTGGGAGATGATAGTACGCTAAAGCCCTATGGACAACAGAGGATACACTTTTGGGTAGCCGCACTGCATTGATCGTTATATTTTATTCAGGGGATCTTTGTGCAAAAAATTCTCTGGACCATATGGGCCTGGCTGGGCAAACACCATCTGGGCAGTTTAAAGGCATGTGAAAGCAACTGGGTAAATGTGAATTCAAATAAAATCATAAGATGAGATACTAAAAGTAATAGTTTTTGTTTGCCTTAGACCGATAAATATTAAAAATGCTTGACCTAGTTGTGGATAGACATGTTATGCCCTTGTAGGAAAAACCAATCTAATTAATTTTAATTTTATTCAGATTACATATTTATGATTTCTTCTAGTCCCATGCAGTGATGGTCATTTTCTGTAAATTGCACAGAAAGGACACTGACTCCCTATTTCGTGAGGATAACTCAAAAAGATATCCATTAGAAAACACACTCATTTTATTGGAGGCAGACACGTGGCACTTGTTTCTCTATGAAGAGTATTAGTTAAAACTGAAGTTCTTAAAGTATAGCTATTCCGACAAGGCAAAGGAAACTCTGGACAGACTGTAGCTGAGCTCTTAATGATTGCTTCTCTTTCATTAGCTGTGGTTAGGAAGAGCAAGTAAAGGACTGCAAACGTATTCATGACTGTCATTAGCAAAAATGGCGCTGTGCAAATCAATTTCCATGGATCCTGCTAGGCTGGGCTTTCTAATTAGTCTATCATTAGACAGCTAACTTCTCACCACTTCTCAGACATCAAATAGTCCATCACCCCAACACATCACCAGAGCTAACAAGGAGAATTTTAATGAAAGCAAGTCAAATTGGCTGCAACCACAGAAAGCACACAATAGGCTTTGTTACTAATCTTCCCCTATCCCCATTTGTATTCGTTATTTTAGTTTCTGTTCTTAAAAACCTTTTCATTTGCATCAAAAATTTTTTAACCTCCTGTTACTAAAGAATAGAGCAGCTTCAACATGGAGCGGGGGAAATAAAAGCTTGGCTAAACCCAAATAAGTACAAGCTGAGATTGCTTCTGGGTATTTCAGAGCTTTCCATCTTATGATGCTGAAGAGAAATGTCAGCTTGTTGCTTGTGGTTTTAAACGGAAGCAGCCTGTGAAAAGCATTTGGCTGATTGGCTCAGCAGCGTGGTTTAGATGAGCTTCCAGCATGGTCATCCTGCTTTACACAGGGCAGATGCTCCATTCCAAATGGTGGGGCTTGGGCTTGAAAATCCTATCAGCAGGCACATAAAGGGAATCTCCCTTAAGATTAGAAGTGACTTGACAAAGAAAGACACAAAGGAATAAAAGAATACTTAGCAAAGATGAAAAATCCCTCCCTGAAGGGGGTGGTTATCTCACTATTTGAGTACCAACATCAGTATTTGTAATTTTTTTTAATTCAGGGGTAAATATTTAAAAGCATAAATTCTACATGGATATGTTCCTGATTTAAAATAGCTACTCCTGCCTGAAGGAAAATCTGCTGCCCTACTGTTCAGACACAAGTCTGCCCATACCAATTTTCTGGGTTTCTGTATTTTGCCTCCCTTTCTTCTTTATTACCAAGGACATTTACATGAAACAGCATTTTTGCTTTTAAGAGTTCATCTGTTCCTGCTGCTTATCCCCCCACCTGAAGTCATAATTGTCCAATTGTGATGACATAATAATTTCCACTGCAACCAATTGTGATGCCACAAACGGAGGATTATGACTTTAGGTTGGAAATAAACAGCAGGAACAGATGAACACTTAAGAAACAAAGATCCTGTTTTCATGCAAATGTCTTTTGTCATCAAGAACAAGGTTATAGAAATTCAGAAAATATATGATAAGAGCAAGCAAGCAGAATGGGTACTAAAGAGAAACTCTTGGAATTTTCCAGGAGGCATTCATCTGCTCTTTCAAATTAACTTCCTACATAACTAGGAATTTTAAATGTTTCTGAAACATAGGTAACTTTCTATTTGATTGAATTGCCAGCATAATGTGATCTGAATTATTGACTTCTTCTCACCAGTAGGGCTAAGGCACTTTGCCATGGGGGTCATGACTGGATTAAAAAAAAAAAACCAACAAACAAACAGAGGGAGCAGGGGGAAATCATCAGAAATAGGACCAAGAGGGGCTTCTAATGTCAAAGCTCAGCTGGGCTACTTTTCTCCCCCTTCTTGAAAACCAAAAATTCTCCAGTTTCAGAAGAAACATTAACTAAATAAATATTCAGGTGATCCAAACAGTGGGAGCACCATAAGCAATTTGGATTTTAATTTAGTTGGATCAATTTTAAGGTTGCTCCAGTTACAATTACAGGGCTGCAATGAATGGTGAAGTTCCCTCTAAATTTAGTCTGAACACAGCCTATAAGATGCAGTCCAAAAGGACACACCTAACAAAGCAGGGCAAATATTTTTGCTGTGGTTAATGAATGGATAAGAAAAAATGAATCCATGAAGAAGAAAAACATCTGAATTTATCCTTCCTCCTGGAATAAAACCACCTCCAGAGTGAAACAATTTAAGAAAAATTATCAACATTTTCATGATGGGCTTTTTGCTTTAAAATGGCAGGTATTCTGGAAATAAATATTCAAAATACAGGCTCAGAAACATTTTCCGCGTAAAAAAACCAGCTTAGGTTAATTCTGTTTGTTTTCAGCTCTGACGCACTCATAACACTACCACAGCGGTCATCAGAACTGCTCTCCTGCTCCATGAGAAGAACCATTCTCCTTTCCCCAGTAAAAATTCCAGAAATTGGGAGGGGAGGGGGAGGGTGGCCATGGACAGATGGATGTGTGTCTATGACCATGCTGCTCTCACAAGTCAAGATTCCAGAAATGAGGGGGAAAGGGTGGAGAATGAATGAGGGATGTATGTGTATGTATTTATTTATTTTACTATAGTATGTAGTTAAGTATACTTACTTACTATACTAAGTGTTCACTTGCTGTGAATCAGTTTCCCAGCTGGGACTTTTTTAAGTTCTCACCTGCAAACTGTTATGCCCATCTAAAGCCTGGAGTATGGCCTCACACACACACACACACACCAAGAGTGCATACGGAATGGGATAGGAGTCTCAGAACACTGGTATCTTGTGTTAAAAGGTCATCTCATGCCCTGAAACAGATTTAACAGACTGAAGCTGAAAAACGTGATTTCTCATTTGTTCTTTAATTCTTACCCTTCAAAGACAAAGGGACCTTGGCTTAGCTATATCCAGTCTAGTTTTAAGCAGCTGACTGAATCCCTGAATGAAATGCACAATTTTCTCTATCTTCCTACCGAAACAGGAACCTCCAGAAGATGATTCACACCAAGTTCTGAATCACCCTTGTGAAGTGCCTCACTGACCACAGAAGGAAGAGAGTGATAAACATTTACATAAGGGCAACGTCTCCCACTCAGCTCCTCAGTTCCCAAGCAATCTAATTCCATCCCACAAAACTTCTTGCCCATTCTGACATACAACAGGTGACCTGTGGTCCTCCAGTGCTAGCAGCAAACCTTCCAGCCTGCCACTCACAGCATTCTGCTCAGCCAGCCATTCAATGGAGTCTCTGCTGAAAGGCAGGGAAAAAAATAATATTGTTATACTGTCACATTTCCTATTCACCCTAAGGTCTAATTTCTGAGAGTATTTTAAATAAATTTTAGGGAAACTACACCTTTATCTTCTGCTTTTTATTGCGTAAGTTTGGTTGTTTTGGTTTTAAAGTGGTATTTTACTGATATAATTGAAATTCAGAAAGAAAAGGATCCCAGAAAGAAACGGAGGAAAAAGAAAGCACAATGAAATATGTCATTTTTAAAGAACATCTTCTAGAAAATGTATTCTTCCACACAACCATTCCTATAAGCCAGCAACAGCACTGGAGGAAGCACAGAAATCAAATCTCTAAAAACTGGTGTTTCATAATTAAGTTACCAATTAAGTTATAATTAAGTTATCAATTGAACATAATGAAGATACACTAGCTGGGCATGTGCTATGTATATTTGAATGACGAGGTCAGCAGTAACAAGCAAGACAGAATAGATGTTAAGAAAATTTCTATATAATTTTCCACTTGCTTCAAGTGTGCCAAAACATTCAAACTGTAAAACAGTCTTAAGTATGTACAAGAAGGTAGTTTATATTTAAAATTCAATTAATAGATCAAATCAAACAGTGAAATATGAAAAATTGAAACATCTCTCCATTATTGCCAGTTTGATAAAATGGAAAGGAAGCAGGACAAAAGAAACAATTTCACTCTCTTTTTTTTGCTTGCAGTTTTTGATGTGACCCAAACCATAATTCTCAAACTATCACAGAGGAAAATTACTCATTCTTGACAGTCTCTTAAAGTTGGTTTTCTTTATAAAAGCTTTTTTTTTTTTTTACTACTAGATCTTGTAGAGAATTGTTGAGAGAAATTTAGAACCAGTAGGCTAAAGTATACTATTTTACCTACTTGAAAAGACATATAATGTTTAGAAAATGTCTCATCCATAAAAGCACTTGAGACAGATCTGCAGTCCAAATTAGTGCCAAAAGAAAGAAAAAAACAAGCAAACAAAACCAAAAAAATCAACCCAGACCCCAAACACAAAAAAAACCCCAAACCCCACCCCCCAAAAAACCCAAACCAAAACAAACAGGGATACAAGGAATCATAAAAGAATAAACTAATGTATTCATTGTCCACAGTAGAATCAAGGTTTATGGTTTTCCTGAGAAAAACCCAACAGCAAATGAGAAAGAAATGCAACAATCAAGACTCAATGATATCCTAATATATCCAATGATCATGACTCCACAGTATCCCAATCTACTTCACAATTTGACAGAGTTTTTCCTGTTACAAGTATTTTCTCAACTTGCATCTACCTTACTAGAGCAGTTCAGAGCTCTTTACCACTTCTTCTAGTCACTACATACACAGAGTTCGGGTTCTTTTTTTCAGCAGACTTTCAAGTGTTTGAAGATTATTCTGCAGATCCCCTCTCCCACTCTCTCTTCTTTAGATTCACCAGCCCAGATATTTCAGTTCTCCTCCAGACACCAAGTTATCCAAGGCTGATCATTCTCACTGCCTCTGCTTCACCTCCTCCCCGGAGCATGGCCAGAACCAAACACCACACTTCAGTTTAGTCTTACAGATTATTTCACACGTCTTCTTGTAAACACCCTCTGACATCCTTTTCTACAAGTCTAACCCTTCAACATAGGTGGATCACAGACTAAATGCTAACATAAGGTCTTTTTTCTGCAGAAGTACTCACTGTCTAGTTACCCTCTATTCTGTGTTCGTGCATTTTATGCCCCTTATTACTCTGAAGTGTAGGAATCTACACTTTTCTTTGCATGGTGTTGCTCCACATTCCTCCCAAACCACTTCTGCAACCTGCCAAGACTATGCTCAGTTCTCACTCTCTGTCAGCATATTTGCAGTTCCTCCCAAGTTCCTATCATTCGCAAATTGAGAAATTATAATCCAGATGGGAGAGTGACTCAACAGGTACAGCAAGCAACCTGCTTCTGCACTCTTCATACTGGAGACTCAGCTCTTCCAGATACAAATACTATGAGAGGAATCTTCTACTTTATTTCCCATAATAGATCTAGGGCAGACACTCAAAGTGCTCACAAAATAATACTCAGATACATGTTATAGAAATTATGTTATCAGAGACAAACAGAGCAATCTAGCAGCTCCTCACCAGAGGTCCTCCATCTCAAGCTTTATCTGAAAAATGTGTGTTTACTTACAAATGGATGTATCCTCACATACAAGGTAGTTAAAATGAACATGTTATTAACAAATTTGGGAGTTGAAAATGTTGATAGTGCGTTAGAAAATCTAGTGCGTTAGTCTTTCTGTAAGCTGCAAAACTAGGGATCCTGGATACAAATGCACTATATTCATTGCACATTAGTTTTTCTATTCTTCAATAAAGATGAGGACAGGCTTGGCTGTGGTTTCTCTATACCTTAAGTGAATCCAGGCATTTGATTATGCCCACAGAAATGAAGTATTTTGACAGCCTTCATCAAGGACATGTCAAATGAATATTATATATCCATCCATCATTGCTACAGCTCTTGTTTTGATATTATCTGCCTTTACAGAAATTGAGAAAGGCATCACTTCTTCAGGAGAAGATGAAGTATATTAACTAATCATAATGCTTTACGGAGACCATTTTTTTATAAAGTCTGCTAAAGTACATGTTTGGTGACCAACTATGGCAGAACCAAACACAGAACTTGGGATACCAACCACTGTTGTTGAGATCACACTGTTATGAAGAAAATAAGTAATTTTGTCCTGGAATTCTAAAACTTATCACTCTCAGGTTTTTTTAAACTCAAGAATGCACCTAACTCATTATAATTACCAACCCCATATATTTTTTCAGTATGGTGTCAGGGAAAGAAAGGACATCTGCTAAGACAGAATGGTGATAAAAACATTAGATGGACACCTATCTGTCTCCCTTAGAAACCAAATACAGTATTGTTGTAATTTGCTCTTAATAAATGACCATCAATTAATCTTCAACCTACACAAGAGGTTTATGGCCATAAACTTTTACTGATTTTAAAGTTAAGAATATAACTGGAAAATAGCCACATGTAGAATGCCTTCCAAAACTGCAGCACAAGGGATATGTTTTGTTTCCCAGATTAATCTCTCCAAAATTATGTACTGAAAAAATCTCAACTCACCACAGTGTAAACATTGCAGTAAACTGCAGTAACTGCAGCAAAAGCTGGCCCTACTGATGCACTGGTAGCTCTTTGTGTTAAAGGGGATTTCACATGTTTTAAGCTTCTTGAATCAAAGAGGAAATCAATATTTATCACCCAGAGCAACATACAGAATTAGTGCTTATCCAACCTCTGAAAAGTCATTTATTTTCTTTCCTTGAAAGAGCTCTGCATCTCAGAAAGTTAGAATACATTGAGAAAGGTCTTCAAATAATCTTTAATCCTTCATTTCAAAGCCTTCTCTCTACCTCCACAAGCTACATTTGGGTGAATAATGACTTTTCTAAAGGAGAACTGTATATTGTAAAAGCTTGTTTTAAACCGCCTAATAAAACTGGAAGCATTACGGAAGGGACCTTTGCTTTCAAGGGTAAATACACTGGAAATATGACTTCCCCCCTAGCACTCACTAGAAATTAATTGTTTCATCATTTTTAATCAAAGTACTGAATCAGATAAAAGTCACAAGCTACATTTCCCGTCAATGAGAATCGAAAAATCTGAAAGACATGCAATATCAGCTACCACAAACATTACAGAGAAGCTTACATGTTAATAAAGCTGACATTGCAAATCCCTTTGCACTTAGGCCTCTATCCCATGTTATATTGCTGTTGTCGTTTATGAACTCATGATGCATTACAAATTTACAAGTCAACAGAGCATGCCAACTGAATTTAGATACAAATGACAGAGATCACAAACATCTACTGACCTTTCTGCCAGAGGGCAGGACCAGGAGGAGGGGGAGGGATTCTACTTTCCCATTTTAACTGCTTGTCATAAAAGCAGATACTAGAAAACAAACCGCTTTAGTGTCTTCCCAAGTAATAAAATACTTAAATTCTAGCAGACTTCTTCTAATACCACTGTTAAACTTTCCAGGGATAAGCGGACATCAGGTTCTTACACCTGAGAAATCACTGAAAGCAATTCTCTCTGCCTTATCAACACAACCCTTGCTTCTCTGTTTACACACAATGCACATGAAATACACACATGAAAACCTGTGTTTGAGGACTGTCTAAATTTAAAGTGGATTCATCATAAGCAAAATGTTACTAAGACAAACACACCATCTGACAAACCACAAGCAATCTTCCAGGCTGGCTGGATACACGTGTTCAAATCTGAAACTCTCTCTGCATCCCCCGAGATCATACCCATTTCATCAGCCACTCGTTGCCATAAGCAAGGCAAGGAATGCATGAGCCAACAGCCTGAGAGCTACGGCTGCACCAAGAGCTCCAAGCTTCCACTCTTCACTGTAATTTTCATGTAAAACCTTGACATAATTATTTACATTTACAATTTCTTCCACAGAATGTTCACAAATTTTTTGCCTACTTCTTAAAATTCAGATGGGAATTCCACAGCTTGACAAGCTTTAACTTCTTTATCTCTTGAATGGACAGTTCTGGATATGGAAATTAAAAATACTCAAAAAACCTATTCATGTCTACTTTAATGGACTAGACCACAGTTCCTGAAAAAACTACTTATGTCCAATTTAGCAGATTTATTTTTAAAAATACAGACTTAAGTTTTAATTTTCAAATTATCTTTAGAGAGAACAAAATAACATGGTGGTATTAATGGGGAATGCTGCTTTATTAAAACTATAAATTCCTCCAAAATGAAAATAAATCCTCTTCGTTCTTTTTTTCAATGTTGAAAAGAGTAAAAATGGTTTTCCAAAAGTTCAGTAGACAATTTAACACCTTATTTAACTAGTGTGTTTTGGTTTTAACACCCTATTCAACTAAAGCAAGTGTCTTGTTGACTTTGTTGTTTCTCTGAGGAATAATGGGTACTCTAAAGATATACAAGTTTGGAAAGCCTATGATCGAAGCAGTCAAATTCATGTCTTAAAACCAACATGTGCCCATGTACTCAAATTTTAACTGGATTTAAATGCTGTATGAATCATCCAGTTAGCAACTCTGCTTTCCTAAATCGTCACTGAGGTGATTATGAGGTGCTCATATACCACACCAGAAGACAAGATTAGAATTCAAGTAACATTACTAAATTAAAAGTTAAACTGTCCACAAGTGAATACAGATTAAGGGCATTTTCCTGTTTGGGGTTTTGTTTGTTTTGTTAACTGCACTAAAAAAAGAAGTCTTTCTACTACTGAGCTCATTTAGTGCATAATTTTCAGACACATGCATCTACAGCATGTGTGTGTTACTGTGTCTAATTAGAAATACAATGAATCAACTGCTGCTCTTGCTCAGTAAAGTTGCAGCAAAATTCTTAAATCTAATTTCCATCAGGAAAAAGGCACATTGTGCCTGCCCCTCCTCCATCCCCCTAGTTCTTTCAAGGCATTCTTTCAGTCTTCCCTTCCTCCAGCTGCACGTGAAGATAACACCTTTCCCTTTCTTTCCACATATATACCTACACGCATAAAAAAATACTCTCTGTATCTTTTATTTATAGTCTTTCACTTGTTATTTAGCCTTCTGACATGCCTAGGCTTTATCATTACTTTCATTTAAATTCCACAGCCTGAAAAGAGTATATGAATTAGCAAGACATGCAACCATTTGTTTCAATTGTGCCTGAGAACTGGAGCTGGGGGAGCCTGCCCTGCTGAGGAACCCCACTGCACAGGGGGGAAACAGCAAGCTGGTCACACACACCACATGGAAGCCGGTCACAGCTTCAAGAAACTCATGGCAAATGCCTCCATCCCACTAAGGAAAAAGAACAAAATATTTACATGTTAGCTCTTTGTCTTGGAAGAGATCTATAGCATACACATGATTTTTTTCTATGTCTTAAATGGACACTTGTGAAAAGTGAATGTTTTAAGAAAATGCTTCAGTATGCACCAAGGTTAAACTCATCTCTATTGTGTGACCACTCCGACATGATTTGCGAGCACACCTGCGCCTCCAGTGCCAAGCTCCAAACCTTCCTTCCAGCACTGCTTCAGTGTTTACATCCCATTGCTGTGACTGCTGGTACAGATCCCCCCACCTCACCTCTGCTGGGCACCTTTTCCTTTCCCTTTACAACACGTCCTTCCCCGTACTGCTGGTTGTGATGGTTTTCCTTCCTCGGGTTTCCCATCCCTGAAAGCAGCCTGCCCCTTTGTTTTCTTCTAAACTCCTTATCCTTCTGGCAGCAGAATGAGAGAGCAAAGAAATGGAAGCAATAATGTATCATAATTTAACAATGGTGCAGCTGGTGTATAGGCTCAAGAGCCCCTATCTGTCACACTTCCAGGGTAAAGATGAAGAAAATGTCTGGTTTTTTGTCACTTATGTCCTTTTTTTGTCACTTTTTCATCCAGGAAGTGACAAATACCAATACAGAAAAGGTTCAAAAGGAAGGAGAAAACAAAGACCAATTTCAAAAGGCAGCAAGTATCTGTAACTCTGTCCCAAGCACTGACATAGGGGATTTTGCAGCATGAGGAAGAAACAGAGATACATCTGCTAACTTTAAGCTTGAGAGGCTATGAAGCAGATTTGTTTCCATTTCATCTCCATATGATTTGGGTGCTCAGTAGGCATCTGTGTGTGCTTCAGGACAGATTTACAAATGAACAGTGTTTTGACCTTGGTAGCACCTATGCAGCACGCATGCAAAAACTACTCTGTATTTACTCCAGTGTGTGAGAGCACTTGATTTGCTGTCATCACAAGCCTCCCACTCCAGACTTTCATTCTCTCTTCGCCAGAGACTACACACTGATTGCTCAAGCAAGGAGATGGGAAGGTAAGACACCAACCTGTTTTCAGGATGGATAGGCAGCACAAAAACAGCAAAAAAATATGAGCAAATTGGTTAGGAAAGCTTACGGAAACAACTGCAGAGACAGGGAGTAGGTGGCCATAAGAGCCCAGAAACAGTGGGAGCAGAGGACAGAGGACTGCAGTCTAGCCTTGCAAATCCTGTCAAACCTGGGGCTCAGAAAGAACCAGTGTCAAACACTTTCCTGACTTCCTCTCTTCTTTTTTGAAGCAATCCTGTTGCAAGATAAAACTGGTTCATGTTCTGGCCTCCGTGTTTTCCTTCTGAGGTGTGGGAGTGCATAGGTTTGAGCACACGTGTAGAGTAATGGTGCAGAAGGCAAACAAACCTCTGAGATGCCAAGGAATGGACCATTCAGTGTTTTGCTGTTCTTACTGCAATTATATGGACAGCAGCCTAAGTGCTGTCACCTCCTCATGTTTGATGTTAAATCATTCACAAAAATTTGGAGTAGAAGGAAACTCTATACCATGGCACCACCTTGGAGATCGGTCAGAAAGCTAGGAGGTTTTTTAGCATTCGTTTCTGCCATCCTCTATAATGAAATATACAGTATTCCTACATTAATCTACAAATTTTGTCTAATACATGCTATGCAAATGCATATGCCTAAGACTCTAGTGATATCTTCAAACCCTCTAGCTCTGCTTTATGGCACATTTTAGTTGTAAATTACAGGTTATCAATTCATAGTACATTGATAAGAAGCATACTATCACCCATAATACGTGGAGTTCATTTTTTTGTGAATACTTCTAAGCTTAACATAGTTGTCGCTGTTATAGAGGAGCACACTCAATGACCCAACAGTCCCTTCTATCCATATAGTCATAATAATGTACAATAACAGTGATAATGCTGTGCAACTTGAGAGTCCCTTGCTAACAGTTACTGTGATATCAACTCTCCTTTTTTACAGCATGTGCTGCATGGAGGTGTTAAAACAAAGCAATTTAAGTGCTACTATACATTTAATAAGATAAAAACTAGCAGTGAACATTACCACTCCAGATGTATCGCTGGAGTTCAGAGGCTTTTCATTATCTGACATATTTCACATATTTTTACCTAGATAGTTTTAGAGGTGCCTTTCAAATCACATTCTCCTTTATTAGAGATATTCAAAAGCAATCCTTCAGATTTCTTTCAAATGCTGTAGAGCTCTGAGATACATGGAAGCAATCAACTTGGTGATGGGCATGACTCCCAGAAAGCAACACTCTCAGGACATTCTCGTCAGTTTTATTTGAAGTTCACACATGCAGTATCTGTCTGTTAAGTGAGATCTTCCAGCCACATCTGTGCACACTGTAGGGAGAGTTGGTACTTCTGTTAGCAGATGGCAGCTGGCCATTTCCCTGTGTTGCCCAAATGGGAATTCAATCTCCACAACAATGACTGAAATTGGAACAATTTTACAGGAAGCATTGGAGAATTAAGTTCAGAAATAGCTACAGAAATGACATTTATTTTCCTATTCACTTCTCTTCCCAGCTTTCACTTAAACATGGTGTTTTCAACCAGCATATTATGATTTACACAATAGGTATGACCTAGCTTTTAATGGGCCATGGGTCATTACGCTGCGTAACAGACCTTTGAAGAAGAGTTATGAATCATTCCTCCTCTGTCCTCTTCTTTCAGCACTTCTTTCTCAGAGCTTCGCCTGAAGGGGTCTTACATTCTTTCCCTGGGAACGGAACTATGTGGTTTGTACAGTTTATGAGGAAACTCCCCAAGACCACTCCTTTCTGCAGGCAGATAGAAGACATCCCCGTCCTTCACAGCAACGGCAGGCAAAGTCTTTGACGGAGATCAAGCATTTGGAAGAAAGTCTGGACTCCTTTACAAAATGCACTACTCATGTAAGAAAAGCAGGAAAAACCCTTTCTAGGACAGAAGCTGCATTAGCTGGTATTTCTTTTTAAAGGCCTCAGAGAAAGCTGACCCATGTAAGTGGTCAAAGCCAGTCGTTTGCCAGGAGAAGGGAAGAATATGCTGTGACGTTACAATTAACAATGTACAGGACTTTTCATGTTTGTTGTAAGTTACTAACATTCACTAAGGCATGGGAAAACTCTACAAGGTCTTGTGGGGATTAGGCAGCTAGGACAGGTCTTTTTCTTTTGGGGATGGGTTTTTTAATTTGCCTTATTTTTTTAAACTGAGAGGTAGAACAGCAGAGATGAGGAATATACTTGGACATAACTTGTTCAAAATCTAAGGACATTGAAATGGGTTTTGAGAACAAGTGCCCAAACCTCAGCGTGATGCTCAAATCACAATCACTGGAGACACAAACATTTCTGTACTCTACTCATGGTCTAGCACTAAATCCACTGTCTCCACAATAGGCATGGTTTGCACAACGAAAAGGAACAAGGTGTTAATACCAGCTGCTTCTACAGCAATGCTTGGTTAGCATGAAAACTTAAAGAAAAACCAAAACCAAATACGTAAACCCAAAAGAAACAAACAAAACCCAGCAAACAAACCACATACTAATCAACTGTCTAAATTTCATCAGTCTGTTCAAGGTACAAATGACATCCCTGAGATCTCACCAAGTGGAAATCAATTTAGTTAATCCACTGAGGGAGAGCAAAGGAGGAATCAGTGCTGCAGGCATACAGGCCCCCTAAATTGTTCCATTAATTCATTTGCTGACTCAGTACTGTCAGAGACTGAAATAGTTAATGGCTTAAACATTCTAAGATCACTGAAAGACTTTGGTCCACTGTAGGAAGCTGAAAAGAAACAGCTACTCACCCAGCAAAGCCAACCCCTCCCTGAATAAGCCTACTTCAAAAGGACCTTCAGATCAGGTAAGTGGGTGCCATTGTCCACCTACCCCAGGTGCAGAAGGATATGCATACCTGAAGCTACAAACTGGATTTCCAGACAAGGGAAGAGGCTAATAAGAGGCAAATTCTGTGAGGTGGGGTAATCCTTCTTATCAGGCCAATGCCATCCCTTACATGATCACTCTGCTATAGAACCTTGAAGACATTTCACATCTGGCCTGGGCTATTCATCTCAAATGTTGGACTATGATGGACCATGATCAATGCTGAGTCTTAGGAGTTGTCACAGATCTATGACATGTACCAGGACATGTCCTGTGACACTATCTACTGTAAAATTCCCAGCCCCAGGGGAGGTACAAGGCGTTCCCACCTGAGTTTGAAGTGTACAATAACTCAAAAGACCTCAGCAGTTTTGCAGGGGGCTCCCCCCACCCTCAAGAGATCAAGACCATCGCTTCACTCAACAGACATCAAGGACCAAGTTTCATCACTGGATCCAGTGGGTGGTTCCTTCCCCTTTTCCTCAGCTGTTGTTTTAATGCCTTAATATTGCTATATTCCTTATACATTTCCTTAGGTGTTATTTTTATGCTTTAATATTGCTGTATTCCCTGTACATTTCCCTAAGTGTTCTTTTTATGCTTTAATATTGCTATATTACTGGAGATGATAACACCCAAAATGGCAACATACCTGTTTACCTTTCAAACAGAATTGTTCTAAAATAAACCCTATCTATATGTTTACAAACACTGATTATTCAGTGTCTTTCACCCTAATCCACCCCAAGGGAATTATTAACAAGAACCTGGGTTACCCTCCCCTTCTGGGGCAGGTCATAAGAAGTATGCAGTGGGCTAAAGATTCGTTCTCCAAAGTCATGAGACTTCAGATGAAAAGCAAAATATAAAGAGGTGGCTATGAATAATATAAAAAACACACAGAAACAGATACATGAAGACAGAAAAATATTTACCATTTTGAAGGTAAAGATATTAGATGCTAAGAGAATAGCCTGTCAATCAATACCTGCAAAGTCTCTTTGGAGAGGCAGTAAAATATACCATTCAAGATCTGAGCACAAACGTAACTCTGGAGAGAGCTGCATCTTGCTACTATGAAAAGCTTCCAGAGTTAGAAGAATGAGAATATGGCATGCTCTTCAAGGCAAGAGTGCAAGTAGCCACTCCTGGATAAATATTCAGAAATAAAAAAGATAAAACTTCATAAATATTCAACAGGGCCAATCTTACACACCACAAGGACTCAGGAGAGAGTAGTTGACCAGCCACATCTTCATTACCTCTAATATCTGGCATTAAATTAGTTTGTAAAATCTAGTCAGAGCTGAAGTGGGGACATCTATGGAATAACTCCAGCACCAATACAAAAGAAGCCTCTCTGGAGCAGTAAGAGATCATTTTAGCTGAATTGAAGGCTGGATGACTCTAAAACACATGTCCTCAGCTTATCTACAGACGAGATGCAATATGTACAGGAGCCTTAAGTAAGCAAACAAAGAACAGTACTTCAGGACTAAAACTCAGCTTACTTTCTCATAAAGCCCTGTTTCAGGTGGCAATGCTAACAAGATGGATGACTAATACTGTGTGACTAGACCCAGGAAAGAATGGTTCAGCAGTTAAGTTGCTCTCAAGAGCATGAAAACCTTGCTTTCCACATATTACCCAAGAGACACTAATCAAGACACATGCTACCATTTTAAACAGCATTCAGTGCCAGATACTTAACTAATGTGATTATGAACTTTGTCCATTCATTTAATGTTTAGGTTATAACCGAGCTTTTCTTTAATCCTACCATCAGGAGCCTTTCAAACGCCATCCTTTATACTCATTCACATCCCTCATCTTTCCAAATATTCTGGATCTTACTCTGGAAATTCTTGTCTAGCATTGATATTGTTGTATTTCTGGATCAAAACAGAAACTATAAAAGTGACTCTCTGTTGCTAGTTTGTTCCTTGGTGGCACCTACCTTCTTCTGGAGGATGACTATACATGCTATGTACAAAGAGATTTGAGTTCTTATGAAGAATAAGAAAATTGAAAGGAAAAACTAACAGTTTCTCAGAGATCCACTTTAAGCTGGCAGAGGTATATATGACAAAGGATTCTTGGGAGGCTGCACCCACTGCTGAAGTCAGTGCTGTAGACAACTGGCTCCAGCTAGCATGGCTTTGCGCTGATGGAGACAAGGCACCTGTAAAGCACTGTGAATGGGGCAAAAGGACTCATAATGCATTTCACAACCTTACATACTGATTCCACTCAGATGACCTGAAGCTCTCTAATCAGTAACATTCAGAAGCACATTAGAAGGTAAAATTTAACTCCTTCCAACAATTTTATGCAAGACGGAAAGACAAATATTTTCCATTACTTCAAATGAAAAATAATTTAATCTGAGGATAACTAAACAAAAATTTTCACACTTCCACATTGCAATTGCTACTTATTATGCGCTATCAAAAGTATAAATGCTATAACCTCCCTTGTAGAAAAGGGAAAAAAACCAAGAACAACATTGGACTACAAAGAACTTACCTTGCTACATTTTATACAGGTCAAGAGAAAAAGGAAAGGGATCTCTGCAAAAGTGGTTTATCATTACCTCCCATGGAACATTCACTTTATTAAGAAATGTTTGTATATGTTCTCTTACAACTTCAATTGGTCCTCTGTTTTCTGTAGGCTCAGAGATAGTCACAGCAGTGTCATTGAAGTGGACTCTCTGTAAAGTTCTGTCATAGAAGCACACTTGTGTGAGGAAAAAAATAATTCTCACATTACCAGAGGAGCTATTAAAACTTCTGCAATTTGGTTATCCAGTTGTTTTGTTTTGTGACCTGACAGAACTAAAAGGTTTTGGGTGGCAGGTGGAATTAAAAAATGAAGGTGTGAATGATTCATATAGAATGTTTGGTCTCCTACCAATTAATTATCAAGGGCTGTCAACACAAGAGTGACTTGACATTGAGATACAATCAAAGGCCAACCACCACTCATTAACTTCTGAAGATTATCAGCAAGCAGGAGGCAAAACCTGTGACAACGACATAATGCTTGTGAACCCTGATTTTCTCACTCTAAAAAAATCCAAAACACTGCAGATGTATTTGTTTACAAGCTTTTGAAAAAATCCATTTTGCACATCTCAGCAGGGAAGAAGACCACAGCCTCCGGCTCCACCTGCCTCGGCTGCCTGGAGTGGAGCCTTCACAGCTGCAGCACTACCTTAGGTCAAGGCACTGAAGCAGGGGCAGAAAGAGCTCTGCTCCTACCCCACCCTTCTGCCAACATAAGAACGCTTCCCAGCTACGTGCCATGATGCTGAACACGAAGCACAGCACAACCAAATTAAAGATTCTGGTATGCTGCAGCTTCTGCCTGCATGAAAATACTTTGTTTCAGTGCTACAATGCAACTGTACCCATACTTGTCAAACACCAGTATCGCAGCAGTACTACAGAACCACTTGTGAGGAGAAATTATTTCCGACCCTGCCACAAGATTTGCATTGTATGCAGTACTTAAAAGGTAGTCCCAGAAAGAATGAGAAAAAGCAAATGCACCAAGGCAGCTGTTCTGTGTGAAATTACAGCAGTATGTGAATATGCTACTAAGCAGTATCAGAATACAGAAGAGACGAAGTGCCTAAATGTTGTCTTAACCAAAGCACGTCTAGAACAAGTGCAATACTTCATATTCTTTCGATGTAGTCTAGGTATATGCAGAATTTCTAACAAGTATCAGTGGAACAAAATAATAGCCATTTTCAAACACAAAAACACCGGCTGGCATAGCTAAGTGCATGATAATTTTTTTCTTCAAGTACTGTAGGAAAAGAAAAGACTGACAAAAGGGAGAGAAGGATGAGAGGGTGGCAACAGGCTCTACACAAACAAACCCCTCTATTCTTTGTACCCAGATTTCAGTAGAAAAGTATTTACAAAATTTATATTTAAAATAACCAGATGATAAAACTGTGAGCAAAAAGCAGCATTGTATTCACAAGCACTACATGTCACAAAGTCCTGCCCACCTTCTTTTGGTAAAGTTACTGCACTGAGTGTCTGAAAGTCATCTGATAGATGCAGTTTTCAACAACTGCAGGTCAAATGCATCTAATACTCTGAATTAGCAATGCCTGAAGTACATCTTTTTGTCCCATATCCTTAGCAGATACTACATTCCCACTTGCCTACCTTGTGTCAGGACACATCTTTTCAAAAATAATAGCAGAGATCAACCCTGAAAACCATATGAGAATATGGGTGCTGCACTCAACTGGCTGGCATTCAGACTTACAAATATTCCTCCCCAGAGAAGCCTATCTAATTTCTGTCCTGTGGAAGACTGCTGTCGTTCACATAGAAGTAATACTCTGAGAGGCCACACAGCTGTTTCAATAATTTACCTGAGAGATGAAGAGTATAAAAAATCTGAACCGAAGACAGAGCCAGGACTGCAAAACATGATAGATGTAAAATAAACTCAAGGCTTCACACTCTAAGTTTTTCTTCCTGTGAGATTGATTATTAAGGATACAATAGGGCTGTCAGCAACATATTCATCTAGTATGTGCCCTTTTTAAAACATTCTCTTTTCAGTGTTTTTGCTCCATGTCTTCAGAGCATGCCCTTTCAAGGAAATCATCAGAGCTGACAAAGCTGACTTGTCATCTACAAACAAACACAGCAAGAAGAGCCCATATCCCTCTCACTTCTTCTCTTGAGTAATCTATAGAAAGCCTTTACACATAGTATATGATAGATATTTTTATACTAGCATATTTTAGCACTCACAGAGGCAAGATCATACACTACACAGCAGAGAGAAGGCAGATGCTGTAAAAACCTTCAGACACAGCCCTGATGGCATCCCTCAGCTCTGACCTGCAGTCCAGGCAGCTACTGCAGTTCTGACCCCTTGGGTTAAATTTATCTCTATGTCAGTTTCTCTTATTCCTGGACTAGAAGAAGTTGTTGAAGGCCAATTCTAGTCCCCTTCTCCACCACTTCTTTGACATTGTACATCACACCTAATTTGCAAGCTCCCCAATTCTGTTATTCCTCTCCTGAGACTCATTTCAGCAGACTGATGTAGTGCTGTGCTTTGTACTACCTAGCAACACAGAGTATGTTGTGAACCAAAAGCAATTAAGATCTCATCCAGAACCACCAATCTCATTTTGTCTGGGGGAAAAAAAAGGCATTTCATATTGGATGCTGCACTTCCAACACATTACTAAGAAAATGGTTATGAGAAACTGAAAATTTGAGGGTAGGGTGGAAGCCTGCATTAAGTGAACCTAAATTCAGAGTTTGGGTTTTGCATTCCTGCTGTTACTACAGGAACACAGTTTCAGGATAACGGCAAAGAAATACCAGAGGTGTGAACTTTTCAGACCCACACTATTCTAACTGCCATTAAACTCATGGACAAATGCACTGATCTTGCAGCTCAGTGTGAAATCTGCTCTCCTTTTTTTCTTAGATGCAACAGATCATGCAGGGTTTAAGTAATGGACTCTTTTCATATCACTAGACAATTTTCTGCTCCTAACAAGCTGAAATGAGACAGTTAAATACAATGAGCCGTTCCAGCAGCTCTTTTGCAGGATCAAATATTGGACATGAAGATTGCATTACTACTGGTTTCAACAGAGCAGCAACCTACCTGGTTTCAAACTCACACACAATTCAACTATTTAAAGAAATTTTATTATGAATATTTTTTAAAACACTGAAACACAGGAGTTTTCCTGCAAACAAATTTCAAATGCCAACTACTATGAGTGTGTCACCATGGTGGGTTGACCAACCACAGCTGTTATCCCTTAAGCTTGGAAATAGCCACATAGAAAGTTTATCTGTATTTTAAAAGCATCATGAACAGTAATTAATGCAGAGATCCTTTTCTTCTGATGGCCATCAGAAATTCAAATTCCAACAGCTGCCAACCTTACTGCAGTCTTGTCTTAAGGGAAAGCAGAGATAGAACTGACTGTCTCCAAAGAGCTTTCCAGAGAGCTCACATTTAAAAGGTTGTGACACAAAAGTGACAGGGCCAGAATACTTTCTAATTAAAAAAAACCAGAAAGTTGAAATCATAAAATATACTCAGTGTTTAGTGCAATCATTACTTAGGAAAAGTAAAGCAATAGGATTTTGATTGTTATATAAAACTGCTAGTTATGGAAGAAAAAGACAGGAAGCATATGCAAACAAAACATACAGTGTTTTAATTTTTATCACCTAAACCAGAGATTATGATCGTGAAAAGGGGCTGGTCCTGAAGCTTGAGAAGGAAGTCATGACTAATCTTTTTGCAGTCTCAAGGATCCAAACTGCTGACATGCTCTACTGCCCTTTTACACAAGAAGTTAGATTCTAACTGCAAGAGAAGATACTTACTCCAAGGACCAATAATTTAACTAGCCTCGAGAGAACTTCTCATCATTTTATATAGAAGGTTATATGGCCCTGCTGCATAAAAACAAGGTACCAGACTTGCACATTATGACACAGGATGAAGACACAAGAAGAAAACTCATCCATATGCATTTTTACAAAGAACTAGAAGAAGCCAGGCTTCTTCTGAAGGCTGTTCACAGGTTTCACATCACAGAAATACCTAGTCATTGATCAATTTTATGATTTTATAATGGGAATATTACAAATGAGTTAAAACAAAGTGTCTGCATCAAACACTAGAACTACCAAAGTGAAAGTTCATCGTTATGGTAGGCCAGCACCACTGCTTTCAACAGTCTCTTTCCTGTTGTTTCCCCTAAGGCAGACAGGGAATTAATCTGCAAGGCGAAAGCCTAGATTTTCAGCCTTTCAAGTTTGAAAAATGAAAAAAAATCACTTGAGTCCTGGACACTCAGTCTACTTCTGTGTGCTTGCTTAGAATCCCAAAATACTGCCAAATTCATCTACAGACCGGGTGTTTGACAGTGCTTGTCAGCATTCAGCACCTAGGTCGGTCCCATGGTTGAACCTTTACTATCAGCTATTAAAAATACAAGGCAGTGCCTGAGCTGTAATGTTTAAACTTCAGAAAAGAAAGCTAAGGCTGTTTTTTGTAAGTTTGGACTTAAAAAATGTCTGGTCTGAAAAAAGTTTTCCAGAGTCCTCAGAGTATAGGCTATTTACAAAATGGTCTATTACCTACTTTTGACAGCTGAGGAGGCAATTTATGCAACTGAGGTGCAGAAATGAGCCGACAAAGTTGATTCTGACGCAAAAGAAATTAAAATGCAGAGACTTAAAGTCCTGATTGATACAGTGAATTGAAAACAGCAGCCAACTTAGCTGACTCTGCGAGACACTCTGCTTAAACAACACTTTAAGTCATTTTAATAAACATTTCAAGGCATCACCACCACCAGTGAGCAGCAGGAACCTTGCAAGTGATACAGAATCCGTTAAAACTCTATTTATATCCTACCTGCAGAGTGACAATATAATCACATTCTTGCTTTGTATTGATGCTCATTACAGAGACAGCATTACGTGATCAAAGACCAGATTGTCACTGGACACCTGCATGCAGCCGGAATCTTAGAAGTAAAAAAGACTGTTCCCCTCAAAACCATTGCTTTTATTTTTAACTGGGTTATTTATCCTCTGATTCTGCAAGAGCCCACATTCTGCCCAATTTTGACAGAAACGTACCACCACTGTTGGTAAGGTTGATTTTCAGATAAGACAACCTGAATGAGTTTAGAATCTGAACATACAATCACTGAATCAAGAGATCCTATGCAGTAGAGACTCACCAAACAGGGAAAAGATGTACCCTAGAAAAAAAAGACGACCATAAAGCTCTTAGGAACTTCAGCCTATAACAAGACTAAAACATCACAAGTGTAGACTGTGGCCTTGGTGCAATAGAAGACAGTATCAGAACTGTTTTCAGTATTATCATCATAAGTAAATCCCTAGTGAGACCATTTTGTTTAAAAGTGGCACCAATGTGAAACCAACATTCTCTGAGTTTATCACATGAAAATACCTCTATAAGCCTTGGTTAAAAATATTTGGGACTGTTTATAAAGCATAACTGTAGGTTGTGGATCTGTAGCCCTACAACATCCCTATGTAGTCAATACAAGGAGATGAAGAGTCTTCTAGGAAATAATTCAGAACAGTTACATCAGGCTCTTGCTTTACTGTCTCCCTTGGGAAAACTTTCCTCATTCCTTCCACTGGTTGTAGAGTAAAGGGAAACAAGGCAGAACAAAGACAAAATATTTATTCATTACTTAAGACTAAAAATCTCTTCCTTGCCAAATACCAAAACATCAGGATACATATACACTGGTAGCAACACACTTAAACTAAAGATGGCCACAGCTTGATGAGTTGGGCAAAACTAAGACAAAACAAACCTTTGTTTTTCCATCTTGGATTAATTTCTTAGTTTTTACCTGCATCACAGGTGCCCAGAGCACGTAAACTTTCCTTGGCAGGGATGATAACCCTGCATTTTGGCAACCAGAGACAAGGCTGTCATGACAAGTCCCCAGAGAACGGTATGGAACATGGGAACATCTAACAGCTGCGAAAAGTCTGTGTGTAGCAACTGGCTTCTCAGGGCTCAGTGATTTGCTACTCACAGATAAGCTGTGACTTTCAGAATTAATGTTTCTCCTATAGGAGAAACTTGGAGGACCTCTTGGGTGAAAGGTCTTTTGTGTCTGACTGCCAAGATACTATGCCTTTTTGAGGTTTGGCTGCCAGAAGCAGCAACTTGAGCTTGACTAGTGAACCAATGCTCAGTATTGCAATTTGTGGCTACCTATTTTTGGGACTAATTTAAAAATTAATCAGCAATTCTCTGCATAAAAGTCAGAAGGAATACCATCACGTGACTGATTATAATGGTTTTTCCTTCTCTTTACTAACAGCTCTCCCAACAGTACAGTATCTCCTTAAAATGGTAGCATGATGTCTTCCAGTCCACCAACTCCAAAGGAAAAAAATCCATTGTTCACGTGAACACAGACTGTGGATAAGCAAAGAAGGATGCACTTCACAGTAGAATGCAAAGACAGAAGAAGAATGATGAATGTTTGCTAAACCTCTTGTCATCAGTATCAGTAAGGGAAGAAGAATAATATGGAAGCAAGGAACAACTCACAAGTTATTAAAAAAGAAAAACCAATACAAAACCAATCATGAAGTTCTCTTCTTAATTTGTAACAGTGCATCAAGCAGCTCTGTAGGCCTACCTGCAGTACAAAAGCCAGCACACCTCCCGTGCTAGCTATTGGTACAGCTCTGCTCTTCAGCACAATGGCAGAAAGTGTTGCTATAGGTACTCACATGATCTCTAAAACTGACCAATATAAACAGTTATTAACAGACCCCTGTCAGGTGGCTGCAGCCTTGTCCCTGTAGAGAGCTGGGACACAGGAAGCTATTCTGCTCCAGTTCAGCTCACAGGAGGTTTTGCATCAAGGAAATTTTCTAAAGGGATGCAAATTAAAATTTACGTGTGCTCATCACTGGATCATACTTGTGCCCCAATATGTGCCAGAGACTTCAAGAGACCCAAAAAGGCTGTTCAGCAGAAGCATCAAAATCACATTCTTGACTTTGAGGAACAGGACTTATCTTTACAGAAGTAAAAAACAACCAAAAAACCCAAAAGCATAAACTAAAACCAAAAAACACAAAGATACTTTGAGATCAGTCTATACTAAAAAACTGCAATACAAAGAATGCAGGAGGTTTGGTTGCAGTGTGCACTCCGTGGGACCTAAGTGTCACCTCCAGCTCTCCAGTACTTCACGCCAGAGCAATGGAATACGACGTACTGCCCATGTACTTCCTTTGCTTGTGGGTAAGCACTTCTGCCAACAGGTGTGAGGCGGAAAGCTGCATCCAGTGTATAGATTTTTCTAATGTGAGCCTTACTGCTCAAGTTGCCTTAGACCAACGACGACCTGGTTGCCTCATGAATGCAGATAATTCTACAAGAGAAGAGAGCTGCAGATTAGGGGAGAAGACTGCAAACCTTCCTTTGGAATCTGTCTCTAATTTGCTTGTTCATGGAGGCAGAAAAATTAAAATTCAATACATTAAGTCAAAATCCTACAGGTTACTTTGCCCAGTGCATTTTGCACTTGAAACATTTGTTCCTGGACAATTTGTTTCCCTTCTTCCTCCCCACATCCTCCCCAGCCTTTGACAGTACCACCTTTGATTATGCTGTCTCCTTTAACTTCTTTGGATCTCTTTCAGCTTTTGGTAATCTCCCTATTTAAGTCATGGCAACAAGCATGAGGTGTAGGCCATTATGCAATTGCTCAAGTCACTTCAGTTATCTGGCCCTACACTCTCAGATTCCTTAGTCAATATACATAAAGTTGTGTCATGAAGTAACTCTCTCAAGAGCAGATACATCCTGAGTGATGCTGAGGCATCAGAAGCCACAGGATCTCAGGTTAATGGAATCTCTGTTTTCACACACGCTGTGTCTTTATCACTTTCCTCCATCTTCCTATTAACATGCAATAGCAAACAGGGACCTATTGGAATTCATAAAGTCAGTCTTCAAATTCTTGATGCATTTGTGTAGACTTCACAGGTTTCAACTCCATCTCTGCAGGGAACTAAAGACCTGCACTCAATTCTGTATTATTAAACACAAATATATAAATGCTGCCATTTGGTCTGAAAGTGATAATAGCATAGAAACTCAGTTATTTGTGTTGCTGCATAGCAAAGATGTTTTAACAGGTAGACACAAGAGGCTGAGTCAAAGACTCCGCAGAAATCTAAATAGACCATTTCCTCATTTGATCGATTTAAACGCTTTGGAAAACAGTTTGGTTTGTGCTGTCATATATCTCCTTCTTCCAGAAGGGAGATTTCAGGTTAGACAAGCAAGATGATTGCCTCAAGCATCTGCCAAGACCTCCGTATATCCAAGCCTCCCACAGCACTCCAAATATCCATGCCTGACAGCTGACTTCACTAGTTAGATTTTGAGTAGGTCATTGGACTAGCAAATAATTAGACAGACATACAGTGACCAATTGCTTACAGGAAGACATTTTTGGAAGAGCATTCAAACAAAGAATAGGACAACTACGGTCCAGAAGCAAGAGCATAAGAACAGCCTGCAGAAATCATGAAGGCTAAGACATGTCATGAGGGCATACGCACTGAGAAAATAAAGATAACTCATATGACGTCCCAAGATCAAATAAAAATCCTATTTTTCCATTTTTATATATGCCAGAACTAAACCAGAAAAATACAGAGAAAGGGGAATGGGGCAGAAGCTAACACAAAAAAATTACCCATCCAATTTATGCAGATCATAAATTTTCTTCTTTGTTTAAATTATTACAAGACACATTCCAAGAATCTTGCTGCACCCTACAAGTACAGGGCATTGACAGCAACAGCTTTTGTTTCCCTGAGAGAAATTGGTGTAATCATGCCAAGTATAAACAAATGAGTCCATCCTCAATGTGACAAGTTTTTTAGCATAAATGCAAGGCAACTTTTAACTTTATTTTGCCTGACTGAAATACGCACCCATGTATGCAACTCATTTAAAGAAGTTGTTGAAAGCAGATGCTGGGAAAGCTCTAAAGCACTGTATTTCCTACTTACAGTGACACATTTGTTACAAAATCTTAACATGATTTATTATTTTATTAAGGCTACTTTTAACCCAAATTAAGAGGTTGGCTTGGTTAGTCAAGAGACATACAAGTACATTTAAAAAAATCAGAGACTTACCACCACAGAGATCTCAGGCAACAATAAGATGATCTCAGAAGAAACACAAAAACTAAACAACTCATCAGCTGTTTTAAGGACTCTGATTCTTAAAACAGGATGTAATTTGTGACACTAGACTCTTGTATTCCTAGCTCTGCAATCACAACCTTCTGTACGCCACTCTGCTCTTCCATTTTCATATGTATAAAATTGATCTACTTATCCTCAGTATCAAGCCACTGATTTGACATAAGTGCTGCAAGTATTAATTTTATGTTTGGAAAAGTGTTTAAACACTTGCATCTGGAGAGTGCAGAAGGTAGACAGAGGATTACATGACATTCTCTGCAGCTAAATTGCTTTTAGGGGAATATTAGGGTGGTGTTTACTTCTAGGCAGAGAACTTGTACACTTAGTTTCAGCCTGAAAGCACTTCAAACATGGGAGCTTGAGCATAAGCCACTCACTGGGGAGATCTATAACAGAACGGCTGAGCTGAAAGTACTATGTAGCAGTCCTGCAGGTTGATACTACAGTCTTCAGACAAGGTCTTCTGTGAGGACTGTAAAGAAAAGGCACAGTAAATTACATTGCAGATGTACCTGTAGCTATATAAGGCTCAGCTTTCTCTCAAAAGCAACACATGGGAGGAACAGCTTAGCTCGCAAAGATCATTGCTAAAGTTTAGAGGAAAAGTACAATGCCCACAGTAAAGTCCTAAGAGAAAAAGTACTTTCACCATAGCCAGTCACTTGAGAGCTTTAGATACCCTGCATTAATTTGCCACTTAATAAAGAGTTCTCTTTCATTAGACAAAACAGCTACTCCTGTGTCCTTGCAGGAACAGAAAAAACATTAAAGACCCCATTTGCAACAACAATCTCCAAACAAAACCGATTTTCAATGGTAAATCAGATACCCTATTTATTCTGAACAACAGTGGGAAAGTGCAGTTAAGAATACCCATGATAAACTTGAGAATACAAATCCCACCACAACTGCACTGTATTCCTTTCAAAGGAATGATTTTCTCCACCATCCCAAGCCTTCTTCAAACTTTCACTGTGATATAAAGGCTGCTCTCAGCAGAAGGCAGAGCAGTGCAACTTAGCTTGAGCACCCAACAAGACTCAGAGAGTAATGGAACTGCACAACTAACATGATAGCACGCTGGGAAATAACCAAGGCCATTAAAAAAATGCATTACAACCCTTATTTGGTCTAATCTAGGGAGCTAAGGAGTTTGCTGCTTCATGCAGGAACAGAACGCATGCTCCTGGAACATTTCAGACTTCATCACAATTTTAAGGTTCTAAATGCTGCTGTGGCCAGTCAGAGTAACTTGCCAGAGTAGGGGGCTAGAATATTAGGGATTCCCTGCCTTCACCACTCTCGCTGTGTAGTTTCAGACAACTCAGTAAGCTTCTTTTTTATTCAGTCTTTCCACCCACGAGTAAGGATTACCTTTCTTGAAAGTCATGGGAATCAACACTCAGAGAAGACTTGCAATGACCCTTTAAGCAAAGTACACACAGAAATGGCCATTTCTTTCTTCTTTAAAAGACTCCTACTCCTCCAGTTTGTGTGCTTTGGACTGGGAAGAAAGAAGAGATGGGACATAACGGGCTGTGACAGCCATACCCTGTGTAGCTCTGCTAACACCTCAGCCTTTTTCCATCTAAGTGTCAGCTTTACTGCACACAGAGCATTGACAGAATTCTCCCTTGGAAGTTTATTGCCTGGAGAGAGAAGGAATTTAACTCTTCCCTTAAGAGTTTGTAAATTGAGAGTTTATTAAAAACAAACAATTAATACCCAAATGCCAAGGCAACTTTGTTCCTAATCTGCTATGGCTGATAAGACAATCTACAGGGTACCTTGGCACTAACACAGGTTCATCTTTATAACGTGAACACTTCCTTTATATCAGTCTTAAAATCTCTGCAGTCTGGTAAATTCAGATAGGATGGTGAAGTAAGGAAAATTAGATAATTATGTAAGAATAAGTCAACCAACTAGTTCCTGTCTCCACTTTGCTTATGACATTAGGGACCTTGCTATTCTAAAAAGCTTTAGCCAAACTAAGGCAGCTTCTCTGCCTATATGCAGCTCATTATCTACTACAGATTTCTATGGCTATATTAATTGTGGCTATACATAGCCATGTATGTCCTGGATATATATTTCAATGTTACTTTAGAAAGATTAATAAAAAAAATCCAATATAACCCTTTAGTGATAATGACACAATTCACGGAGGTGACTGAACTACCAGAAACTTACTCTGGTTAGAAAAGACGATAAATGATGGGCTTTGAAGATGCCCTTATTTAGGCAGCATATACCTGAAGAGATTAAGTTAACTGACACCAGGAAGAATCACAATAATTTTATCTGTGGAAAGGATTTTCAAGTTTCTCTCACTTACATCTTCTGTGTGAGTAACAGCAAGTTATCAGTCTTACCTGTAAGAGAAAAATATAGCTGTCTTTCACTGAGGTATCATGAAGGAGAGAGGTAATAGAACAGTATAACTATGAAAGAAAACAGTCTGCTAATCCTGATGAACAATGCAATGGTTTAAGAGAATTCAACACAGTTACACCAGATTGGCTGCCACTGTTCTGCTTGTGCCCATGTTGAAACATAATAAACATGAGGATGGGGGCCGAACTCTATCACAGAGCCTCAGTAAGATATGATGTATCCTTGGTTATGCAGATTTCATGTCCAGTAAATGGGTAAAATTAATACATTCCCTATAGCCCTGTTTTGTCTGAACAGGCACACGACTCTTTCTTCTGATGGCACAGCCTTACACCCTCATACTAGCTTTGCTGCCCTCCTATTCTGGATTGAACAGTCATTCCCAGTGTGAGCATGAACCTGAGATTTGTCCTAGAGCCCAACTACATAGGGAAATTAATTCCTGCTACATCTGGTCTGAAGAACTGGAAACAAACATCAATTCACTTGCTAAACTTGCTATATTGGATAAGCTCTGGTTTAGTTTAAGACTGTGAGCTAAGATTGAGAAGTAAGGTTAAAAAATATATATATAATTAATATATAAGACTTCTTTGAACTTCAGCTTCTGCTTTCTAGACTATTTTTAAGAAAGTCTTCAAAGGCCTCTGTTTATTTTCTCCTGGTGGTAGAAGTCACTCAGTGCACAAATGTATAATGAAATTGTATGACAACTGGAAGCAAAGTGAGAGATGCTTATCTTTGGGCAAGGATCTCTTCCATTTTATTTCTGATATTGGGAACACATACACACACAACATGATCCGAAATGCACATACATTTCAAGGAGAAAAAAGTCCATCTGTGTGTGTATTCATCAAGCTTTGTTATTCTAATGAACACAGGGTGGAAAGAAAAGACAGGGTACCCACTGTAACACACTCTTTTTTTCACTGAAAATCCATGATTTAAATGATCATGCTCCTTATGCTTATGGCTCAAGAAGCAGCAACTCAAAGGCAACAGAACATTAGCACAACACAGTGAAGAAACTTGTTTTCTCATCTTGAGCTTCTTCTATCCATCAAACCCTGTGCAAAGTAGTAAGAGTGAATTTATTAAAGACAATAAAGTAGTTTATGGCATAATGGTGCTGCTTTAGTGCTACAACTCTATAATGAAGGCAACAATCAGCAAGCAGATCAGATTTTCCACACAGCACTAATTAATAGGAGAAAGATAGGAGGAAAAAAAGCCTACACACAAAATACAAAACAAAAAAACCATCTGAGACACTGCACGATCTCTGAAATGCTAATTCATCATGGCTTACTCTAACAAGGTTTATACCGCAGAAACACAAGACAAAGGAGGTGTGGCGAAGGAAGAATTTCACATGGTTCTCCCCAAATTCACTCCTGTTTGAACAGGGTATCAACAAACAGGGAAGCTCTCAACAGGAAGTAAGCAACCTCTTTTCTAGTTGGCAGGCACATTTTTATTTCACCTTTTCTTCCTGAAGATGCACTCAAAAAGCCTCTGAAAGTCGACCAAAATAGTCATGCTTCCTATCTGAAGGAACACAGAAAACATTTACAGACATGATACAACAAAAAAGCCATAAAGATCGAGGCAGAAAGACGATCGAGGATAGCAGCAACAATACTTGGCGAGTTTTCAGCAAAGGTTAAGGTACAGAGTGCCAGAGTACTTTTTTTTTCCCCTGAAGCAATAAACTGAGTGAATAAACACCAACCCCAAAATTAAGTGGCTGTGTTTTGGTAGCCATCCTGAAAGAGAATTATGAATAGGTCAGCTTCCCCACTTCTTTATTCACATCTACCATATCTGTAATGACAGATGCATTGCAATATCTGAACACAGCACATTGTGTGACAGGAAATGGTACAGATCAAATCGCTCTGAACAAATCTGTAAATTCAAGGTTTCCTATGAGAAAAAGCCTGGCCCCACAGAAACCACTCATCTATTTCTATGCATTAGACAGCCTAGCACAGCATCTGCACACTGCTCCATCTCCCCCTTTTTCTCCCTCCCTAATATTTTACTGCACACTGAAATGAGTCAGTATGGTATTGCAGCCTATGGCTATGACAAACATCTTTGGACTATTTTCATTCTTTGATGCTATGAATGTATTTGATATCCCCAACCAAAGCTGTAATTGAATTTGAGGGGGATGGAAAAGGACTATTTTCTTTGCCTGATGCAATGGTAGCTGAAACCAGCAACAATAATCTGCCAGCACAAAACACAAGAATGACAATCATATCTGACACCATTTTCCAAGCCAAGATGATGATGGGTGGATGAACAAATTAGTCTGGACAATCTCATGCTGCAGCATTAACAAACACAACAAGGGTCTAATGCTTCATGACCCAAACAATAGCTGAGGGATGGATGGGATGACTTTTAGGTCTTTTCCACCTTTAACCCTCTTTCATTAAAATTACAAAATCGAACACCTGCCTTGGACTTGCAAACTATTCTCTGTGAGGTTACACTTGCATTAAATCTGTCGTCCATTCACATGGGGACTGTTTGCCTTACAAAGCATATACTCATTCACAGAAAAGAAACAGTGTCATGGGGTGAGGTGGCAAGGAAAATATGTTGGTTATGCTTCATTAATATATAGCCAGATTTAAGAATTCCTTTTCCAAAACTAAAATACAGTGACAACTCATCTGAATCATACCACTGCACCTCTGCTGCAACTCCATTTAAGTCAAATTTGACACCATCCTAAAGTTCTTGAAGTGTCATGTCCACCCCTCAAAAAAGGATTAGAAACGGATTTCTAACCAAGCAATATGGGAAGCACCAACCTAAGAACTGGTCCAGCCAATCTTTACTTAAGAAACACTGGAACATTTTAAGATTCAGAAGTCAGGAACGTTTGTCTGGAAGGTGTACAGTGAATTCCCACCATATAGTGTGACATCTTGTACTAGGGCCGGGGTTTTACTTCATGCAAGACTTTTTCTCTTGACTGGAGACCGTCAACATTCATATTGCTACTCTAAATACAAACACAATCAAAAAATATCCAAAAAATTAGGAATCAATACTAGCACACATAATATTTGTGTTTCTGTGCCTCTTTGCAGCCTGCTGGCCTTGTACACTGGCCCCCATGCAGCCTATTTACTCCAGCACCTGCTGCTACCAAGCTGTTCCTCACCAAATGTCAGAACAAAGCAGTTACTTTTGGAGGGCTTGAGTTGGGTTTTCATTTGTTTGGGGAGTTAGGGGGCAAGGGAAGAGGAAGTGGTAGTGTCAGTTGATACCGAAGATGCATGAGAGAATCACACCACTGCAATGGGTTTCCCTGTCCTGAAGAGATCAGAGGGAGGGAAAAGGTCCCACCAGCACTTTGTCCTGCAGCTTCTAGCCTAGGGTGAAGTCCTGCAAAGACAGCTTCCGGTTCCCAGCTAGATCAAAATGTGTGGAGAACTGGATATTTAATGAAGTGGAAACAGAAAGAATTGTCCCTATAGTCACTGCCTTCCTGCACTAGTATTTTCCCAGAACTTGATCTTATGATAACCAAATGAACAAGAGTAAAACCAGCCTCTATTACTGATCAAAGTTTTCCTCTCCCAAGACTATATGCAGCTGTTCTCATTTTAAGTATCCTACTTGCTACTTTGAGCTCCCATTCAAACTCTACTAATCTTAATTATTGCATGTGTGCTACTAGAACATGGTCTGATTTTCTTACATTCAGTCTTATTGTGTGATCAACAGTATGCGGCTCCAGAGACATGGAGAACTTGTAAAAGTAGAAAAATAACTTACCTCCAGTCTCTCCACCCACAGCTGCTTACAAGTAAGTGGCTTAACAAAACAGACATACTATTTCTGTACATAAACAATTTGAGGAAGTACCAAAATCTTCGATATTAGAATGAAATAGATCAGATATTAATTGGCTCAATAATGAAAACAAAATAGGTAACTTGGAAAATTATATGCTGCCTATGGTACCTAACAACACAACCTAGAGGGAAAAAGTTGGAGACTAGAGTTATTTACGGTTGTTGAACTTCATGACATGGTACACCCTTCAGATACTCATACAGTTTCACTAGTGTTACAAATGATCCCAGAAACCAAGACCCAAATGCACCAACGCTTCTAGCTGTAGTGAAAGCAAAATCAAATGCTGCCAACTCTTTGGAAGCCTTCTGTCTAGTTCTGTTCACTGACCATAGTGTACAGTACAGCATGGTCTGCCTTTGTGCATGGTGGATCCACATGTGCCTTTCTCACTAGCATTAAAGATAACCCAGAAGCATAAAGAAAAATGCTCTTCTGACTCTTTCTCAGAATTGGAGGGGGAATGGAGACTACAGAGAAAGAAAAAATTTAGAATGTCAGTCCACAAAGCAAGGAGAACAGACTTCATATCTGCACTGCTGAATCAGCACGAGCTAGGATAAAGTACTCTGATCAGAGTGAAGACTTCAGCTTGGCTGCCTTGTAATACAGAAAAACAGTCAAAGCCTCTGCACTCATTGTGAGGCAAGATTTTATTATCCACAGGCTTCTGAGGAAAAGCCATAGAGTACTGTGTAAAGAGACACTATTCCAGCCCATATAAAGTCAAGCAAAATACAACATAACAAGGTCTTACAGTGCTAGATTCAACTTAGCAAAACTTTAGAATCACAAAAACTGCCAAGTGACAGACATTAGGAAGAAACTGGATGACAGGAGCATCAGAGCTCTCACATTGCTTTGTTACAAGTGCCTCTTCTCCACACTGTTTGGTCCTAAGTGCAGACTTGGCAGGCCAGATTTATTTTCATGTTATCTGAAGTTGAAAAGTTAGTTAAGCTGTCAAAGTAGCAGAGCCCTAGCACAACAGCTGGCTGAGGACAAGCTACAAACAGAATTGAAGGAAGAAGATTTGATTACATGATTTATATAAATAATTTATAAGTAATAAGTTTGTTATTTTTTGCATTCATGAAAGAAACCTCATGGAGGAGGAGGGTTCCAAACCACAGCATAAGGTACAGCTCCATGACTACATGGCAATGTTTTGAGAACAGCAAAGACGAACATTCTGGACTCTGCAAAGCATTTGACCATGTCCCGCACAACATCCTCGTCTCAAATCAGAGAGGCGTGGATTTGACAGATAGATGACTCTGTGGACAAGGAACTGGCACTCAAAGAGTTGTGGTCAATGGTTCAATGTCCAAGTGGAAAGCAGCGATGGTTGGTACTGGCGCTGCTCAACGTCTGTGTCAGTAACATGGACAGTGGGACTGAGCACAGCCTCAGTAAGTTTGCTGGGGACACCAACCTGTGTGGTTGTGGTTAACAGGCTGTAGGGAAAGGATGCCATGCAGAAGGTCCTTTACAGTCTTGAGGGGTGGGCCTGTACAAACCTCATGAAGCAAGGACAAGCTGCTACCCATGGGTTGGGGCAACCCCAAGTACAAACACAGGTTGGGCAAAGAACGGATTGAGAGCAGCCCTGAGGAGAAGGACTTGGGGGTGCTGGTGGAGGAAAAGCTCAACATGACCTGGCAATGTGTGCTTGCAGCCCAGAAAGTCAACCATATCCTGGGCTGCATCAAAAGAAGTGTGAGCAGCAGGCTGTGGGAGGTGACTCTGTTCCTCTAGCACACTCTGGTGAGACCTCACCTGGAGTACTGCATCCAGCTCTGGGGTCTCCAACATAAGAAGGATGTGGACCAGTGGAGTCTAGAGGAGGGCAAGAAAGATGAACAGAGGGCTGGAGCACCTCTGCTGTGAAGACAGACTGAGAGCATTGAGGCTGCTCAGCCTGGAGAAGAGAAAGCTCTGGGGAAACCTTCCACTACCCTAAAGAAGGCCTAATAGACAGCTGGTGAGGGACTTTTACATGAGCGTGTAGTTATAAGAACAAAGGGGAATGTCTTTAAAATGAAAGAGGGTAGGTTTATTTTAGATGTTAAGACAAAATTTTTCACTATTTTCACTCTCCACATGAGGGTGGAGAGGCACTGGGACAGGTTGCCCAGAGAAGCTGTGGATGTCCCATCCCTGCAACTGCTCAAGGCCAGGTTGGATGGAACTTTGAGCCACCTAATCTAGTGGAAGAACCATCACATCATCAACTTACTGGTGCCAAGTAGTCAATGAGCTTGCTTATCTATAAAATAGAAGCCTTAACGTTGAAGAAATAACATCTGAAAGCAGGTTTCAAATGTATTAACAGTGATGAAAATCAAGGAGGTTGATATGCCACATTCCTTCAGTTATGCATCTATGAGAGTATTATTTTGAGAGCATATTGGAGTGCCAACATCCTTCTGTCTTTAGGCTACTAAAACTGACCACTGCACTCCACAACCCAAAGCCACACTACAAATGAGATGACTTATGAAAGCAATGCTATACCTTCAAAAAAAAAATCACCAGGAAAATAGATATGTGAATGTTATCACTTTCAGAGGTCACAACATCCATTACAGAGCCCAGCTCATGTGTGTGTGCCTGTACCTTAATTCACAATCCAGCTCAAACCCACCTTCTTCAGCAGTTTGAGACAGCAAAGTGGACTGGTCTGAAGCAGCTAAAAAAAAAAAGGATGCACTTCCCACTATTATCTACCATAGGGACAGTCATTTACAGCAAAACAAAATAGCTGTAGCCATTGTTTTTAAATGCATCAGATCCTAACCTTTACCTACAATTTAAGCACACTGCTTAAGATACGCAGTTTAAGAGTTGTCTATTTAGATTTTAAAGGGAGTTGCCCTATAAGCAGGAACGGGAAAGCTAATGGGAAAAAAAGAAATGAAAGTTATATAAACTGTACTTAATACACACTAAACAAAATAACTTCAGTTGATCTTCAGAAGAACACCATTAAAACATTCCCCGCCTAATTTATCCTCCAACACATCTGAGCCATGGTGAAATTAAGAAGAGAAGCCAAGGTACATTATGGTCTAGCAATGCTTGACCTGTTGCAATGGCATATTGGTTTATTATTCTGAAATCAAAATGGTATGTTAACACCAAACAGACATTATAAGGTGAATTCTCTTGTTATGTGAAGTGATCAGAGGAGCTATTATACAAGCTCTCCAAGAGGAAATTTAATTTAGCCAATAATAAACATAGAGGAAATCTACCACCTTGGAACCATGTGGATTCACTTTTGGAACCCGGCATCAGAGTTAATTACACAAAAGAATCATTATTTTGGATTGCTCTTGTGTGAGAGAAGGAAAAGGTTTTCCCTTCTCCTTTTTGCCAATCACACATCATACAGTTTTATGCAATGAAATAATTTGCTTCCTTTTGTCTGTGCAGCAGTCATTACCCTTTATTTTTGTGTATATTCAATATAATTTCTTGCTCTGGGGTGATTTTTGTTTTTAGTCTAACAAAGCATTTATTTCCACCATTCTGTATATGCATTTTTTTAAGTATATGTATTCATAGTTACAAGTGCATACAGAATGTTGTTGTACAAGGTCTACCAACTACCAGTAAAGCAAAAAAGCACTAGAGATTTATTCACAAATGACATTTCTTTACTACTGCTCTCAATACCATCTTTCAGAACAAAAAAAATGCATAAAACTCAAGAAGGAAGTAAAAAAATTCATAAAACTCACCATAGTGAGAGAGTTCCCAAGTTAGTTATGTTTTTCTCATCATTATCACTTCAGAGTATCTGTCAATGTCCAGCTTCAGCTGGACGTGAGACTGTGTTTCTATTTGAAGAGACAGAAATGTATTTATTCTGGACATGACCGAAAATTCCAGCTTTTTTGAACCACTGGTTAGTTTACTCTAAGCTTTAAACACCTGCCAGACAGTACCAGAATTCAGCTGCAAGGCAACACTCACTACCTTTGCTAGTGTTTCATTGCTCTTTGGCATTTTATTCACCAGGGAGTTTCTGCTTTTTTTTTCCCATCTAACAATTTTTGTAGACTTCAGCAAACAGGGGACTTAGGCATCCTGCACAGGATAAATTAGGAACCTGATGGCCAGTTACTGATAATTTGCCTTGAATTTCAGTAGACACAGTTGCTGGAGCCTGGCAGGCAAATACACCCAATTAACATGGACAAACAGAAGAGTTCCTCACCATACAAGAGCAAGGGGCAAGGAACACCAGCAGATTCAAAACATATAAATGTTGCATCACTGTTCGACATCTGTGTGCTGTCTTAACAACCACCACTGTTTCGATATCCCCTAGCTGTCAATTTGTTCAAAATCATTACGGAAAACTCAAAATCAAAATGGAAGTACAGCTGTTCTGCACATTTATTTCCTGCAAGAGGATGCTGGTTGTCTAAAACTGACAGGAATTCAGAGGAACTACATGGCACTCTCCAGGGATGTAAAAAATACCTAAAATTTGAGAGTGCTGTTCCCAAATACCACCAGCATTTTAAAAGAGATAGCAAAAAGAGCTAGAATGGTTGGCAGTGACAAGTAGGTATTATCCCCTTTTCTGCAATAAAGAGATTGGATATTTTTTTCCTCCAAAAAGTCCTTGGGAAGCTAAGGAGAAATGACAGACACTGGCTCTGTGCTCTTGGATTTGCTTCTCTTCATGCAGGGGAGGGAAAGGTGTTGAGTGATGAAGGGCTTCAGAAAAAAAATCCCTGTTCCATATCAAGGGAAAGCAGAAGAACCCCATGCCAGAAAAGCCAGATTGTAAGAGACAGAGCTGCACTCTGGGACCACTTGCAAACAAAGCTGGTGGCAACTGTGATTCACGCTAGCACATATGCTTGTTTTGCTGTTGAAATCTCAGTCAAGGACTCCATAATCCTAAACAAGGTACTCTAAAAGAAGAAGTAATAAAAATATAGAAATCCTTTCCATCTGTGAAATGCAAAATATTGCATTTGTTAAGGGGCTACATATATAGTGACCTCATCTAAGAGAAGGTGAGCCATCAAGCAGGAAAACTAACTTCAAATACCTGGTGCATCAAAGTTGTATAAAGACCTTAAAGACCTGTTTTCTGCATCTAGACTGTTAGCTTTAAAGATTAAAATCTTGCTCATGCTTAAAAAAATTTAAAAAAAGAAAACTTCAAGATATTTCTGAGCCGCAGATAAAATACTTTAAGCGTGTTTCATCAGATTTCTCACTGCAAGATAAATTAAGATCTGGTAATAAAAAAATACCAGGAAATTCTCTACAACCTATGGTAAGAACAACAGGTCACACACGATAAAAAACACAAGAAAACTTTCTTCAAATGTTACTGTTCTTGTATTTCTTGCAATCTGTAACATAACAAGGTGAATTAAGGACAAAATAGCAGTTCCTCTGTTTCGCTCATGGGAAACATAACTTCAAACCATCATTTTAAATGCAGTTTTCAAATATGTATTATTTAATACAGCAGCAACACATTGCACCTTACAACAGTGCTGCTCTTATTAATGAAATTTGCAGTGCCTTAAGAAAAATGGAAAGAGAAGTGCTTTCAGCAGAATCATTACACATTAAAAATTAAGGAATCAAAAAGGAAGCACAGCTCAGCACCCTTGTGATAAACATATTTCTCATTTAAACAGATCTAACACAGCATCCTACCCTTAAAGCTGGTAACAGATTGCTGCAATGTGTGAACAGCATCACTCATTGGTGTTTAGTTACCTTCTCTTTTTGCACTCATGATGTTCAAAAGAAGAGAAGGGGGAAAGTAAGCACTAGCAATTTATAGATCAGCCACAACTGATTTTATCCAAATGGCTTTTGAACAAAGATGACACTAGAAAATCCAAAATTTCAAATAAGTTATTAAAGGAAGCTTCTTCCTTCCCTTTTCTACAAACTACTGTCATCTCTTTACCTCTCTCCAGCTGGACTGCAGACCTCATGAGGAGCCATAACAAATTAGTTCATGGCTGTGTAAGCTTCTGCTTCATTACACAGCATAATGATAATTCAGGGAAGAAACTCCAACTCTGCTCTCTTTACATCCCCTCTAACTCCCTATAGTAAGCAGTGTCTTCTAGTGGTTTTGCTAATGGATAGCAAGTTAATCTGATGTTCAGTCTTTTATTAAAACTTCCTAATTGCTTTTAATTTTTAAAATCAATTGAAAGAAAGATTGATGGCTAAAAGGGTAAAATAAAGTCAAAGAAAAAAGTCTATCTTATTCCAAAGGCAACATACACAATTAGGAATACTGCCTAAAAAAGAGTGCAGTACATCTGTGCGCATTCACCCAGGGCACAGCCCTGATGGTGAGCAGAGCTCCTAACTTCTCAGTGCAGAGGAGTAGCCTAGATACCAAAAAAAACGCCACAACAATTTTGTTGTAGAGTTAAGACTGCATATCCAGCTTACACGTAAGGAATCTAAGAAATGCCATGAGCATATCTCCCAGACTGGTATAAGTGTATGCTACTGTCTTCCAGCACCAGTTCATTACCTGCATGGCTGTAATTAAGATCTGATCCAAACCTGTGTTTTAAAAAGGACAGATTTCAAACCACTGCCTCCTAAAATGTAACAAGGTACAGAAGCCATCACCAAGTTATCAGTAGTCAGGGCATTACTGATATCTCAAGTGTTGCACCATCTTAAGCACCAGTCTGCAATCGAACTGCCTTGAGCAGGAGAGGCCGGCTAATGCACTAAGGACTTATTCAGGATTTTTGAGTCAGTGATATACACACACCATGCTTAGGAGTACTGCAAATGTATATAACACATGGCTAAACATTTAGAACAGAGATTTCAACTCCTCAGTTGAAGAATATCAAGAGTTTCACTCTCAGAATGAGATTCTGCTGTCTCATACAGCTTCATTCTTGTTCGCCAAGTAACACTGTACGTTCTCAGCTGCTGTGGCAGGGAGCTGTTTCCCAAGCGTTCTTTTTCAATATCTCTACAGGGAAAAGAACTGTTTGAGGATGAGTATTTATATCAGCTTCCTCATTTTTAAAGTTGTTCTGCAAGCCTTTTGAGACTACATGCAAGGCTACCTTACAATGCATGCATTAGACCTTCTAAGTTGCTTTGGCCTCAGTTTCTCTCTCAGCTGGAGAAAGAAAAGGACCTGCAGCCAACACGAACATCTCTACGCTTCCTTGAAAAACTGCTACTCACTCAACATTTTCTAATATGTCTTTTTACTTCCATGTGCAGATAGTTGTGTTTACAGTTCCTGGTCCCACAAGTGGGAAAACAATTTTAGTTGTTCATACGCTCAACAGAATTTGCAAAACACTGCACATCTGACTTGAGTCAAACAAAAATCCCAGACCTCTCACAGATGTTTGACTAGTCACGCCAGAAAACATTTTCTCATTTCCGAATATGACCTAATACTTCCTTTTTGCAATATTCCATATTCAATTGTTGCGGATGCCTCTTACCTTATATTTCTTTGACTAACACATCAAGGTGTCAATTTTCTGTAACTTTCAGACCATGTGATGTTGCCTCAAGAAGCAGCTTTAGAACAGACCCTGGTTTGGTTACCTTACAGTCACATGTTTATGCTACCAACCACACTTCTCTGCATTGCTTCTGCCAGGAAGGACATGAACAAGTAGAGAGGACGTAGGATGCTAACTGCCAGTTGTTTTTTGTCCAGTATTTTTTAAAAATTCTCCATTTAGATAATAATTAATAAATGTAATGTATTAAAGCAGTATTTAAGCAATAACAAGCTTAAACTGTCTCCAGATCTTTACTAGCACAACACTGTGTTTTCCTGATAGAGATGGAAATTGTGGAACCACTTTTGATGCAACATATTTAAATATCACAATTTTTAGCTACAGTAACCACACCTGCTTTACTTTTTAACTAAGAAGTGAACAAATGAGCACAGCCACCTACTGTACAAATTTCTGGGGCTAAACCTACAACATGGGATCTCAAACTAATCTGATAAAAGCAGAAAATCTGACACAAATGAGGAAAACTGTAGAAAGAAGAACATCCTGTTTTCTTTGGTAAAACAATATTCAGAGTACTTCTGAGTTCTCTGACCCTTATTCATGCATAGAGACTTCATTCTTTTCCAGTAATTGCTCTTTGAGATTCAACAAAAAGTCCATGAAGCCAGGGAAAAAGTGATAGGACACCAGCAAATGAAGCATGAGTCATTATCGTCTGCCATCACTCAAGCACAGGAATGCGAATGCTGGCACAAACCGAGACATTAAACGCACTGATGACACTGACTCACAGGGTGCAGAAGTTAACCATCAATGTAGTCATCATCCTCTCTGTACTTCAAGCTTCAAGTGCACTCTGTAATAATGAGATTCTTCATGCTCTAGACAAATTCAGCAGTGGAAGGCCTGAGGCTTCACATCAATTCAGTGTGTGTCAATGGCTTATAGTTAAAAAAAACAGACCTACCAAGCTTCAAATTCTTTCAGTGCAAACCTCTAAAAGCTTGCAGTTTATTGTATCTTTTACTCCTGCAAACCCACTAAGAAAGTAAAACCAAATAAAGCAAAGGCGGGGCGGAGCAAAGGGAGAGGAAATGTTAAAAACAGCTTCTTCTGCTCTGGAAAAAAGCTACTAAAACTCCCAAACAAAGAAAAAGACGAAACGATCCCCTCTTCCTTAATATTACCTCATCCTGAAATGAAACACAGGAGACATTCAACCCTAAAACAGGCCAAGACAAGAAATAAAAGTGAGGTTGTGGGAAATCAAAGGGGTATATGGCTGCATGTATGTAATCAACGTACAGTAATATCTTTCAAAAACACGCTTTTGCCTGATGCAATAGCTAAAGGGAAAGTAGCATTTTTCTAAGATGGGAAAGAGGAAACAGGGTAAAATTCTGATGTTTTCAAGTCAGCAGTAGCTTTGAAATGAACTTCAAATGGATTGACTGTTTAACCTGAAGAGAAGCTAAAATGAATATTTAAACTCATCAGCATGAAAAATGCTGTAACTGTTTCTTTAGAAAACTGTGGTAACAAATTCTGGTTCACTGAAGATTGCTACAATCTCCTCTATCACAACTCATTAAAGATCGAAGTGTCTGTAATTGAACCATAAATCTCCTTTGTTCTTAAAGAGGCTAACTAAATAAAATAAAACCACAGATATTTACAGTGATAGACTTAGCGGTAGCAAAACAAAATATTATTTCAAAGTAAAATTATAATGATCTCTCATTAAAACCCATATCAGGAAAAAAATTGAACGAAAGTAAGAAGAACAAAGAGGAATGGCTCTAAAACTTGGAGTCCTTGGGTCCCAGTCAAAAGTTCCTAAGGATAACATTGATGCAATTAATAATCAATGAATTAATAACCTTTGGGAAAGAGGGATTACAGTCACTACTTGGACAGTACCCAAGACATTCTGAAGACTACTTTAACTTAAATTAACACAAACGTCCCAAGAAACTCTCTCAAGATCAACTTCTAATTTTGAGTCACTGAGGTTACCCAGTGAATCAGAACTAAAACAAGAAGACAGAAAGATGAGTTCTGCGGAAAAACACACAAGTAGTAATGGCTGGGGAGGGCCATGGGAGACTGTCTCTAGCTAATCATTTTTAGGAAACTGACTGAAGTTCATGGCAAATCTTTGAAAATAATTATACAAAAATTTTTCATCTCTCTTTACGCTTGGAATCAAGTTTCTGACCTTTGGCCGTGCAACAGTAAGCAATACTCTTTGCCTTCTGAATTTGTCCTGTAAGAAGCAGGTTTGAAATCAATGGCAGGCATGCGGCATCGCATGTTCTAAATGGGAGTTCATTTATACTGACATGCAAGTTTCCTTCTACCTCACATTGATGAGTAGTTGCAGGATGCACTCACTCTTACCCCCCTGTGTCAGTTAGAGGAGCAGCTCAGGCAACAGGCAGAAGACAAACAACACATTATGCATTTCTCAAGAGCATGCAGGTGGAGTACAGTTGTACACAGAAGCACACAAGGTGACAGGGACTGGGAAAAGCAACAATTATTTTGAGAATTGGTGAATGTATAACCTTTGAATAACTTCATAGCACTGAGCTCCTGCATGAGACCAACAAACAAAACGTAAAGCACCACAGCATTGATATTGTTTGCTCTTTGCTTGAACAAACATTATGCACGATGAGAAAACCTTTGATACCATTCATTACTATAAAGTCCTGCTGACAGAGATACCAGACTAGGCAGAGGCAGGTCTCATGCAGCTCCATTTTTGTTTCTCTGATTAAGCACAAATAGTGGTTGTGCCAATTGTTTCTCTGCCCTGAAGCATCTCTCCTGAAGATACAGAAGGATGGTTGAGAACTGTTGGGAAAGTTCACGAAAAGATGGTGCTGTGGCACTATCAGCATGCTGGTCTCCTCAAGCTCCGTACTGTCACTTCCACCATGACTGATACTCAGCACCGGTGCTGCCTTGTCCAGTAGCACATGGAACTTGAAGGACTAGCTAGTGGGAGACAGCTGAGCTAGATGAAGATGCCAGAAGGACTGATATAACATACCACTGATTGAAGGCTGACTGCTTTACACAACATAGGCAAGCAAGTATTTCTGGGAAGTTAAGAGTTAAGGCAATGTTTATTTCACAAACCAAAGTTTTACACACAAGGTTCCTCCCCTAAAAAAAGAAAAAAGAATTACTTATATGCTTTAGGTTTCAAACATTCTCACCTCTGACATGTGAAACAAAGATTTCACTTCTTGTATCTGACAACTCCAACAAGACACATCCAGTGAAACAAATTAAAGGCACAACTCAAGTAAGCTGGTACATGTCAATGGCCCCAAACTCTACTGTAGCATCTGTGATACACAAAATATTGATTTCTTCCTGTCAGCACAGGTAGGCAAGAAGCCCTACCACAGATATTCCCTATTATTTTTGTAAAGACTACCTTTGCTCTCCTTATAGTGAGAGGGTCATAGCTCCCCTGTAGAGATGCCTTTATGGCTTGTGTAAAATTAAAACAGGAAGCCTAATGGGTCTTGTTAAAGATTAAACAGGAACGCTGATACCTAGTTGAAATTCAACTTAACACCTCGAGCTGCTCATGTCAATTTTTTGAAACATGGTGAAAAAAGGTAATTGTCAATTAATGAACCATTGACTTGGGGTTGGTGGAAATCAATAACTTGAAACAATATGAAGCTATACAATCTTAATCAGTATTCTATAATGAAAAGGCTTTTAGACAGACACACAGTAATTGGCTGTTCCCGTGTGGCCCATCCTCTAAGCTATACAATAGTCCAATTAAAATATAACATCAGTAGCACCACAGTTGTTTGTTTTGTGGTTTGGGTTTCTTTTTGTATGCACTAGGTTACATTTGTTAGATCAAAAGTTGCAGACACTGAAAGAGAATGCACAGAACAGTAAAGCATAGATCAAATCCACAGGATCAAGTTCAGGTCAGATACCACAGTCATGAACCTTAGGCCACCAATTTATTATCTTTCCAATTATATGTACAGGCTTGACAATAGAATTCACATCTCTTGCATTCCACCAGAAATACAACACTGCTCAAGTAGAAATTTCTCTTTTCAACATTGATTGTAAAATCTCTGAGGACAATACCATATCTTTCACAGAAGACATGGTATCTCAAGAGAGATACCAAACTGAGACCAATTTGAGATTAAACTTGCTTATTGCCACCAAAGAGTAAGAATCCACATAGCTTTCAAAAACCAAGTAAAAATACCAAGAGGATCCAAAAAGGCTGGATGTGCATTAGAGTCAGTACGCTCAGGAAAACTGCTCCAGCCCCTTTCCCCCTCCTCACGATTTATGGTAAAGGATTAGAAAGGATTGTATCTAAACGGTCCCATTAGGTTGCAAGTACAACAGAAGTTTGTGAATGGAAGTTAAAGATCTGCTGAAAATAGTGTGCCCAGAGGTATTAGAAGAAAGGTCAACATTTCCTTACCTAGACCTATCCTTTTGAAGTCATTATTGACTAATGCATTCTTAGACTAGTTTTGCCCACTTGAAAATTTTATAATACAAGGTAAGATAAAAAATTTATTACTTGCACTGCATACTGGACACTAAATAATAGAGCAAATTATAGGGGGTTTGGTTGGGTTTTAAATGATAAATGATCACACTGCTATTTCTATGAGCAGGCAAGATGCCCATATTAGAAATCATTAATGTTGGAAAAGACCTTCAAGATCACTGAGCCCAACCTTTGACTGAACACCACCATGTCAACTAAACCATGGCACTATGTGCCACATTTCTAGAACATCACCTCTCTGGGCAGCCCATTCCAATGCTTAAACACTCTTTCAGCAGAGGAATTTTTCCTGATGTTCAACTTGAACCCTGGTGCATCTTGAGACCGTTTTCTCTTCTCCTGTCACTACTTGCCTGGGAGAAGAGGCTGACCCCTACCCTAACATATGATCCTTTAGATCGTAGTCCATCCAAACATGCTTCTGTTTTAACTGTAACAGCTTGGGGGGAACTAATGAGACATTTAAAACAACAAAGAATAATTTATTTCTTTGACAAGTTAAAAATTAAGCTCGATGATTCTTTTTTAGCATAGGTCAGTTTGAGACTGTCAGGCCCAGTACCATAAGGCAGTGCTCATTCAGACCCAGATAGATAGGTTGGTACTTGAAGAATGAATGGCAGAACTGAAAATTAAGCTGTCTGTTCAGTGACACAAACACACAGACCCCAAAAACTGCAGCTCTGAGCCATCCCACTATATCCCAGTTAAAATTTCTGATTGATCAGCTGCAAGAAGGAAGCAATCATTTCACCAAGGCTGTTCTTCAGCAATCTTGTATATTTTACAGGTATTAAAAGATAGAATATATTTTGGATTTCCTTAAATATGGTATGTAGGTTGGAAACTAATAGCACATGGAAAAGCAGTCCTTACAAGGCCAAATTTTTAGCCAGTGTTGCACAAGAGACCCACAAAACATATAGGCTACAGAAGATGGCAGATTAAACAAATTCACTTTCAGAGAAGAAAAAAACAACAACAAAAACAAAAAACCCCAAACAAAACAAAAAATCAAAACAAAAAACCCAAACAAACGAAACAAAAAACAGAAAAATTCTTTCTAGTTGTCTTTGGGAGCTGGATCCCACACATACACTTAGTGCCATGACAGTGCTTAGGGGTTATTCGGTAGAAACCCACAAGCAGGATTGTCTTTTCTCTTTTAATGAGAAACATCAGGTTATCACTTTCAGGCATCTAGATGTTATTATCTCTGATGCAGCAACTGCAAGGAAGTACTGCAGGGCTAACAGAAGGTGGCAAACCAAAGAAAATATGCTGTATTTAGTAGGGATTAAAACTCCCAACGTTATTTCAAAATGTTGTTTAAACCCACTGAGAAACAAAAGCATGGAAGAGGCATCAGCATTCCATTAACAGTGCACTTATTATCCACCATCAGCTGCAAACACTAGAGCACTTGGAATCTTGTTAATACCAGAATCGCTCATTTGATTACACGTAGATTTTCACCTTCCAAACAGAAATGAACCCTAAGCTTTGGCAACATCACTGTACACTGGACACTGTCACACAGGTCAGTATGGTTTTGACGCACAAGTTAAGCAGCAGCATTGCTACACTTCACAGAGAGACTGAAAAGCTATACTTGAATAGCAGCATGAAATTGTTTAATTAAGGACTTTTTTTTAAGAATTACTAAACTTATTAATAATGTCAGGCTTGAAATTACATACCCAAACATATTAAACATTAAAAACCCAAGAGTGGTATTTTAGTGTCTCACAGTACATCTCAATTTTGCCATAAGTTCCATAAAGACAGAAATAAGGAGAAGGCAAAGGGATAGGGGAGAGCAATCAACACAAACTGAACCAACAGTTCTGGTTTGGACACTAAAGCTGGTGGAAATGATACAGGGTACCAGTACAGTCCTTGTTTTAGTGCATGAAGCATACCAGCCAACACTTCATAGGGAAAAAGAAAAATGAAAAGCAGAACTGGTATTACAGGAAAACTCTATTAAAAAAGCAACAGCCCTTTGGGATGGCTATCCCTTTGGTCCCTTTAGAGACATTCTTTTGGGTTTTACACAATTAAAAAAGCTTCACTGATATTGGATCGTTTACCAGCTCTATAAATTCCTTGTTTGTTAGAAAGTGTAACACTTACAGGACTTGTTAAAGGTCAGCAGCACACAGCCATGAAAGCAAAGAGGCAGTGGTAAATTATATTTTGAAAGTGAATGAAGGAATCACTAAAGATAAAGAGGAGAAAAAAAGTCAGAATTCCAGTAGCAGAAAGCAGCATGAGGAAATTAAACCATCCTACCCTGGCAAGCATACTCATTCTTCTGCAAATACCAGAGCTTTTATCATGCAGCAGCCAAATGCCAAGACATTGTTTATCACGTAATAGGCAAGTGCAAAATTCTACCTCTGAATTTTCATGTGCTGCAATGACATATTTAGACAGATAAAAAAAGCTCTCTTATAATTATATATGGATTAAAAAAAACCCCCACACATAGGACTTCCATTAATTTCAATATGAAGTCCAGTATATTTTGTCATTCTTATATTCATTTTCTAGTATGGAAAGTTTTCTATTTTTAATACTGGCACAGCAGATGCTGACAGGGAGCAGCCAGCCTGAGAAGATGCAGTTGAAATTCAGAGGGTCCTGTGAAATTAACATATAACCAAGTTTTGACTTGATGAATAAATAGAACAACAAGATGTGTCTTTTTCAAAGAGATGACTAGTTATATTTAATGTATGTGTCATTGGAGAAAAATCCCTAGAAATGTGAAAGGCAACACAAAGATTTTGTTTCAAACTGACGACTTGACCAGTTTGCCCATACTGACTTAAATATTAAGTTATGATCATTGAAGTCTCCTCTGCAACCAATCAGGCCAGAGTCCTATGAAATCATTATTTGTAACTTTGGAGCAAAGGGAAAAAATATCAACATATTATTCATTTCAGCTTCTTAAGCCACCATCAACACGCCTCTGCTTTGTGAGCCTTCCAGAAAAAGCAGGCAAACTTTGGTAGATACCACAGGTTTTGTGCAACAGGTTTACCCTGCCCATTTTAAAGACTCTTGAAGGAAGAAGCTGATATACCAAGCAAATCCCAAACAAGCCAGCAACAGAACTCCAAGCATATCACCGAAACAATTACTTGCTGCCCAGCTATGCAAGCCTTTTAAAAAAGCCTCAACTCCTGAAGCCTTCTGCCCCAAGGTATCCCCTTTCAATGACATTCTGGCTGAGCTCCTGAATCTCATAAAGCGAATCAGTGTTTGCTTTGGTCTGCAGCGCACTGACAGTTAGCATCGATTAAAATCTCAAATAGACCACGGTCTAGAAAGAGACACAGTAATGGACTTCAAGCTTTTACTAAATAAAGCTGAGGAAATCAACAGGAAGAAGCAGAGTCTACCTCAGCAGAGCCAGTAATTCTCTGGAAAGCCTACAAGATTGGTAATCCAGCAGAAGAAACTGTGGTTTAGAGATGCTTTCTATTCACTGGGAATTGATTATACCAAATTTCAGAAGGAAATTCACTGGAAGACATGGTAGCATTTAATAGGGGCTACCCATCTTTACATTGGCTTCACCTACTTGCAGGAAGAAAAGCTTGAACAGCAAGATTGGATTGGCAGAAGTGGTTTGGGTAACAGCTTTCAAAGTATTTGTGCGCTGGAAGTGCAGGTCAGCATGTAAGCTGATAATGATAAGGTCAGAACGGAGAAATACGGTGCTCTGCTGATGCCATTATCCTCACACTTGACTTTCTCACCTCCCTCTCCTCCTTTATTTATTGATGCTCAGCCATCACTATATCTGACACATAATTTGGTTATTTCCTAATTACATTTTTGGTCAGTAGTAAAGAACTGCAGAATAGAGGCACTATTACCACTTGTCCTGACGTGAAACCTGTCTATATGCTCCAACAAACAGCTCAACTCATAATGGATGACCCTGGAATAGTCTGCTAACATGGTGACTGTTTAATGGCCAATGAGCAGCTCATTTATGCTTGAAGAATCCTTATGGTTTATAAACCCTCTTGTTACAATTTTTCACTACAGATGTTCTCCTCTTCTCATCCACCACCAGAATTCTGGGCCTTTGGTTGTTGTTTTTTTTATTCTCATATTCACAAGACTTCATTGTGTATGCATATTTTGAACTACAATAAGCTGACAATGTCAATGTTATATTCTTTAGCATTGACTCAGCTATCTTATTCTTCCCCTCCTGTACTTCCCACCCTCACCTCAAAGCCACTCATAAGGAAAAAGTAGTTGTAAAAACTGATCTGGCTGTAATATTTTGAAACCAAAGATGAATATAACTGTCCATTCTAAAGAGTTGGCTGTTAATACTTTTAATGACAAAACAGTTGTACAACGCAAACCCAGCCTATGAGGATAACTACAGTTAAACTACAGACAGAAGGAGCATATTTGTAAACAAAAGACCCATAAAATTGTGTTATGGGAGAAAGCATGAGTCAGATTGGGGGCAAGAATTTTCTTCACTGTCTTTTTTTTTTTCTTCTTCTTTGACTTCTTTCAAGTAAAGCCATAGATACTCCTTTTCCTTGTGAATTGAGAAGATTTCAGACAGTAGAAGAAATTCATGACTCAAGTTTCATAGAATTCAGTAACCTTCCCCCTCCTACTGTTACACATACATCAGGCACACGTTAGCGTATAAGAGTGAAAAGGAAAATATTTCTTCAGCTAACTCGGTGGCTGATGGCACTCTGCTCCTGTCAGTGTGGCAAATGGAGTCTACTACAGTGTACTCATCTGTATTGAGAGAGAAATTACTCCTGCCCATCAGTCACAGAGTGGATGAGGTACAAAATCCATTCCCATGATGAATAAATCTGAGCTAAAAAAGGTCAGGATGTCTTCAGTGTCTGCTGGGGACAAATCTCATTTAAGGTTATTACATTCCTGTCAAAATCTTCACCAGAGTCAGTTTACCTACCTGTTTCTTCCCTTTCTGTATTTCTTCCCTGCTTTTTCTAAAGTCATTCAGCTGTGCACAAATTTACTGCTTTACTTATCACATTGTTTTCTCTGGCAATGTAGGATATCTTGTCCAGTTACAACAAAGACAGCTTTAATCTCAAATAGCGTCCATTCCAAACTTAGCACTAGAAATGGAAAAATACATGGGGTTAGGCTCACACCCTTCAGACCCACTCTTTAAAAACTGTGAAAATCCCAGTTGTCTGATAAGAGATGGATTCCTAAATCTGAAGGGCTGAACATCTGAAAGGAAAATCCCAACCACAATTTCTAGGAACAAGAGCTAAATCTGCAGTTAAAATCTGCTGTGCAATTCAAAGACTACCCTTTCCCTATTTATCAACTGTAGTGCCCCAAAAATATCCTAGGTGCTCCAAGACGGGTTGAAGATTTGTTTTCCTGTCAACTCACTATTCATAGATCCATTTTCCAGTGTGGCAGAGAGAAGCAATTCAGCTCAAGTGACCCTCTGAGAACAGGAGCTTGTTCAGGACGAACTGAAGGCAGGGGATGGTTGGCTTCTCTGAACTAAAAGCTTTCTCATGATCTCACATCAAACCTATGACTACTAATGGACTTCAACTAGGTCCTTCTGAGAAACTGTCAGAATAATTTTTCCAAGCTGTCCTTGCAGAACCCTCCTTATCTTCATCTGAAGTCCTGGGGGTTTTGTGCTGCAGGAAGAAGTCAGGTGAAAAAAAAACACTCTGCTCTTGTAACTCTGAAAACACTTTTCAGACAGAAGCTACTATAAATTCACAGATCATTTAAAAGAACTGCTGGTATGTCATGGAGACTCCAACTATTTGGAAACACTCTTATTTGTTTCCTATTTTAAATGTCTTCACAGATTGCTGGTTCTGGCTGTAAGTCATGACAGCAGCAGGAAAATGTGTGTCCCCTCCCAGCAGTTCACTTGCTGCTGCTGTTTTCCCTCTACTCTAGTCACGGTTCTTGATCTGCAAGCATAAAATTTGTTCCTCTGGGAAAAGAATCATTACAAACAGAAGGCCTAAAATCTCAACTTGGGAATTAGCAGGCACATTTAAAGGTATTTTTTTCCCCTGGTATTTGCCTCAAAGAAGAAGAAAGCAGATAGTGGTGTTGAAGAACAAGATAGCTTTATACAAAGGCCTGCTTAGCCCTTCTCCAAAATACTTTCTAACAGAGTCAATAATCAATTAAGAAACTCCTGTGCTTCAGGAACAAATCTGCATGCAAACTGGAAGTAAAGCATTCAGCTGCAGGGCTGACAAATTTGGAACAGCCCTGTAGCTCCCACAGGCGCTGTATGGTGAAGCAACCATAGCCCATCCTGTCAGGTGTGGAGTGCCCACCTTCCCGCACCTCTCCCAGTGTCTGTTCCTTCCAGAAGGATCCAACAGGGCCCCTCCCCGGCTGCCCCACATCAGGCTATACCACATGACATAGACAAGCAGTTCTCAGCAAGAGGGTTTGGGAGTTTTCACAAGCACTGCACATCTGTGCACAGGTCAGAGGGCACATTTGGCTTTAAGCGGGACTGAAAGTGCCCACTGAATCAGCAGGTTTTTTGTGTAAAGCACACTTCAGGTCTGAAAATAAAGTTAAGGGTTAGCAAGACTTCAACAGATATTGTGCATGCCATGGCTTTCACTCCTTTGGATGTTTAGTACTCGCAAACCCAGTTCCCTGTCTGGCTTCCTTTAGACACCCTACTGCTGACTGGGAAACGTGGAATTGTTTCCACAGGAAGGACCCTAATGAGAGGGGTGGTTAAAAAGCTTAAAATAAAGAGGAGAATGAGAAGGGAACTAGAGAGAAAAGAAGCTTTGCTAAGTCTCCAGGTCTCGTTTGTGAAATTAATTAGTTAATTATGAAACAAGAAAGTGCAGACACATTCATGTTATCCCGGAATTCAAACTCGGGAAAACCGCAAACGTAACCCTGAGACAGGGTTAAAACAGCCGCTCGTTGCTCGCCCCGGGCCGAGCCGGGCAGAGGTCTGGGCCGGCCCTCGGCAGCCCCCTGCTGGGCTTCCCGGGAAGAGGAGAATGGAAAATCCCGTGGCCGGACAGCGTTCCCATGCCGGACGACACGACCATCACGCTGCCCAGAACCACGAAGACCATCTGTCTGAACAACGCAGCTCTGAGTTGCCATTCTCAGATTTTGTCAGGAGTGTTTTAGCTGCACAAGAGAGCTGAAGAAAATGTTTAAAAATAAATAGTTCGGCAATACAGGACTGAACTAGGGATTTGCCGATGGAAGATCAGGAGAGCAGCAGTCTGTGAGGCCTGTCCCAGCAGAGTCCTACAGGGCAGGCTGCTCCAGCTCCTCCCTACGGCACACTTGGCAGCCGGCTCCTCAATTTGGTTTTAAGTGTTTGTTTTTAATCACACATGTCAGCATGCCGGGTGGTTAACTTACAATGTGTCACACAAAACAAGAACAAGCCTCCCAGTTAATCAAATACCAACAAAACGTCTCATGTCTTATTAATGATTCTTGGATCAGAGCCAGCTGGAGTAAGTTTGAAAGCCAAGATCCCTCTGCTTTCCTCTCTCTCAATCATTGTGCTATACACTGAAGTTGCTAGAAACACGGACACCAAGAGATGGCCTCCTATATGCTATCACAGAAGAGGTTTTTAATTATGTCTGCGGCTGCGCCTCTCTTCCTCGCTAAAACAATGAGGAAGCCAAGCAAGCCCCACAGCACATGTGGAACCCAAAGCCTGTTTTTAATGTCCCGTACAATCTCACGTGCATGGTACAGGCTCTACTTGGCTGGACAACCCATTGTTCAGCCTGCGGTTCACAGGAATGATGTGACTGTTCACTCACTCCAGTTACAGCCACACTTTCCCCGGACAGGCATTATCTCTCTGTGGGGACTGCAGCTTTTGTGCTGGGACCCAAACACACACAGCCGGGCAGTGGGGAGCAACTGGTAATGTTCAACCAGGGCTTTATGCAAGACCATTTCTTTCAGTAGCTATGTGGGCACACATTAAACTTAAACTACTGATCAAATTGTATTTCAATTACAGCTGGGTTCAGCTAATCACAATCTTTGAAAAATCTGCAGATCTCACAGGAAACAGATTTCTTTACATAATGTAAAGGAGACTTTTAGGTCTAAATTCAAACTCAGTAAATATATTTTTTCCTTTTTCAACCTCAATGTACAAGATCCATAGACTGGAAGAATTTACCCACTTCCCTGATCAATTAAGTCTAATATTTTGTGCAAAAAAACAACTCCCAAGACGGTAGGAACAAAATATTGCAGTAACAGTAACAATAATGTTCTCAAGCTATAAAAGCACTAAACCAAACTTGCAGTCTCAATTTGCATTTCCCAGAGTGAGCCCTAACTTTAACATATTGTAATAACATTGTATTAAATCTTAGGGATTTGTTCTTTGGCTTCTGGTGGGATGTCCAGAGATACTGGGCACTTTACACAATCACACTTTCCAATACTGAACAGATACAAATGGCTGGCTTAACCAAAGGTGACGTCACATAACTAACTAGAATTATTCCAATTTTGTATTTGAGATATACAAGAACTTTCTAGGGGAAAATAACCTGGTAAAAAAATAAAATCCAGAACACATCACCACCATACACAAATGTCCAGAGAAGCTGTGGGGAGGGGAGTGAAGCAAAAGGAAGCAAACAACAATGTTGGCTTTGAATGTCTGCATAGTACAGACCTTTATCATATTTATTATACCTTTACAGTAAAATTTAATTTCCAGAAAGGTAAAAACAGTAGAGGTCAACAATATTATCAGTTTCTTAGACTCTTAAATGGATGAACAGGTATTTTGGTGAATGGCTCATTTATTCCAAAGATAAGGTCTCTGTTGCTAGAAAATAGAATTACAGAATCAACTAGATTGGAAAAGACCTCTGAGATGATTGAGTCCCAGCTTTGACCCAACACTACATTGTCAACTAGACCATGGCACTAAGTGCCACACTCAGTCTCTCCTTAAATACCTCCAGGGACAGTTAGTCTACTACCTTCCTGGGCAGCTCATTCCAATGCCCAATCACTCTCTCTGTAAAGAACTTCTTCCTAATGTCTAACCTAAACCTCCCCTGGTGCTGCTTAAGACTGTGCCCTCTTGTCCTGTAGGCTAGTTGCCAGGGAGAAGAGACCAATCCCCACCTCACTACAACCTCCTTTCAAGCACTTGTAGAGAGTGATAAGATCTCCCCTGAGCCTCCTCTTCTCCAGGCTGAGCAACCCCAGCTCCCTCTGCCACTCCTCATAGGACTAGTGCTCCAGTCCCTTTGCCAGCCTTGTTGCATCATTAGTTATAGTTCAAGACTATAAATCTGTTCTTTCTAGTGTAACAATATTCCAATACATTCTTTTAGCAATCCCATATACGAAGACCCTCCTACAATTCACAGAAATGTCATGGCCATATTTTGAGCATTATTTGCAAAACGGATGTAATATTTTACATGAAGAATAATTATTTCCTTTTGGATGCTATCTAAAAAAAATACATTACTTTTTCATAATACAAGATCCAAAAGCATAAGGCCACCTAAATCTTTGGCAGTAGGTATATCCTACTGAGTATTACAGATTTTGGGCAAAACCTGAAACCAATAGTATGTTAGTAGTACAGCAAGGGCATAACAAAGAAGATGAACATAAGACAGCCTTCACTGAATTCTTTCTGACTATGCAAGTGTCAGACAGATAGAAAGAGGACAGGTTACCCATAATATGACAAAGAAATGCATTACAATAGCTTGATAATCTTACATATTAAAAAAGAATATGCATTGATCTTCTCTGTGTTCAGAAAATAAAAAAGATATAGAATTACACATGCACACACGACTACAAGACCATTCTCTATGAAAATTGTTCTAGAATTCTACCTAGTTTCAAAGTAGAAGACAACTTGCTTCTAGAATACTATCCTAGAGGGCAAGAAAAGTGACACAAAACACCTCACTTTACAGCTCATTCTTTAGTTCATAAACAGGTTTGAAAAAAACCTACTCTTCAAAATAAGACTGGTTTTGTGATCCAAAATGATCAGTGCAGGAGAGGCCAGATTGATGCAATCATGCAATCATACTGGTAATCAAAGTAGTGGTTCAAACTGTTCACAAACAGCTGAAATCAAGACAGATAGCCAGGAAAAGACTACAGATGTTTATAAAACATTAACTGGGTATTTCACTCAGTTCTGAGGCAGAATTAACAGCTTCATGTACCGACCTTATGATTTAATTGCCTGCTATAATACTCTGATAGTTTAGCACTTCAGGATATCATCATCTTTAACTCACTGATATATCGATTCAATTTCACTCCTGACCTGGATTTACTGCATTGCTCATTCTTATTTAGCACTTCAGGCTGTACCTACAAGTGAGACTTGCTTGACTCTTTTTTTGGTCCATTAGGAACAAGTAAGAACTGCTTCCTTTCTCAGCTTTCAAACAGGACTGATAACAAGAAGTTCAAAAGATTTATCATGCTGCTTTTGGCCAGGGTAGAGTTAAATTTCTTCACAGTGGCCAGTATGGGGCTATGTTTTGGATTTCTGCTGAACACAGGGCTGATAATACAGAGATGTTTTTGTTATTGCTGAGCAGCGGGCCAAGGCCTTTCACACAGGGACAAGGCCTTTTCTGCTTTTTGTACGGCCACACTTGGGAGGAGACTGGGGAGTACTTGGGAGGTTGGGAGGAAACACTGCCAGGACAGATGGCCCCAAGTGACCAAGGGGATGCTCTATACCATATGACATCATGCTCTGTATATAACATGGGGAAAGAAGAAGGAAGAAGAGGATGTTTGGAGTGAGAGTGTTTGTCTTCCCAAGTAACCACTGTGCATGATGGAGCCCTGCTCTCCTGGAGATGGCTGAAAACATGTTTGCCCATGGGAAGCAGTGAATGAATTCCTTGTTTTGCTTTGCCTATGTGCATGGCTTTTGTTTTCCCTATTAAATTGTCTTTATCTCAGTCCAGGAGTTATCTAGCTTTTATCCTTTCAATTCTCTCTGCAAGACCACTGCTGGGGGGATGAGTGAGCAGCTGTGTGTTACTTGGTTGCTGGCTGTGGTTAAACCATGACATTTACTTAAAAAAACCCCAAAAAAACAACTGTCTGCATCTTAATGTATTTGCCCCTCAAAATGAAAAATACATTGCAAAAGAACATAAATTCTTTTACACTCATAATTTCATACATCTCTAATTAGTATAAAACCAGTGACAAACATTTCTGCTTCAGTCAGATAATAAGAAATGCAGTGCAAACCCCTATTGCTAGAATAAAACACATTCACTAGTAATTGATCAAGATGTATCTTCCGACAGAGGCTTCCCACTGGCCTTTCATGCTGAAATATCTTTTCATCTGGATTACACACTTTACTTACAGTTACTGTGCCCAGGCAAATGGTAGAACTACTGTTGCCCCATCCTATGTGCAAAGACCCTCTGGGAAAACCAGATGGTTATTGACTCACTTCACAACGTTATTGTATTAACAAGATCCACTGATAAGAGGTTTCCCACACTTAAATTATGAGAACCTTTCTTCTGGAATCCACCAGGCACTTGGAGGCTATTTATGCTGCCATTAACAGCATATGCTGTGCACACATACAACACTTAGTGACAGAATGATTTGCAGGGCATGGAGTAGGCTAGAGAAAAGGGATGCTGAGCTGTCAAAGTAACGTCTCATTAAATCATATGAAAATAGTGAAGAGGAAAGAATAGGGCATAGGGAGAAGTGGAATAAAAACAATTTAAATAGCTTTCGTGCTGTTTCTAGGAGACCACGTAACATAGCTGCTGAATGGAAAATGCCTGCTGTCAGCAACAAGCAACAGTAATACAGAAGGGCAGGGGACTGAAAGAGGGGAAAAGTGGTACACACAGACACCAGTTATTAATCACATTTCAGATTGTCGATTTCCACCAGAGAACTAAATTAAATAAAGCCAATATAACCAATAGAGAATTTAAACAAAGAAGAGCCTCAGCTTTACTAGACCGATGATGATGATAAATTTAATAGAAACACAACATTAGCACTTTGATAAGGTGTGGAAGTGTTTTATAACTCTACCAGAAATACTAAGGTAAATTTTGTGCATAAGACTGAGCTGACACCACAGGTCATTTCTTATGCAGAAACAAGAACTTGTTTGGCCAACAGAAGAGTATGGTTGCAAGGGATCCATGCCTTATAGACAGGTCATACTAAAATGTCGCTCTTTAGCCTCAGGCCATTTACAGAAGTAGCTTAGGAAATGTTTTTACAGATGAGTGGACACACCAGGTACATAAAGTTCCAGTTCCAAAGAACAGAAAGCCTCACTGCTAATTTCTTTTTCTGCTTTTTAAGAAACCTGCCTTTCTATTTAAAGTTATCTGACAAGTCTAATCACCTTTCCAAGCACTCAAAGAAAAAGCCTGACAAGTTACATATCAGGCAAAGTTTTGTATTATTTATATATTACAATCATAATTTCTGTTTCAATTTTCAAGTATCTTCCACCTATAAAAGCCTAAAAAGTAACAGTTTGTTTTTTCACCATCCTCATTTATAAATACGAACAGTAATTTCTGTTTCATATACAAAGAATACTATGGTTCAAGGAAGGCCAAATTACTTGACTAGACCTACAGAATAAATCAACAGCAGAGCTAAGAATCACAGAATATCCTGAATGGGAAGGGACCCTCAAGGATCACCAAAGTCTATCTCCTGGCCCTGCACAGGACCATCCCCAAGAGTCACACCACGTGCCTGAGGGCATTATCCAAACACTTCTTGAACTCTGTCAGGTTTGGTCCTGTGACCATTTCCCTGGCGAGCCTGTTCCAGTGCATGATAAGACTCCGGGTGAAGAACCTTTTTCTAATATCCAACCGAAACCTCCCCTGACACAACTTTAGGCCATTCCCTCAGGTCCTGTCACTTGTCACCATAAAGAAGAGAAGTCCCTGCCCCTCCTCTTCCCCTCAAAAGGAAGTTGTAACTGCAATGAGGTCTCCCCTCAGTCTCCTCTTCCCCAGGCTGAACAGACCAAGTGACCTCAGCTGCTCCTCACACAGCTTCCCCTCAAGGCCCTTCACCACCCCCACTGCTCTCCTTTGAACACTCCCTAATAGTTTAATGCCTTTCTCATATTGTGGCACCCAAAACTGCACACAATATTCAAAGTGAGGCCACCCCAGTGCAGAGCAGAGCAGGACAATCCCCTCCCTCGCGCAGCTGAGGATGCTGTGCCTGATGCCCCCCAGGACATGGGTGGCCCTCCTGGCTGCCAGGGCACACTGCTTGGATAGATTGTAGTCCTCATGGCTCCCAGCCTTTTGCTTTAGTTACAGGACCACAGAACTGTAGAAGGGAATTCAGGCTGAGAATGTTGCCAACTTGCTATTAGACAAAGAAAGCAGATCATTTAAAGGGATCTCCTGTAGAAGGATTTCATTGTTGGACCTCACAAGGCAGCACAATGAAGAGAGTGATTTGACTCAGGAAAGTAGAGGAGGGCTTAGCAAATACCTTAGTTTTGCACCACCAGCTTCGCAGAACTTCAAGATACTAGTCTGGTAGGCTACATACGCATACACTTATGTAAGTATGTAGCAGATGACACTAAGTGCCATGGGCAACTTTGTTAAAGTTACTTTACACCAGAAAAAGCAACAATATTTAGTAGAGAGCTTGATACTGAAAGAAATGGATTGCTACTAACAGCATCATTTTCCAAGGTCATTTCTTAGAGGTTAGTTGGATAAACGCAGCTTGGAGACAGACATACTAAACGTTACTTTCAACAACACGCAAAATAGTGCAGATCAAGTTTGCAGCATTTAAATCTTGGTATGGCAATTACTGCGCAGAAAACTGGCCCAAACTATTCTCTTTAATTAATACTTTAAGCAAACTAATGGAAAAAGTGCTGCCCACTCGTCAAAACTGGATCTGTTTGTAGAAACATACCTTTTCAACATTAAACACCTGTATCAGACTTGAACTGAAGGTCTGATGAGATGCCTGAAAAGGCACATTCTTCTGGTATCTGCTGGTTTCAATAAATTGTCATGTTCTTATAAGAGAATACACCAACATGAAGTTAGCAGCCTAATTCATTTCAGAAGCTTCAACTGTGCCTCAACTGAAAGGCAACTGTACTTTTTTGTTTAGTTAGATCTGTACAGATAATCCATCTAAGTAAAATACTGGTATAAAACGTCAATCCTGAATGAGCAATCCACAAAACTCACAGATTCTTTGGATCGGAGATTCTCAAACTGCAGATAAGGAGTCCTAAAGCTTCCTACAGAAACATGCAATATACTTTCATCCTGCAGAAGATATAAAACAGCAGAAAAGGCTATATGCCTCCATGGAGGCAGATTATAAGGCTCACACAAGATACTATGTTCTAAACTGGTGCAAATCATCTGATTTACAGTAACTATCTCTGTGTACTCTTTACCCACAGCAAGTGTAAAACAATTTGAATTAGGAACACCACAGTTATTTGGAAAGTAAATTTCCCAAGATTTGTTATATACTACAGAGCTGCTAAGACCCATTGCTTTTAATAAAGCTTTGCTCCACAAGGCCTAATCTGTCTGCAACAAAGAAGGAACATCTCTGCTAGGTCTGAAAACTGGAAGAGGCAGCAGACAGTTCAGCCACAAGACTCAGATTTATTGCAAAATTGGTAGGTTGGCTGATAAAATCTTAATGCTTAATACTTAAAGACCATGGAAGAAGCACTGGCTTGTAAACGCTCAAGAGGGACTATCACTGTTAACCAATGACATACCTTTGCAACCAGACTGTAGCATCCTGCCCTGAGCTTTAGTATACTCAGTACTACTTAGCAACTTAGGGCCACAACAAACTACAGCCATATCCCATTACCAACCAAATGTGCATTCCTGAAATGCATAACTTTTAGCAGTTTGACAGAGTAAAGCTACTTTTCCCACAAAAATCCATGTGATAAATGGGCGATGTTGGCAGGAACTTCAGAAAGAGACTTTAAATACACAGAGATAGCATGAGTATATATTTTATACATATATTACTACCATATGATAGTATGAGTACATACGAGAATCACATGATAGTTGAGGTAGAGAGGGACCTCTGGAGATCATAGTGTCCAACCTTCCTACTCAAGCAGTCACTTAGAACAGGTTACTGAGGACCACGTTCAGACTACTTAAAAGGAAGAATTTTTTTACAATGTGGGTGGTGAGACACTATAACAGGTTGCCCAGAAAAGTGGTGGATGCCTCATCCCTGGAAATATTCAAGGTCAGGTTGGACAGGGCTCTGAGAAAACTGGTCTAGTTGAAGATGTCCCTCCTCATTGCAGGGGGTTGGAGAAGATGACCTCTGAAAGTCCCTTCCAACCCAAACTACTCTATGATTCCATGTCCAGATGACTTCTGGCTATCTCCAAGTTGGGAGACTCCACAACTCTCTGAGCAATCCATTCAAGTGCCTGGTCACTCTCACAGTGGAAAAACGTTCCCTTACGTTTAGTTGTGTTTCCATTTGTGTCATTCCCTCCTATCCTGTCACACAGCACCACTGAAAAGTGTCTGGGCCTATCTTCTTGCCACCCTGCTCTTTGATATTTGTACACATTAAGATCCCCCAATCCTTCTCTTCTCCAGACTGGGCAGTCCTATCTCTCTCAGCCTTTCCTCTTAGGAGAGATGCATCAGTCCTTTAATCATCAAGCAAGATCAGGGTTACTGATTCATCAAATAAAAGAGATCAGGATCAGAGTCATCCAGCCAAGGAGGTGTTGACATTTCATAATGGAGAATGGCATAGAAGATTTAATCACCACTGGATTTCATTGCTGTCACTTTCCTTGAGTAATTTAACAGAAAAGGATAGAAAAGCAAGGTGATGGTATCAATTAGCATTGCACTGAATTAAGTGATCAGCAACAGAACTCTGAAGTGGAGGATAAAGAAGCAACGGATACAGCGAGGTCTTGCTGTTCTTGGGAAACTAAATCTAGTTCTCTCACTGTGATCAGACTTCCATTTAACATTCAAGATCACATAGAACCTACCTGAAGGTAGGTCAGTGCTCAAACATGTGGCAACATGGATCAGCCATGCTGAACCTCTTGCAGAGGGAAGTGTTTCCTACCATTTAGAGCAGTCTCGCTCCTCTGCAGAGCTCACTGCCCTTTGCTGTTGAGTGATGTTAAGCCTGCCCTACACAGCCTGGTCTGTGAAGTGGTAAGCACACCAGCCTCAGCAGCACTCCAAATGCTAATTGCTACTGCTCCCCCGTGTCTGCCTTTTAAATGAGGGGAGAAAAAAGTATGTTAACAGGATCTAAGAGAAACGAAGGATGAAGCGGGGGGGCGGGGTGAATTTGGCAGATGAATCACGATGTCAAGAGGTAAAACATCACTGGGGGATAAACAGCCTTCCTTTGGCAGAGTGTGGGAAGCTCCCATGTAATATCACAAGGCAGCTTAGGGAGCGGAGTTAAGAGGTTTAAGCACTTTCTCCCGCGAGGGGCTGCGCCCGAGCCCGGCCTGCAGCGCCCCCGCGCGGCCGCTCCGCGGTACAGCCGCCAGCGCCGCTGGGAGGGAGGGGAGCGACACTGCCATCCCTCTGGACATCTAACACCTCTAACACCTCGTACAGGGGCCGGCACCAGCTGCACGTCTGACTCATTTACACTCTTGACTTAGTTAAAAATAATTAAAAAAAGGGGTAAATTTAACAGTGGATAAAATAAACATATTCAGGTTACACACAGATACCAGCCTGCGCCTTCTCATTTGGTACGTCTTGATTTCCTGGTTAACCTCCTTTCTAAACCACAAAACTGTCTTTTGCCTCAAACACTGACAGGCTGCCACACTACATCTGGAACTGGCGTTTGCTGTTCTATACCAGTTGTTACCCACACATGCACCTATTCCACTTAGTTATGTACATGATGGATCTGTAAAAACATCCTGTTATTTGTAGAAGGCCACGCTGCAGCACTGTTTAGAAATATGACCATCCTTGAAAGTTAAACTTTTATTTTATTGCAGTACTTATATAGCACAGAGCTTCCAATTCTCCTTTCAAGAGGGCAGTAGATACACAGTGCAAGCTAGGAAATGAAGTCACTATGATGCAATCTAGTGAAATAATGGATTGTGCTAGAAAGACACACACTCTAGAGAGCTTTTCATCCCTTATGCACTCATTTCCAGAAGGCAAGCAGACACAGCCTTCAATGCACAGATCCCAGCAAACAAGAACGCAGTAGTCACAACAACACAGTTTTATTTATTGCAAAACATTTAAGTAGGAAAGTGCTATCAGAAGAAACCAGCAATCTGTAGAAGAGCAAAAATAAGAAGACAGTACTCTGAATGGCATTTAATAGTAAAAGAACTTCAGAGATCTATTTCTTTCATGAGGTATTTGCAATCCATCCCTCAACTACATGGTCTTTATAGTAATTGTGGTTGGTCTTTATTGATAGACAGCAGCTCCTAAGGAACACTTCTGTTACTCAGCTCCACTAATACCCAAAGCCAGCTATAAGTTCAGCATAGTCATGATGGCTCTCTTTCAGGACCAATTTTTCCACCTCTTCTCTCAAGCAGACTCTAGTTTCAGGTGTGCTCTCAATATCCCTCCTATTCGCTACTCTTGATATCATTGTAAATTTTGAAAGTACATACTGAGCTCAGACTTTATCTACTGCATCTCTGCTTACCCAAATCAGCTCAACTGTTACAGTCCTTTTTCCTCACACCAGCAAAGTGTGGCATAATCAGAGTACATACTTCTCCCAGACTACCCAACAAGTCACAGAAGTGGAATATTGGCACTGAGATATTACATTGTCATTCAAACCAGCACAGTTGCAGGGAGAGGCACTTACTTTCGATTACAAAAAGCTAGTTTGCAAACATACTTCACCACATTAAAAAAACAACAATCTAATTACATGATTCAAAGCCATAGTCCAAAATCCAGGACTATTCCTGATAAACTGATGAGACAAAATGTGCTTTACTTTCCAGGATATAGTCTCTAGGCTCATGTAATCATCAGCTCAGGCTAGTGACCAGAACTCTTACTTAAGCAATGCACTGTCATTACATGCTGACTTGGCATTACTTACAAAGACAGAAGTGGGAGGAAATATCAATATTATAGTCTCCATGTATATATCACACCTTCCAGATTTATTTCCTTCTGGCTTTATAGGAGCTGTAAAAAGAAATCTGCCTTTCACTTACCTCTATATACTGTAATTGCCAACACAGAATATATGAAATGGCAGAACAAGAAATTACAACTTAATAAGAAAACTATAACAGAATGCTCAACAAGAAGGGATGGGAGTAGCAAATTCCTAAACCCATCTATTTGGTTCATATTCCCTTTAAGAATGACTGTCAGTATAAATGCTGTATCAGTATCTTATCCTCTTAAAGGAAAAATATAAAACACACTTATGTTTCTCAGAGACATGTCATGGTATTTTAACAGTAATTTGCTAATAAGAACCTCACCACTCTCTGGGTTGTTGAACCCCTCCACAATGATTATGAATTATTGTGTTTCAAAAGTCACCCAACTGGAGACAAAGATCAGAATGTATCATCACTTGCGGCAACATTAGCAGCTTCTATTAAACAGAAAGCAACACCGATTTTGTTGCATATATACAACATCTACAACTTTTACACAGTGGGGAAAACCTGTTCCCTGTATAAATCCAGGGCATCTCATTGCAAACAAGGTTTTTAATTAAAACTGGCATTTTTGAGCCTCCTGCTGACTGACAGCGTCTCACTGCCTTCTCCTCAGATGACTAAACTGGCTTCCAAGGGAGACAGTAGAAAGAAACAAAATCACTAGAATACCTAACTTTGACAAATCTCTGCTGGGGACAATTTCAATAGCAGGATGCTGCAGGGAGGGGTAGCAAGAGAAAAGATGACTACTTATGAAGTCTTCCCTAATGAAGGCTCAAAACATCATAAACAAGACAGTAGAGGAGGCATTTTAAGCCTACAGACAGTATGATCAAGCAGGACAATTTTAATCAGAAACCATATTGTTAAAGAGAATGCAGAACAATGTCTGCACCTCAGTGAGCGAAGACTTCTTTTGAATGCAGAAGTAGGCTTAGGGGCCGGCTAGACCTCTGGCTGGGAGGTTGGCTTAACCATCAGCACTGACAAACCTTTATGCCTCTCAGAAAACAGGCATAATACAGGCTCTCAAGTCAGACAGATAAATAAGGCTTCTTGGTCAGAACGTTTTCCTCAATTTATTGCAAGGAGTTTATATTGGCTGCCAGTACTGTACCTTCGGGAGGCTCTTCCCGCAGATGAGGAGGCAATTCTTCACTTGTAGTCTCAGCTTCATCATCCACCATCTGTGTTTCTAAGCTAGGGCCCTGCAGAACAGAACAGCAAGAGGAGGTAAATTGGAGAAAGCTCAGAAAGGGACCACAAGAATGAATACAGGACTAGACAATATGCCAGACAGGACACAAGGATCTCCATTTAGCTGATGAGAAGGAAAGCTGCTGAGAGATTTGATTGTAGTCAAATTACTTACAGAAAGGGGAAAGTAAAAAAGAGGAAGGAAAAAAAAGGACTCTTCAAGTTAGCAAGCAAAGTTAGAAGGGTCTCCACAGACAGAAAACCAGAAAATGAACAGTTAAGCATAATTTCTAAATCACTATTTCCAAAACACATAATGCAATAATAAATTTAAATCTCCATTTACCAAGGGCAGCAACAGATTCACCATCACTTGTAATTTTCAGAAAAAAACCCTAATCTCTAATTTGTCTTATCTAGACAGATTCTGAAATGCCTCTTTTTTTCAAAGGAAAACAAAGCATACTGGTTTACAATCTTTTAACCTGTGCAGGTCCACTGCCCATGTAGTTTTCCCCCACATGCCCAATATATCCGTTTATACCTCCAAGTGTAACATGCCAAACTAACCATTCCTGAAAAATTACCAGACTACTCTCTCAGGTTTTGTATTTTCACTTTCTAGCCTTCACAATCTTGTAAAGAGCTTGCAGTGTTACCACTGGAAGGATGTGAGCAGAGTCATCAGATTTATAACTGCATTTAAGGCTGTTGAACTCACTTTGCACACACAATATTTTCATGACTTGTGGAGCTATAAAAATGTAGTTGCTTTTTAGGTTTCAAACTATCACAGGGTATAAAAACCACCGTCTGCTTCTCCCAACTTAGGGTTTTTTTTTCTTTTAAGTAACAGTAAACACTAGGCATAGCTACAGAACTCCTTAAAACAAAAAAAATCAAAAATAAAAACTAACCAATTTTCTTCTTTGTAATGCTAGTACAGTGGAGTGTGAAGAATGAAATCAGAAACTCAGCAGCCATAGGAAAATAAGTTTCTGTGCACTTTGAAAACATGACTGGGTTTGAACTATCTGAAAACGTACTAAGATACACACCTGGAATGTTACAGAAATACAACTGGTACATCAACAGCTTCAAAATGTTATTATTTGTACTCAGGAAGAAAAGGGATCATAGCATTAAAGCTGCAGTATTTATTTTCATACTTCCCAAACCCTATGACTGCAAGGTTACCCCCAACAGCACTGCATGCTTTCTCTTTCCTCAGTTTGCACATTATGAAGACTAACACACTTTTCAAATTCCATCCTTTGCACAAGTAGCTTACATTCTCATTCATTCCTCATTTCTTCAACAAAATGGACATGAACACAAAACGTAGCACCACACTGTTGCCAGAGTCTTACAGCAGAGAAAAAACAGACCATCCAGGTGACATATACAGGTCTGTTGTGACAGTAACAGCATCACAACCTTGATTTCTGCCATCCATGACTACGCAAGCTTTACCTAAGCTATTGACCTATTTCTGTTTATTTAAAAACATCTGGTATTGAAACTGCCTGGCTTTGGTCCGTAAGCAGTTCAAACATTAAGTCATGCCTTTTAGTAGCTATTATGGCAAGGAAAACAATTTTTTTACCACAGGGTACAGACAGGAACTGTGTGCCTGTACTTTCCAGTAGTCTCAATTTGCTACCATGACACAAACCTGCTCAGTGGCTTCTCCCAGTAACAGCCCATAAGTGATGTTCATCTGGATTACAGTTGTTGTCATCTACATAAACACAGAGAGGATGCCAAATGCTATCAAAAGTGAGTGATGGCATTATAGTAGTTTTTTTTTTCCCCTACTCATTAACTACTTACTACTCAGTGTTCACCAGAATACAACTCTCCAGTAGGATGGTTATCACTGACAAGACTTAACCCAAAACAAAGATTTATATTAGTTGAAGGTCAGACTTGTACCTAAACTAGTACTAACAAATTCAGCTGTGAGTAAAAACCACAGCTCTGATGCTGTTTGCCATCACTTACTTCCCTCCAATTCAAAACTTTAACACTTGCTACTGGAATCCTGCACAAAAAAACCATGCAATGCAAGATTATTACTTCTACAGAACATTGTCAATGAGCAGAAATGGCCAGAATTTTTGAGGAATTTTTTTCACTACTCAAAACCGATTAATCATGACACAGCATATTTTTAACAGTATTTGGTATACATTTCCTGTATGGTTTTGAGAATCCTTTAAAAAATATTATTTACACTGAAAAAAATTATTTTTTTCTCAGTTTAATGTTAAAAAATGAAAACGGTGTAGATTGAAGCATGGCACGTCAAGTAATCAGAAACTTAACTTTCTCGAGAATTGTTTTGCAAGAAACCCTGAAAACGTGGCATTTCCTACCTCCTGAAATGAAGTTAGAAATACTTCCTACAGAATAACTTCTGTTCTTATCTCACTGATATCACTATATATATTCACCTATTAATATAGGGAGCTAGAAGTAGTCTCGTAAACATCAGATTTTATCAGAGTTTAGCATATCAGTCTAACCACTGAGATCAGTAAGTAAGTGTGCACAGTTTGGTACTGAATTTCACTAACTAAAATGTAAAACAGTTAACAGTAGATAAGATCCTAGGCTCTCATATACATACCTAGAAGTAATGTTTAAGGCTCAAAGACTGACAGATGATATTAACAAGATTATAAAGTCTCTTTATAACAGCTTTGTATCTTGCATGTCCATTGCTTTTTCAGTTATATCTTCTGAGTTCAATTCGCCAAGCCTGCTGCAAGCTTGGTAATCAATATTTAAGATATCCACACTCCTGACAACACAGTAATCTACAGCAATCAAAAATTCCAGGAAATTATCTTCTAAGAAGGTTTATAACTAAGCTATAGTTAAAGTTGTTCATTTCACCCTGGTTTTTTTTTTTTACACTATTATTTCAAGAATGAGGCCTCAGTCACATTTTGTTCTTTCATTAAGGATCCATGATGGATAAGTATGGGAGTGGGATGCACACAATGTATAAGCTATTGGCTTGCAGATTCCATTCTTTCAATATTTTCATTCCATATTCTTTAAGTTATTTAGGGCTTGTATAGCCTTTTTAATTGAGAATGTGGTGCCATTCCTCACTAGAGCCATAGGAGGAGCACAAACTTAAATAGGTATTATTATAGAAATAGGTTATGGCACAGAGCCTAAGAACATAAAAGAAAAATCCCTTGACTCTTCAAAGACAGTCCCTATTCTCACTAGAAAGTGCTTCACACAATTCCCTTCAGCACTTGATGAGTTTCTGGCTATAAGCATATTAAGATTTAGTGGCAATTTTTGTATGTCATATTTTAACCCAAGATCCAAGCTAAACAGAAACAAGTGAACTCAAGCAGAGGAAATACAACCCTTACAAAATGATGTTATGGATGTGATGATTTCATGGCAGTTTACTCTGTCCTTCCAAACAGTTTCTATGAACTCCAAGTAAGCTGAAAAACTTAATCTGATTTCAGCAAATTATAAAGATCAAGAGAAAAATCATAACATGGATTCCCACAGAAACTGCCTGAGGAACATACAATCCTGATCACACTGTATGACTACCGACATTACAGTGCATTTTAACTCAAATACTGTGCGCTGCTGTGACCTGGTAAATTAGTGTTTGTTTGCTGTCTCTCACTGTGTTTCATAGCAGGCTGTGTATTTATGGATAGAGAGGACTGAACTAAACGAGTGTGACAAATCACCTACAAACACTTCAGAGTATACCTCACATTTTTCCATGGGACACAATACTTTTGAGAACAATTCTGACCAGAATTTTTGTGATATGGTTGTATTATCAGTATATTTTAAGACTGTATCAAGTGCTGTGATAAATCCATGCACAACAGAAAGCAAATTCCTATCCAATCAGGGTCAGTATTTTCCAAAAGGTATCGAATTATGTTTATGACACCGAGATCAAGGGCTCCATTTATCACCACATTTGTACTAGCAAATTATTTCAGCATGTTCAATCATAAAAAGAGCCTATACTATCTCAGTCTCACCATAGTATTAAGTACTCAAAGTACCCACAGAGCTCAGAAGCAATCCCAACACCAATCAATCAGTATCAGTCCATTTTGCACTTAACAGAGACACGAGACTGTCACAATTGCCCCAAATAGGTAAGTCAACATTGGAAATGGTTAAGCTTTCTAAAAAGTCTCAACAGGCCATCTTGAAATAACCAAAAAACTACCTCCACTTTAAGTCCTTTTAGACTCTACTTTTGTACTTAGCACTACATTAACTATGGCATATAATCTTAAATTGAAATAGTGTCTGTCAATTCATTGTTCACTGGGTCAGGAATGCACTTTGCTAGGGAATAGCAAAATATAAAACCCCAAAACACAGGCCAAGAAGGCCAATAATCAGGGAGAGCAAAGAAAAGTTGAAAAAGGAATACATTCTGTGAAAAATTATTAAAGAAATTAAATGAGTTTGGGACAAATAACTTCAAGTGTCCTTCATCCTCCTTCAAAGAACCACACATCTTACAGTTCTGTTCTTTCTTGCCATTCCCACTCAATCCCTAAAAGACAATAAAAAAAATCCCCTACATAAGCAAAACCAAAAGGAAACACACAACATAAGTACTATTCTCCATTATAGTCAATTTTATTAGTAATCTTTTCCCCCTTTTAAAACAGAAGCTGGAGGAATGTAAAGTCATGGCTTCAGTAACAGTTTACTGCCTCAGTTTTAAGACTACCCTTTGGAAGTAATTCTAAGATCTGCAGCTTTAGCTACTACTTTCCCTGTGCATTTTCAAGTGAAAATGGTATTTATTTCGTGACCTAAATTTTCGTATTTCCATTCTTGCTTCTGAACAATTTACTCCAGTTTTACCTTTATGACATTAATCTTCACACTCATTTACATTCTGAACTTGAACCTAGCATCTCACTTCTTCCACTCTAAGAAACTGCCTCATTCCTCATAGAGCCTCTCCTTAAGAGCCCACAAGGTCTGACTTACTTCTCTCTACGCAAATCCTCAATTGCCAGCCTAAATCACATGTCCTCTGTCCTGCTTAACATTGGCTTTCAGACCTGGTATTCTATGCAGGCACAACTCCAATAAAGCAATTTAGCAGAAGAAAATTAACAGCAGCCTGACCTTCACCCCTCCACATCTATGATTTCTCTTGTAAGCTTCCCAGCACAGGTCCAACACCTTTTTTATATAGCATCAAATACATCTCAACTGATAACTATAAATGTTAGGTGCACCCCTAAAAAATTACAAGGCTTGGTGGGTCTGTGGAAAGAAACATGTGAAGTAGTCCCCAAATACAGAACAGTTTGATAAGTGCTTTGGAAAGCTACAATGATATTTTTAAAGTATCATAGAGAAAGCATTGGCTGTTTTAGTATTGGGTTTAAAGAATGCTTATTTCATATCCACAAGACTAAACACCACAGTTTCTTGCACATTTGCATGCTTTGCCCCTTCCTAAAACCACCAAGAAAACCAGCTCTTTTCATCCCAGCTTCACTTCCTCCAAATGGGTGAGAGATGATATATGTCATATGACTGGGCTGAGTGTTTGCAGGTTCCAAAGGGCTTGTCAGATCCAGTAATAATGAAGCTGAGCTACATCAGGCTTTCCTAAAATGACATAATTAATTACAGTGTTAATTTGGGATCTCTCCTCTGTCCACTGTTATGAAGTTTCATAGAACTTATCTTTGATATTTCATGTTTAAACAAATTAAATTGTCCCATCTCCCATATCTGAAAGTGGCTTGTGACTTACAATGCCCTTTCTGCTTCTACACAATTACATAAATTCTCAATTCCTACAGAAAACAAGGGGAATGGTTTAAAAAAAAAAAAAAAAACAACAACAAAACAAAACCAAACTACCAGCCACTGGATAGGTAGTTCAACATGATGACATTACTTTCCAGGGAGCTGAGGATCGACAGGTACTTAACTACAGCTGAAGCATGTAACTACCCATCCATCTCCCTGTTCTCTACTGCTCAGATAACCACACTCAGAAACTGGAAGTTTCAAACTATCTCTGTGCCTTTTTTAGGCAGGTATCTGTTGCAGCTGCACCTTTTCTTCAGCAATGAATTTTCAGCATATTGGGGAACTAAGACTTTCATTTAAAATTTTCTAAACATAACGGAAACATTCCACTGATGTACCATCACTATTGATTGCACACCCACACCTTAGAGGTTTCCAAAGTCAGATGGATCTTTCCTGCAGAGGGAATAAAATTGATCTGCAACCATAAACAACTTTATTTCACTTTCCTCTGTTTAAAAAAGCCTCTTGATGGATGCTTTGCTTTTAATTTTGCAGAACAAAGTTCACTTATAATGAGAGCTTCTGTGCCAGGTTTCAGCCCAAGGGAATTTGAGTAGCAGTTAAAAATTCCCTTGAACACTAAAGTACAGAAATAGAAATGCTGAGGATGACAGTAGTGTAAAATTATAGCACTTTGTTCAAAGTACATGGTAAGAAAGAACTAGAAAGGCTGCTTAGATTACTTGCTCCTCTACAAATTTGGACAAACACATTAGGGAGGCTATGATTTTAACACCACTTAATTTTGTCTTAACAACAGAAGCAGAGAAAAGAGGCAGCAAGAGTTTCAATGTTGCAAATGTCAAATCAAGACTGAGTTCTACTATTCTCAGCAGAACAGTCAAACCCTATTTTTACAGCAATAAAACAACTTTCTACTGCCAATAATCCAAATAAGGGTTTATTTGGCATAAATAGATTTTCAACAGTATAATGACACCACAATCTATGTGCCATTCAGCAAGCCAGTAAACAGCTTGGTTTACACTTTTTATGTTCACGCTTTATATGGGGCAGACAACACCATTTATACAGCAAACAGCCAATACAGTCTGCTCAGTGGTAGATCAGACAGTTCTGGATTTTGAATTAATTATTGTATTGAATTTTGTCTCGATCAACCGCTTATTTTCCATCTGAATTTTACCTACTAAATCAATGTTAACACAGGAAGAATGTAAACGTGATTTTCAAAAAACAAACCAAATAAACCACATTGCAATTGATCATTTACCAGTGTGGCCCAAAGAGAACACTCCTCTCGCCAAGCAGGTTAACTAGTGCAATTATCCAAAGGGTGCCATGCAGCAGTGGGAAGGCTGAAAAGCCACCCTGAAAGATGCTGAACAATTTGCTGTCAATTCTACTTCAAACGACTACCCCCACAAGGAAGCATATGCCTTCTCCAGAATACTCTTTATATTCAAACTTCAACTGTGCTGAATTGCATTTGTTTGGAAAAAAGAAGTTACGCAAAGGCAAAGTGCCACTGCACAGCACAACTCAATTAGCAATTGTTAAAGCTGGGGGCAAGGCAAGCTAACACATAGGGAAAAAAGTTATTATAGAAACATCTACAGACTCTTCTGAAACAGAGACAAGCACGACATAGAATGCTGCAGGACCAAAGCGTGACCTTGTATCACAACCAACCAATCTGAGAGCAATTAAATATCAATAATAAAATCTCAAAATATCAATTAACTCATATTGAGAACTGTTGAATGATTTAGATAATTTCAGTGAGAATAAGCCTTGCTAAATCCTGCTAGTCATTCACTGTCAACAGACTTTTTTTGGGAAAAAAATTAAATCAAAAAAAAAATATCACTCAGCTAAGCTGGTGAACCAAGGGCAAGCAATAATAAGACTTAATGGCCTGAAGTTTTATTGCACTTTCTACATAACCACACTTAGCAAACGTACTATGTTTTTTCTAGCCTTGTTCTTGACAGATGGATTTAATGATTAATGCCAGTTTGACTAAAGAACAAGATAATGCAGTCTGCAGAAAGAATATTCTCCATTTTCCTAATGAGATGTAGAAGTACCACTCCAGAAAGCTGCAGACAGCATGAGAAATGTATCTGAAATAAAAATGAGACATCCTTTGCCTAGTAATACATGCATATATAACAGAGGTCATTAAGATTTTCTTAACCATGCTAGAGACTTAATGTCATACCCTTTTCATTATCCTTAGCAGGGTCACAATTTAAAAAAAAAAAAAAAAAAAAAGGAAAAAAACTCATGGAAAGATGTATTAAGCACTATTCCACAACTGCAGTTTCATGAGTGGCTTTCGTGCATTTATTTCCTTAAAAGTGCACTACTACTGTTTTAGCTTTAATGAGCTGAAATTTAAGTATTTTTTTCAAGAGCTAGAAATTTTTTCACAGCTAGAACATTGAAATTTTTACAATAGGACTTGAGTTCAAAGTACATAAGCATATACCCAGTTTGAAAAATATGAGCACTCTCCCTTAAAGGAGGGTCACAACAGACATCACTGGGAGACTTTAAAACACAAGTCATCTTGACAAAATCTTAATTTCATTTTTAAAAATTAGACCAAAAAATCTGCAAATCCATTTGACATTAAAAAGTTGTTTCAAAATCCTCAAAAGTAATTCTAAACGCTAGAAATTGAAGGTAAATATAAAATATATTATTCAGGACAGAACTTTTTTCTGTTTCCTTATTTTATTACGAATTTCAAAATTCATTTTCTGTAAAATATCAAATATTTAGGAATTAGACGGAACATTGCGATATGACATATTTATCACATAACTTTTGAATTTATTTTGTTGATGGCTAGGTAGTGAAGTATTTCCTTCCTTACAAATGAGTTTTGAACTCAGATCAGAGCTCTTTAAGATGAGTGTTGCTTGTCATTCTATGCATTTATTGGTGCAGTGTTTTACAGGAGAAACATTTCAGATAAAATATTTACTAACTCTACAGAACAAAAGCTACATCATCTGGTACTATCAAGCCCTCCAATTTTACACCTAACCCACATGTCAAAACTTGACAGCCAGAAGCACTGCCAGCAATAACACCTCTTTTATTTCAGGCTTCACAGAGATCTCCTTTTCTTCCAAACTCACTCCCAGGAGGAGTAGGAAAGATCACAGCTTGCTGCATGCAAGATTCCAGCCAGAGCTACTACACTCAGCAACTAAACAGCCATCAGATAGAGAAAACACTTGATCATTATGAACACAAGCAACACAATTTTAAAGTAAGAATTCATCTGGGCAGCAACAGCTTTTGGTAACTGCTGCCTTTTACTTTTAAAGATCTGTGAGGGGCATAGGTTCTTCCTCCAAAATGTTTCTAGACTGAAAGGAAGCCCAAGAATTGCACTAGACCTTTCGCAGCTCTGCAGATATATTAAGAATGTAAGATTTGCTAACACCACCATAAGCCACTTCTGTGACTTCCAGTAAGTTCAACCAGGAACATTTCTTTCCAAGAAACTTCTCTAGAGCTCTACTACTGCCCTCACCTATGTAAGAATGTACCTTGTCCAGAACTTTGAAGGTGTGTAACCTCTTCCTGTCTCTCTGAAATTCAGCAGAAACACTAGGAGAAGAAAACCACCAGAAAGTTTGCAAGGTAGTTCAGTAATAAAGAAAAACAGATGTGACCAACCATACGCAAATATTTAAGTCAAAATTATCTACAGAATATACGCTCCTTGTTCCCTTTCACTGTATCACTTACATTCGTGCTCCTCCTGCTTCCTACAACACATTTAGGACTACATGTTAAGAAAACAAAATATTACTGTATACTCCACAGAAAGTGATACCTCTTGTCTCTTCTTTTTATAAGCTGTTCTTTTCCCAAGTATTTTTCGTTTCAACTGTCAAGAGCCCTGCTAAACAGGACTGGAGACATGTTAAAAAAAAAGTTAGATATACATCATTTTGACAGGACAATCCATGACATCCTTAAGGAACAGAGCAGTCTGTAAATACAAGCAAGAAAAATATTTACTTGGACTTTCCACAACTTTCGACACTGCATCTTCAAAATATCTCACCTTTATCTGATCTCTCAAATTCATCTGCCAATACCAAGTATCATAGGCAATCAGAAAAAGTCCTTCTCTTAAATATAGCTGTAGGTTTCTCAAAGGAAAATGTCCCATTTATGACACATGTCTTATCCCAAAATACATAACTTACACGTAAGCACATGCCAAAGCACCACAAGCTGTCATTCTACTTTGGAGAGTCACTTCAACTCAATAAAAAGGGGAGCAGCTACTTAACTGAAATCACATCTCGACCTTGCTTTCACAAACAAGAACGTCAATATGACCTGACACTCTAGACTCCTTTCATTCCTCTGATTTTGGATTTAAGTTTAGATTTAAGAAGCCGTGTTAGAAGCAGTCACTGCAGCAGCAACCATACCAGGTAACCATCAGGACCTATCCTAATGCCCCAGTTCATTCACCAGTTGAAGATATGGCACAAACAGGTTCAGTTAGCAAGGACGCACAAACATTCTCCAGCGCTGTCCAAGACCTGAGAAATCCAGCGTTCAGACACAACACAATAATATTGGAAATGTACTGCACTGTGGGACAGTACTTACTGGCTCATCATGATTAACATGATGAGGGATTTGGTCATTTCCCCACTGCCCTAATAAACGAAACTGCCCTCCCCACCTGACAGACATGTTACCCAGACTCTGAATGCAGCCTGATTCATTATCCAATAAGCCAATTTCATTGCTATCAAGATGATCTGCCCTTGACAGAAAGCAAACATTCTTGACATATTTGAAACATATCACTTACCTGCTCCTACATATGGGAATAGTCCATTTTAAAGCTGATTGCCTGTCATTCCTATCCTATAGTGCAGGAAGTAGGGGCTTTAACTGGTTTTATACTTTACATAGCCTGGACGGGCCCAGAGATACTATCTTTCAGGATTGGCATTGCTTCAAAGAGATTGAACAGAAACAAAGTACATATAAAGACTATTTTGAAGCAAGTTCAGCTTCAACACCAAGTATTAAAGCACTGCTTTGCCACACTACTTTATTTCACCCCACCCTTTTAACAGGATACTTAGTTTATTTCATTGACATAAAAATAAAATATATGAAGCTTCAGTTTCCTCAACAATGATCAGACATTAGTAAGGGATCCTGAAAAGATCACTTCCACAGCAGAACTCCCCTTATGTTACCACTTATTTCCCTTTGCCTGCTTCTCCCTCCCATAAGCAGGCAGACCATCTTTACATACACTAGCATTAACTCGTCTTTTTTTTGACTACCCTGCCTTCTCAGCAACCTGCTAACCAGCATCAATGAGCTCAGCATCAAAACCAATGCTTCTAAAAACACAAATTCAAATGTATTTCCCAAGACATAACAGCAATTAGGGGAGAAACAGACACTTTTCAAAAAGCTTAGTTCTGATGTATTCCTTGTAATGATCAACAACTTAAACTCATTTGTTTTATAGTCACACTGAACAATTCACGAGCAGGGCCATAAAAGGGATTCAGATCTAACTCCCACACCACACAGACACATCTTCCTTCCCTCACTTCTCTTTTCCTTACCCTTTTAAAGGGGTAAGAAAACTGCACTTTGATGCATTCTACTTGTTAACCGAAAAGGTAATTATCCCCACCTCCAGCTTAAGACTTTAAATCATGCATTTGAAATGATCTTACCTAGAGGAAACCTGAAGCAACTCTTACAGCAAGAGGTGGCACATATGGAAAGAGAAAAAGCTATGAACCCTTTTATACTACAAAGCTCTACACAGTGCTTATATCTGAACAATAATTGGTTAAAAAAAAAAGCCAAAAAACACCTTTCACCCCAAACACACACACGTTTTCCTTGTAACCAGAATGTAACTTCACTCATATCTTGTTATATTTAAAGTGAGCACATCTAAAATAGTCACAAGCTTTCCCCACTCTAGTGGGGCAATAGAGGAATTCAGCAGAAGTAATGGGCTTAGCAAGAATAAGCAGTCGTTTGCTCTGCATGCAATAAAATAGAAGGTGAAGGAAATGTTTGCAGTTTTGGCCTCAAGCTGGATGTACTGTTCAGACAGCATTCTGAGGTTTTTGTAATACAATATAAGTCAACACAGACCCAAAGCCACAGTGTTGTTTACCAATACATGCTTCCATTATCCCACACTATTTGAGCTAATAAGCGTTTAGAGAGAAAAAAATATATATACTTTTTAGTATCAGACTTTGAATTAACACAAAACAAAACACTGCCCAGAAGGAGGCATTCTTTTTATGTATATTTAATGTACTCAGAAGCTGTCCCTTTCCTTTCATCCACGAGCTGTGCAGACATTTATGGTTAAGACCCCCTTGTACACAGAGACTATCACTAAGCTGAGTGATTGACATATGCACTGTCCAAACCCAAACCCTGCACAAGCTGGTGAACTTCTAACACATACTTATTTGACTCAGAGGCTTGGAGGAAGGCCTGAGCCAAATTTTTCCATTGGGACAGGTACAGACCATAGGTACATATGGTTTCTGCCTCAAAGAGCTTACCATCTAGCTAATTAACTTTTTTTTTTTCCTGCTAGACAAATTGAGGAGACAGGGAATGCCTGGTGTGCCGTCTTTTTCAGACTGATTAATGACAGGGAACCATTTCAAAAGCCACGCACCTGAAAATTAAAGAGATATAACAAAATAAAGTGAATAAAAACCAGCATCGTAGCGCTGCTGGCTCCTAACCAACACAACTGAAGACACAACCTCGCATCGATAGCCTGTATATTACTACTTTTATAGCCCGGCCAGGCTCGGTGCCCACCCCTCCCAGGGTGCTGAAGCCAACAGCCGGCTCCATCCTACCAGTTTCCCACAGCAAACTAAGGGGAAAGGCGACGATTTCGCCCCCGGGCTCTCGGCGGGGCGCGGGAGGGAGGCGGCCCGGCGCCCCGGANGGCGTCCGCTGGGCCACACAGGGTCCACTAGATTGGAAAAGACCTCTGGGATCAGCGAGCCCAGCCGAAGACCACCTTGTCAATGGGGCCACGGCCACGAGTGCCACGTCCGGCCTCTCCTTAAACACCTCTAGCGATGGCGACTCCAGCAGCTCCCTGGGCAGCCCATTCCAGTGTCTGATCACCCTTTCTGTGAAGAAATTCCTCATAATGGCCAACCTGAACCTTCCCTGGCACAGCTTGAGGCCGTTTCCTCCTTTTGAACGCCTATCTGATGGGGAGAAGAGAGTGACCCCCACCTGGCTACAACCT